>VZTB01010313.1:132594-170940 GCA_013397245.1 Thryothorus ludovicianus | reverse complement strand
AGCAGGTTCAAACAGCTCCAAGGAAAAGGAAAAAAAACGCAGTCTGGAGAACTTCTGCCTCAGCTAGCCAAAAAAACTAACAAAAAGCAAAGGAGAGCTCTCTCTTGCCTTCCACACTGAAACAACACAGGCTGTGTGTGTGAAAGAAAGCTGAAAACTCCTATCTTTATGTTTAGAAAACAACCACCTCAGACATTCCACCGCATCTCCTTCACTCTCAGATCCAGTTTTAAAGGTACAAAACTTATTTCTGAGCTAAACAGATGAATGGGGATACAATTTAGCATCAACCCAGGACACCTTGTTTCTTTCATTTTTCAATATCCAATTTCATTTATCAGCAAACCTACAGTTTGTTTGTAAGGCAAATACTTTTTTTCCATTCATCAATCAGTGGAATCCTTCCCATTGTTTCCTTTATCTCTCAGAGCTAATTTTATTTACCAGCAGACCCACAGCTTGTTTGTAAAGACAAATCCCTCATTTCATCTTACACCCATTGAGAGGTGATGATGCCTATCTTGCCATTTTATTCCTGCAAACTGGATTTCCTGTGCAAGTACTTTAATCTTACTTTGTTTCATCGCTAAACCCACTTTCAAGAGAATTAGCATTAATATTCTCCCTGTCTCATAGGTTTCCTTGTCTGTGTTGCCCCACACAATAATGTCATTAATATATTGTAAGTGTTCAGGAGCCTTATTTTGTTTGAGTGCAGTCTGGATCTATCCATAAGAAGTGGTAGGCCTGTGTTTCTACCCTTGGAGCAGTCGGTTTCAGATGTACTGGATACCTCTCCATGTGAAAACAAACTGTGGCCTGCACTCTGCTGTTAGAGGGCTCAAGAAAAATGGATCAGTGATATCAGTGGTTGCATACCATTTAGCTGCCTTTGACCCCAGTTCGCACTGGAGTTCTAGTATGTCTGATAGGGCACCACGAAGTAGCAATGTGACATCATTCAAGATATGGCAGTCCACTGTTAGCTTCCACTTTCTGTTATATTTTTGTTCTGACCTGGGGTGACTTATTAAAAGACGAGTGAGTCTTACTGATCACTCCTTGACTCTCCAGTCAATGGATCAGGTTATGTATGAGAACCACAGAGTGTCTATTGGTTCAGTACTGTAGCTGGTGTACTGTGTTAATACCTGCTGTCCTCTAACATGCAGCAACCCCACAATGAATCCTCTGAATGACCAGGCAAGCTAGACATCTGTTTAATCTTCTCAAGGTAGCTGTACCAAAAGCTCACTGCTACCCTTTTGCATCCTTGAAATACTCTCTCCTGAGGTATTCTATGTTAAGGACACATGGATATCTAGGCTGGTCACAATTGCTGCTTGTAAGATAGGCTTACCTCAGCTTCCAGCATGGACAGTTCTCAGGATCCTTGCACCATTCCAGAAGCAGAGATGGATTCTGTCTCTTTGTAATGTGGTGGTTTTGGTGTATACTGTGCACCAGTGTCCTGTAGAGCTTTAGATTCCTGTGGGGCTGATGTTACAGGCCATCAAATGCATACAGTCCAGTAAAACCAATTGTCCTATGCTTGGTTAAAGGCAAGGCCCCTCTATTCCTGTCTGGGGTCTTTATTGTTTGATTTTTGTAACTGCAGAACACAAGTCCTTTAATCAGGGTCAAAAGTACAATCAACCCTTCTACATGGCTCAGCAGACACAGGGACAGTAATTGTCCTGGGCGAATACCTTTTGGCTGTTACTTTTCCTTCCTGTACCCTTAGTCTCCAAGTAGGTTTAGTGTCCCGCTTCCACATGTCATGCTTCCTCTTATCGTGCAGGAAGAACTACAGGGTTGTACACTTTGTGTGATGATGTGAGTACACTGGTACCCTCTCCCGTGAACAATCAAAGAATCTCAGAATTCTTAGAATCCTTGTACTTGGAAAAGACCTTTCAGATCATCAAGTCTAATTACTGACCCAGTACCACTGTGTCCACCACTAAATCATGTAACTTTTACATGCATTTTAGGTATTTCTGGGGATGGTGACTCCAGCATTTCACTGGGCAGCCCATTCCAATGCTTGACCACCTTTTCAGTGAAGCAGTTTTTCCTGCTATCCAATCCAAACCTCACCTGGTACAACTTGAGGCTGTTTCCTCTTGTCCTATCCCATTGTTACCTGGGAAAACAAATCAACTTTCATCTAGCTACGCCCTTCTTTCAGGGAGTTGTAGAGAATCATAAAGTCCACCCTGACCCTCTTTTTCCCCAGGCTAAACACCCCCAGCCTGCTCAGCTGCTCCTCATAGAACTTGTGCTCCAAACCCTTCACCAGCTCCTTTGCCCTTTCTCTGGACACGCTCCAATGTCCTTCTTGCAGTGGGGAGCCCAAAACTGGGTACAGTACTCGAGGTGCAGCATCACCAGTGTCAGTACAGAGGGACAATCACTGCCTTGGTCTTGCTGGCCACACTATTTCTGATACAAGGCGTGATGCCATTGGCCTCCTTGGCCACTTGCACATGGGCTGGCTCATGTTTAGTCAGCTGTTGACCAGGAGCCCCAGATTCTTTTCCACCAGGTAGCTTTCCAGCCTTTCTGCCCCAAATCCTATAGCAGTGAATATGGTTGTTGTGACCTAAGGGCAGGAACCCAGCACTTCACGTTATTGAACCTCAAACAGTTGACCTCAGCCCATGATCCAGCCTGTCCAGATCCTTCTGCGGAGCCTTCCTGCCCTTCAGCAGATCAACTCCCACCTAGCTTGGTGTCATCTGGAAACTGACTGAGGGTGCACTTAATCTCCTTATTCAAATAATGAATGCATTAAATAGGGCTGGGCCTGACACTGAGCCTCGGGGAGCCCAACAGTGACAGGATGCCAGCTGGATATGATTCTACTCACCAATATTCCATGAACTCAGCCAGTTTTTAATGGAGTGAACAGTGTACCTATCTAAGACATCAGCCAGAATGCTTTGGGAAATGGTGTTAAAGTCTTTACAAAAATCCATAGACAGCCACAGCTCTTCCCTCATCCTGAGTGCATCACCTCTTCATAAAAGGAGGTGAGGTTGGTCAAGCTATACTTTAATATGGAGGGAGAGCAGAACAAAATCCTCCATGTCATAGAAGTTAAAACCACTGCTGTATGCAAAACCCCACACATTTCAGATTGATATCTGCTCACTAGATGGCAGCAGATTCAAATTATTGTGGAAAAATGACAGCTCAAACCACCCATAAATACATAATTTAAAGACGTGCTTTTGCAGTGAAATAAAAGTGCAATAATAAAGCATGATTAAAAGCTTAGCTGGTCTGGATAAGAACAATGCATGATTGAGGGGAAATGGGCAGATTTCAGACTGGTCTGGTAAGTAGATTATTTAGCCACAATTTCTATACAATCTCTGCTTTGCCTGCCCTCCCAGACTGAAATTTCTGCCTTCCTCTGGATCACTAGATTACAGCTAACATGTCTGTGCTTTCCTGTGCCACATCCAAGAGCTCAGTGTCAGTAGAATCTAAGAGAATATATTAGAATAGTTTCCCATTCTGTGAAAGACTTTCTTATTCTAATGGTGTTTCACCTGAATAATTTCTTTACTCTGAAGTACAGAGACTATATAAGAGAGACAGGTGAAACATATTTAGCTAACTATAATGATCTTTAAAATCTCTAGAAGACCTCTATATCTGATCTTTTCCTCAGAACTGAGTCAGATCCCACAGACAGAAAACATGCTTATATCTGTTATAAAATTAAGAATTTGAGAAATAAAAGTCCTCATGAAGAATCTCATAAATTGAAAGGGTAACACCTTCTGTTGGTGTAGGTAGAGTTAGAAAATGTGTCTGTCCAGGGATATGGATCTATAAACTTCAGTGTAGTTACAAACGTTTGTCAGTGCTACAGAATTGCAGAAGGGCTGAGTTTGGAGGGGACATCTTGAGATTCCTTAGTCTATAAATCTCTGTCAAGCAGAGTAACCTGGAGCAAGTTATGTAGGAACACATCCAGTTGGATTTTGAGTATCTCAAAGGATTGAGATGCTGTGGCCTCTCTGGGTAACCTGTATCAGACTTTTAACTGCCTTCACAGTAAAAAGTATTTTCAGGTGGAATTTAGTATTTTAATTTGTGCACATGATCACTTGTCCTGTGGATGGTCATCACTGAGTAGAGCCTGTCTCTGTCACCTCTACACTCTCACATTGTGTCCTTATGTACACTGATGAGATACCCTTGGGTTTCCTACAGATGAAGAGGCCAGCTCTCTCATCCTCTTTCAGTACAAAAGATGCTGCATTCCCTTTACCATCTTTGTGTCCTTCTGTAGGGCTGACTTCAGTCTGCTCATGGTTCTTTTTGTTTTGAGGAGCACAGAACTGGGCTGAGCCTTGATCTATCTCATCAAGACTGAGTAGAGGGAAAGTATCACATCTCTCAAACTGCATGCAATGTTCTTCCCAGAAGCTGCTGACAACTTTTGCTTTAGATTGTTGGTTTGTAGTCAATTTGGTGTGCACAAGACCACTAGTCCCTTTTCTGCAGAGTTGGTTTTCAGCCAGTTCAGAGCCCAGTGTGTATCTGCCCCTGATATTGTTTCTCCTCAGGGTTAAGACTTTGCACTTTGTTAGTTGAACTTCATGACACTCCTGTGACCCAATTTCTCCAGGCTGTCCAGGACCTTCTGGCATATCAGCCTCTCTTCACAGTTTGTACTGTCTGCAGACTTGGTGAGGGCACACTGTGTACCAGTGTCCCAGTCATTCATGGCAGTATGAAACAGTAGTGGCTCCAGTATGAACCCACAGGGCCCACCACTAGGAAATTACCTCCAACTGGACCGCACCACTGATCACAACCCTCAAGCCAGAACAGGAGAGACAGCTACTCAGGCAGATCTGCCTGATGGAAGTTACATGTCAAATCTGTGGTACAGTGGAAAAAGGCAAAATGATTCATGTACTGGTACAACCTGCAATTTTTCACTGTATGAGTCAAAGGATGCTGGCAAGAGGGCTTTTTAAGACTGTGTCTACAACAAAGCTTCTGCTGGCATAAGCAGACTACATGATTTTTCCATGCCCCTGCGAAGTGTAAACCAGGCTCAACATGTGTAGGTGTAATGAAGGCTGTTTGTGACACTGATGCCAGACATTTCAGGATGTGTGCTCACTCCATAAAACAGATGTCTCCTACTCTCAGAACAACCAGGGGATTTTGACAGTATTGCTGACATTATGGAAAATATTAAGCAATAATCCTTTCCATCAACCTAAATCCCAGTTCCTCAGTTAGCTAAAAACAATATAAGTCTTTTATTAAGTAGATAGTTTTACAACCCTCACATGCTTTTTAGTTCCCAGGTTAATGGATTTTTTGAATATTATAATAAATTATAGGTACAGAATATGACAAGTTACTCATTATGCGATTTCTTGTTGTAAGAGTATAGATAGTATTGACTTCTCTAATTTACTGTTTATAAGAAGCATTACTTTGTAAAAAAGAATTAAATGCTTTCAGTAAATACAGCCTACCTACATGTACTTATATATGTGTATATATATGAATATTTAACATGAGGAGTCAGGTACTCAGTTCTTTTGAACTGATGTGTTTCTATTGACTTTAAAAATAGAAAATAATTCAGTAAACAGCATGAGCCAAAGTCTCTTTTACACCAAGATTTTCACAAGTTGCTTACCTGTAACAATTGGGCAGTAAAACTCAAAAGTTGTGCACTCTGTGTAGTCTGAAATATTGATCTTCCTTCGATTCAGTACTTCTGGGATTCAGTGATAGTCCTTAGTTTCTCTACAATCAGGCTGCCTAAACTGAAAATGTTTGCTTAATTTTTAAGGTAAACTTGTTATAGTTTTGCTTTTGTAATATGAGTTGTTAAAAGTGAAAAGCTGCAGGCAGATGAGAGAGAATATGGCTTTGTAATATTGTTGTTTCTGGGGGGAACTCCAAAAGTCACTTTTGAAGTGCTGAAAATAACAGTAACATGGTAGGACAAGACCCAGAAAATTACTCAGTTCTGGACAGCATCTTTTGTATCTTGTATAGCAGCACGGCACAGGTGTACATGAACAGAGCTGTGTTGGAAGTGGTGCCTGTGGAATCACAGGAGGACCTGCACTTTGTCCTGCTGCATTCAGCCCCTGTGTGGGACAACACACTCCCTGTACCCCTACAGCTGTAGCTTCTGTCTATGGCCATTCTGGATAAACAGGGAAAGATGGGATTTCTGCTGCAGACCTCTTGGAGACTGGATGCCTTCCTTGTGCCAGAGTGGAATGTGGAGGGTTTTCGGTAGTGTCTAGTGTGAACAAGCACTACTTTCTGCTGAGGTGTTGGATGACTGAAAATCTAATATAAATAAACAAAGTCACCCAACTCATCCCCGAAAAGATTTCAGATTGGACTAGGGAACATGTTGTGGCGTGGGTTCTGGGTGAACATATCTAAGAAAATAAAAGAAAGCTTGTTTCAGAGGTCACAAGTCCACAGAATCACAGAATAAGCTGAATTAGAAAGGACCCACAAGAATCATCAAGTCCAGCTCCCGGCCCTGCACAGCACCATCCCCAGGAGTCACATCATGTGCTGAGAGCATTGTCCAAATGCTTCTGGAACTCTGTCAGGCTGGTGCTGTGACCCCTGCCCAGGGGAGCCTGTTCCAGTGCCCGAACACCATCTAGGGGAAGAACTTTTTTTCTAATACCCAACGTAAACCACCCCAGATACTGTTTCGGGCCACTTTCTTGATTCCTAACCCTGGGCACCACAGAGGAGAGGTCAGTGCCTGCCCCTCCTCTTCCCTTCATGACAAAGCTGTGACTGCAGTGAACTCTGTCCTCAGCCTCCTCCAGGCTGAACAGATCAAGTGACCTCAGCTTCCTCTCAGGGCCTTTCATCATCTTTGTTGTCCACCTTTGGACACTCTCTAATAATTTAGTATCTTACACTGTGGCACCCAGAACTGCCCCCAGCACTCGAGGTGAGGCTGCCCCAGCTCAGAGCAGAGCAGGACAATCCCCTTCCTCCCTTGCCCTGCTGGTGATGCTGTGCCTGATGCCCCCCAGGACAGGGTTGGCCCTCCTGGCTGCCAGGGCACTGCTGGCTCAGGTTCAACTTGTCACTGACCAGGAGCCCCAGGTGCCTTTCCATGGCACTGCTTACAGCATCTCATTCCCTGGGGTGTCCATACATCCAGGGTTGTCCCATCCCAGGTGCAGAATCCAGCACCTTCACCTGTTGAACTTCATGTGGTTGGTGATTGCCCAGACCCCTGATTTGTGGAGCTCTCTCTGCAGGGCCTCCCTGCCCTAGAGGAATCAACAACTCCTCCCAGTTTTGTATCATCTGTGAACTTGTTCATTGTCCCTTCCAGTCCTGTGTCCAGGTCATTTATGAAGGTGTTGAAGAGCAGAGGGCCGAGGATGGGGCCCTGTGGAACCCCACCAGTGACAGGCCCCCAGTCTGATGTCACCCCATTCACTGTAACCCTTCGTGCCTGACCCATGAGCCATGGTTGCTCCCATCCCATGCTGTGTGTATCCATTAGGCTCAGAAGGATCCTGTGAGAGACATATCAAAAACTTTACTGGCTTTCCTTGGCCAGCTGGGTGGATCACCTTGTCATGATAGGAAACCAGGTTGATAAGCAGGACTTCCCTCTCTTGGAGCTGTGCTGGCTGTGACTGATGAGTGCATTGTCTTTCAGATGTTTTTCAGTACCCCCAGAATTATCTTCTTTATAACTTTATCTGGCACTGGAGAGAGACTGACAGGCCTGTAGTTTCCTGGGTCCTCCTTCTTGCCCTTCTTGCTCTTGCCCTTCTTGTGCTTCAGGGCAGTGTTTGCCAGTTTCCAGTCACATTTGGGATTCTTCCAATCACTCTAGATTCCCAAGACCACTTAAAAATCATCTAGAGAGGTTTTTCAAGTGCATCAACCAGCACGTTGAGGACTCTTGGATGAATTTCATCAGGCCCCGTAGATTTGTAAGGATCCAACTGGAGCAAGATATCCTGCACAATTTTGAGGTTGACTGGGAGTTTATCATTCTTGCAGTTTGGTCTTCCATCTCAGGGCACTGAGACCCTCCTTGGCCTGTGTCTTGGTTTAAAACACAGGTGTCTGCCAAGGAAGGCAAGAACCTTTTTATTATAATTTCAAAATTATGGGGCTTCTAGGCAAAAATAGAATAACAGTTCTTTACTAGAAAATATGTATGTGAGAAGACAGAGCAAGCAACAATGACAAAGCAGTAACAGAAATTCCCATGTGTACAGTGTGAGTATCCTGGCAGAGGCAGCCGCCAATGTTCCAGTCAAGCAGCAGCAGGGACCCTCTGTCCAGGCAGAGACAGGAAGTGGGGGCCCCAGTCTTCCCCTGAAACACACAGATGGTGAGGGTCCCCTGGAAGGTGCTGGAAAGTCCCAGTCAAGTGGCAGCTCCTCCAAACAGCGGACTCACCAACAGGCAACAGGGAGAATTCACAGCAGCACTGAGCCCCTGAGCAGGAGCAGTCAAGCACCCCGAACCACAAACATCTCCCCTCCAAGCTGGGCAATGACTGTCTACCCCCAGCAAAGAACTGCCAAACCTCCATTCCCTACCCCAACCAGAACTATTTCAGCAGTATATCAAGGCACTTGGCCACTTGTTTTGACTCTTAAACACTGACAATAAATGAGAAGAAATTCCCTGAGAAACCTAACCCAGAACAGTCATCTGTGTTCAAGACAGGAGGCAAAGAATGTATTACATACCCCTGCATTATCCATGTCCCTGTTTGTGAGGTGACCATCCTCCACCTGTAATGGGCTGATGTTATTTTACACTGTCTATTGCCACTAATATATTTGAAAAAACTCTTTTTACTGTTCCCCACAGTTCTGGAAGCTTCAACTCCAGCTGATTTTTGGCCGCATGAATTTTCTCCCTGCAGTGGCAAGCAGCGTCTCTCTGTTCTTGACACTTGACCTTACTTCCGCTGGGCATACATCTTCCTTTTTTGCCTTATTTCCAAGAGAACATTCTTTCTCAGACAAGCTGGTTTTCTGCCTCTCCCACTTGACCAGTGAAAGTTGGAAATGGCTCTTAAAAAGAGGTGATGTTTCAGAAGTGACCAGCACTGATGGATGCCTGCCAACACTTGCAAAAACGTTTTCCCCTGGGACCTGATTACTAATTGCCTGAGCAGCCTGAAGTCTGCTCTCCTGATGTCCAGAGTTTGCTGGCACTTTTCATTCTGTCAACAGAGATTTTAAACTCAACGACTTTGTGGTGTCTGTGGCCAAGGTGTCTGCCAATCTTCACTTCTGAGATCCATTCTCTTGACAAGCAGTAGGTCAATGAATAAAGAGAACTACTGAATAAGGTAACACTTTTGGCCTAGTTTTCCCTTGCTAGGTAAGGGGGGAGTTGCTAGTTGATGGGAGGAGCTAGTTTTCCCTTTCCCTAGGTATTCTTAAGAGGGCAGTTGACCTAAGGAAACACAGGTTTAGTTCCTGTCAGTCTTAACTACATAAATCTGGCATTTAAGGAATTGTTAGCGTTGTTATGGGTTGGTTTTCCAAGCAGTGGAGACACATTACTTTTATATGGGAAAGGTCTGCCTTTCCTCTAAAAGGAAGCAGGACAACAATAATGCATAAAAGACTAAATCTACTTTTTTTTTTTTTATTCCTTTCAAAATATGCATTGTCCAGTGTTACAGATTGTCCAGTGTTAGAAATATATTGTATTATCTTTTCACATGCATCAAGTTATTTGTATTTAGGCAAGTTTAAAAAGCCCCTTGAGTATAGGAGGAATGTAGGAAGATGTAAATATTTCTGAAGTGACTAAGCTAGGAAAGTGTACAGTCTTAAGCCAAAAGCTTTAAGATTGTCTTTCTAATGTTGGGTCACTAGATATGTGGATTAGAGGATTATTTGGAAAGAAACAGTGAGGTTTTGTCTGAACATATTGATGTATATTGATGTTTATAGTTCCAAAGAAAGTGTGTAGGGAGTTTGGTTGCCAAAATTGGAGATGCAAGTTGTTCCACACTACACCAATGGATGTTTGATATTTGTCCTAGTACATCTGCCCTTAGTCTGGAGAAAATCGGTTCTTCCTTTAACAGTTCCTTTGTGGCAAGTAACAATAAGCCAACGTTATAAATAAACTCTGAGTAGTTTATGGCTTCTCTGTAGCATAGGCAAAATTGAATTTTACTTCCCTGTGGGTGAAAGCAAGATAACTCTGTGACAGAAAAGTATGGTTTTGTGGTACACAAAATGATGCCGGGGATGATGGTGCAAGTAGGTGAAGAAATTTGTGAGGGATCAGTGGGAGTTAGGAGAAAGGGAGTCTCTGGAAGGTTTGGGAAGCTGTTCAGAGGCAAGGAGGGATGAGTGGCATATCAGGAAATTTTTTAGGAGCTTGGGCAAAATCTGCACACATATCTGGGAGGAGTGGGAGACTGCTGAGGCCCTGAGATGACAGATACTTGGGCCTTAAAAAAGATGTGAAGTTGTCACATTTCCTATTAGTTAGCAAGGTTGAACATGGATATGGCCAGTACAGGCAGCTGGATGATGGAGAAAGTGGGGGTGCAACAAGCAGCCTTTTTGTTTGGGTTGAACTTCCTTCATTAGCACACATTCCTCTGATCCCACCTTCTGCTGTTCTTTATGACTTCAGATGTTGCACTGGTTTCTTTGCCCAGCTGTTGCTTCATATCTCTTCCACCCGTTTGTGCCTTCTGAGGATCTGCAGTAGTAGCAAAAGCAGGTGAAGGGAGAAGGCAACACTACTGAGGCTCCTCTGGAACACCATGTCCACAGCACCTGACGGCATATGTGTTTCTTGGTGCTTGTTTGCTTCTTGGTAATTGAGTGGAGACAGGTACCAAAAAGAGCTTGCTGCTTTGGCCAGGACCACCTATTGTAAAGAAAATTTTCTCACTCCATCCTTCTCTTGTCTTTCCCAATTTTGTGATTTCAAGCTACAGTCTAGATGTGTGAAGTTGTTTCCGAGGTTGTTATCCTCAGAAACAATCTGGAACTCAAAAAAGTGGATAAGGTTATTTTTCATATTTTAATAATTTAAAAGATGCCCCCCAAAATAAATTTACACTGCCCCAAACAAAATTTTCTTTGTACTAATCCCAAAGGCTACACTTCAGAAGATGAGTGCCTTCAAAATCTTGAATATAGAAATATACCACATACAAATCTTGAATGCACAAAATCTTGAGTATATATTTATTCAGAATCTTGTATATACTATCTTGGATGTATATCTGGAAATTATCTGAAACACAGTCATGTCCTGATACCTGTTATGCATGTTGTGTTGTAATCTAAAATAGTTTCATAAATAATAAGTATTATTTATTAAAAAAGAAGGTTTCAACAAGAAAATGGAGTAGCACTGTAGTACATAGTATTTCCCTGGAATTTCAATACTTTTGGTAATGATAAGAAACGGACATGGACCGTGGATTACTGGCACCTTTTCCCTTCCTTTGTCTGTGCTGGATCTGGCCATGTGTCTGGGAGCATGCGTGTTTCCCCGTGTGTTTGTGTGTTTGGGATCATGCAAGGGTCTGTTGGTGATGGCCGCTAGTTGCTGACGGACCACAAGAGGGACTCAAAGACTTGCATTCCTGCCTGGTATCCCTTGAAAACTGAAAGAATCGTTAGCTTATAGCTCGGGTTTTCAGAAAAACAGCTTATTTTCTTTTAATTTAATTTCTAGGAATTCTACTATGACTCACCTATAAGCTTTCTGAAGGAAAATCTGAGAAAATATCTAGAAAAAAAGTCTGCTAGAGATAACAGATGATTTTAAACAACTTTGTCATGGCTGCCAAGTGCACCGGGGAAGGCAGTGTGGCATCTAGACTGGTAGTGTTAAATCGTCTGAAGACATTAGAAGGAAGGGATCTGCACTCATATGTTATACTGTGGGTATAATATTAAGAAAACTAGCATCTGGAATTTTCCCTTTAATTGTATTTTGGACATTATTAGTATTTTGGACACTCAGTCAAGCAGACAACTGCAGATGATTAGACCTTTCCATAAATTGGAGGAAAAACTTACGAAAAGTAAAGTTGCTCCAAAAATATAAATTGGAGACATTCTGTATCATGCAGCTTTTCTGCTGCAGTAACCCACTATTCCTCCAAAAGACAACTGTAAATTTTACTCTGCATGTGCAGACAGGGAATGTCTTTTGTAACAGTGGAAAACATCTTTGATATACGCTGGTTTTGTTTGGAAAGAGCAGCACTACCTGGGTTTAGCTGCCTCAGTGGATTCATTAAGTAGTCTTGAGAAGTGTCTTCCTCTGTGAAGAGATCTCAGATGCCTTCTTCACAGGGACTGCTACCCTTCTCTTTCTGCCTGTGGGCAGGAGACACAAGGCAGGGCTGTCTCCTGGCACGCATAATACTCTGTTTTATTCAATGGAAATAGTAGCCATTTCTTTCTGTGTACAAGAATCATTTCCAACAGAAGGGCAGGGGGAATGACTAGTGATTATTTTATTGCAGTGGCAGCTCCTTTTTCTTCAACTGCAAATTTAGTGCTGTTGAGGGGTGATGTGGTAATCTGGCATCATTGACAATGACAGAATATTGTTGTACTGTATTGCATCTGGGTAGTACCCTCGCTCTGAGATCAAGTTGAATCACTGTCATTAACAAGCTCTGCTGATGTGTTCTTGGAGGAGGCAATACAAAGATGATTATTTACTCTATGATTTATTGTTAGGGCAGTTGGGTCCAGGGAGTGATTTCCTTGGGATCAGGGAGTGAGTCAAGAGCATGACTGATAGCAGTGTCCTTCTTGGCCAAGGAGGTGATGGAGTGGTCTTCTCCACATCCTCTCTCTTCTCCTTCTGCCATCAGCCTCCAGATCACCTCGCCAGGCTGAGAGACACACAGGCTTCAGATATGCACCCATTCACTGCGGAAGTACTGCAAGGGCTTTTCTCTGTCTTCTACTCAGGACAGGCCATGCCAAATTCTGACCAAGAAGAAGGGGCTGCAAGAAGTCAATTTGTATTTTCACCTCTGTGCTGTATGAAGAGAACGTACAGTATGTAGTGTAATGATAGACTGACATGAAAGGCTGTTCCCTTCCCTCTCTGCTTTTTCTGGCAGCAGCTGAACATGCAGTGACAACACACCTTCCATTACTAATATTTTGAAACCTAGAGCAGGAGAGTGCCTCAAACCGCAGCCTTATAACGTAATGAAGAATACACACAGCTGCAGTAACAACCACATAATTATTTAATTAGTTTTTGACAGCTTCAAATTGCACAGGCGAAGGAATGCATGAACCGCACATGGAAACACGCCAGCAAAGGTTTTACACGTACACAGATGGTTTTAGCTATTGTAAGCGCAAAGCCAGGTTGCTGCACTTTTATTGCAAAACCTAATAGCACATCATGCGCTGCACAAGTTATATCAGGGGAATAAAAACGGCATATGTAATTATTTTTTCTCCTTTATGTCATAGTATTACTTTTCTTATGTTTAACTTCCCATAAGTGAACCCTGTGAGACCAAAGATGGGAATATTTCATCATTAATTTAAGTAATCTGTAAAGTAACAGCTTTTTTGGGCTTTTGGAATAAGTAATTATGATAACACTAATTAACATTACATATAAATTTATATTTTAAGATTCTATTATGGAGATGAATTAATTAATATTTATGCTGGGGAGTTAAGTATTTGTATTTTTATTTTCAAAAAAGAAAGATAGGCTCATGGAAGTGGAATAGTTTGTCAGAAATCATGTTGTGATTCAGGGACAAAAGAGACAGCAAATTAAGAATTTCCTCAGTTTTCATTTGACTCTGCAGAGAGTTAGGGCAAGAAATTTCAGTATTTAAATGTGGGAAAAAATAATTGTCTGCAACAAAATGGATGAAGAGGGCACTAACATTAGTAGAAATCTGTTTTTGGCAAATTGATTATTCCAAAGGGGAAGATAATAATTTAGAAGTGAAGTGAAGCATAATGTACTGTAAATATTTGCTCTTCGGCTGCTGCAAAGCCAACACCCATCTCCCAAGTCACTCAAAGTGTTTATAATTTCCATGTGTTGCAAGCTCCATGATTTTATATTAGAGGGGAAGTGATTTCTCCTGAATGCACCTAATTAAGGCTAACTGCTAAAATAAAACATGAATTAATTCAAAACTTCACTCTGCACTCTAAATGAACACAAATGTTGTCTGAGGTTTAAAAAGTTAAGTCCCTTTTTTTTTTCCACATAATTGAAGTTTTCATATTTTCCAGCCTGTGCTTTTTATGGTTCTGGCTGGGATAGGAAATGCTAAAAGCCCACAAGAAAAGACTATTCCCATAGAGCTGTGTAAGATATTCACAACAAAAACCTAAACCATGCGGAACACATGTGGTTTCAAGTTTCAGAAGAAAGTCAAAACCCAGACTGTTTGTTGAAGTCTGTAACACGTTTTGAATGAAACTGGGCCCATTTTCAAGAAAATCTGGTTTTGAGTTAAAACCATCTGAAATTTGGCATTTGGCAAGTTCTTGGAAGAAGTCTTGAGGCCTGATCTCACGGATGCTTCAAGGGAGACTTATTGTAGGTGGGAGGTGAGGGGAAGGAATGTCAGATCTCAGCTGGGGGAATGGGGCAAGGGCAGTGTCAGGGGCTTTGGGGCTGAGGAAACCAACACAGCATTGGTGATTCTCCCGAGGTAGTGAACTGCAGTCAAGAATGGTTGTGTGAAATTCATGTGGCTCACATCCAGGGCAGGAGATCCTGGAGATATGCACACCCCTCCAAGGACACCTTGCTGTGCCTTCTCATCTGCTCCCAGAATAAAGATTAGGGGACCCTGAATACTTTGGAACTGTGTTCATCACTATAGTGCGTTTTGTAGGATTTATGTGGATATCAATGCATCCACATTAAAAACACACCCTTATTTTACTTACAGAAATCTCTCTGACTAAGCAAATGAAAGTCTGTGAAGAAATACTTTGCACCTATGATGAAATCATGCACTTTTTAAAGAACTCTGTATAGAGATGGGTCATTAGTTGATGTTGCAGCCTCAGTCTCTAAGATGTTATCAAGGTAAAAGGTATGAGCTAAACTCTAGTATTGCAAGAATGGATATCAGGGCATAATTTTTTCTTGTGAATTCCTAGAAACCTCTTTATCTGATACTAATACTGCTGTAAATTATTCGAACTGTAAGGCTTTTAAATCAACCTTACCTTTAAATTTCTCTCCTGCTCTCACTTTTATAATTTCTGTCCCTGCAAGAAGTGAAAATAGGCTAGGAAATTTATAGCCAAGGTCTTAATAATACAATTAAAAAGCAATATTATCTATACAGACAAGTTTATCTCTTGATCTCATAAACAGATACCATACACAGCTACCAATACATTCTCCCACATATATTGCTATGTATGGGAATATTTAACTGTGAAATTAAAAGCTGTTTTGTTCTGAGGCAAAAATGTAAGCAAAGAACTGAGCAGATGGTTTATGAGTACATGGAAAAACAGCGTATGTCTATGTATAAGGAAAGGGCTTTATATCAGACTAATGAGTATAGAGTATAATTTTCCTGTTTTGCAGCTCTGTGAATCCAGCACTGTGAGGAAAATAGCTTGCTCACAAATGAAATATTTCTCATTAAAGCTCCAGTTCTTCCATCCACACTCACTTTGATTAAGCATAGGTCAATCCTTATTACGCTGTCACTACTTCTTTTTTTTCCCCCAAGATATCTGTGTTTTGGCTTTATATAACATAATAAAGTCCCTTTTGCTAACAAGCCTTTTAATGGACTATAGTTCTGCTCTGAATATTAACAAATGTCCACAGTATGCAACTTTTCATAATTCATGCCTGCTGTTGTTTCTCTTAATAAGAATACTAAAAGAAGCAGACACTGTCATCCACCAACCTGCTTCCCCAAGACTCAGTTGCCCTTACATTCATCTTGTCCAGAGCTAGCTGAAAATCCCCCACATGACTGGGTTTTCATCACTTCCCTAAGGGGAAAACAAGTGCCTTTGTGGTTTTTGTCATGATGCTATTTGNCCCCCCCAAACAAACTTGTTTTCTTTAAAACCATCTCTTTCTGTAGTTCCTCCAAGAAGCAGAAAGCAGTTGAGCTTTGAGGATATTGAGACTACTAGTGAGTTCTTGCTGCACTGCACTTACAGACTGTCTGCATCTGCTTTTAACCTCTTTCCTTGGCTCCTAACTCAGAGGCTGCTTTTCCCACTGGAGTGGGAAGTGAAGGAGCATCTACTGGCTCATGGATATCTGCTCCATCGCCTCGCTTGTCTTCACACTGCCCTGGCCCACAGGGCTGGTTATGTACTTGGCACCCACCAGGTGCACATCTGGTTATGCCATCCTTTATCAGGGTCCCAGATACTATGTGGGCAAAGATACCAAGTGCTGCAGGGATGTCCTGAGGCTTTAGCAGGGTGGAGGTGACTGGTGGGAATGAGAATTGCAAATTATGTTCTGCTACTGGGGACAGTAGCCTGAGAAAGTTGTGGAGCATAAAAACTCCTTCTGTTTATAGGACTGTAATAATTTTAAATGTCTTTAGGAATAGAAAAATAAATGTAAGAGAGTCCAATTTAGTTCACCATGGCAGAATGGAAATGGAAAATTCCCTCTGTTTCATAATCAAAATATATTTCATACTTATGCTGCAATATTTGTCAACTAACTGCAACAAATAGAGGAGAGTAATTCAGCCAATGATTACAAAAACCCTGAAGAAGCATACTGGTTTTAAAAACCATGTTAATTTGTAATGATTACATTGCAGAATGACAATTCTTCTCTTTGGGAACTGTCTTACTCAATTCTAAGGCTCGGTTATGCCAAATTGCTAGTATTTAACAATAAGATCAGTAGACCTTAAAACAGAGAGAAAAAGAAAGAAAGCAGAAGCTACTATGGATACTGTCAAACCACTTCTCAGCTTTGTAAAATTAAGCACATGGGCAAGATTCTCACCAAAAAAATCAGCATTAATTGATTTCCAAATTGCTTAAATTTTTTTTTTTGCAGTTTCCACTCCAATATTCTGAGGGCAATTTGATTAGCCATCAGAAAATCTTATAACAAATTTGCTTTCAAAAGAAGATTTACAATATTTTGCTGCTTATTTGTGCAGCACATATTTTGTATTTCTTGATCCTGTATCAAAGGTGCTGGCACAGCACTGGCGCTTGTTCTTTTAGAAATTCTGTTTCTGTCTCTTCTCCTCAGGTTGACTGACTTCTTACTTGATAACCATCTTCACTCATTCCAGCAGCTTATTGGAATTAAATATAGTACAGTCTTACCATTAACAATTACTGTTTATTGTATTACCTGCTTTTTTCCCAACACAAATGAAATATTACTATTTCATGGACATTTCCAGTGGGTATTATTGTGTGGAGTTCCACATTTAATGTCACTCCATGCTTGAAAACTATATGGAGTTCTTGCTTTGGATTACAGCTCAACAACAAGTTTTGATTGAAGGAATGGCTGTGACCCAATTGTTAACTACCATACATGTCAATTTGAAATGATGGAAATAATTGCCACTGACAGTTGTACTTTGTATAAACCTATTTTCCTCCCTTCAGAATCTTTTATCTTGGTTTACTGGAAAAAGTGAACAAGCACAAGGAAATGCTTTCAAAATTACCAGCTTCTAAAGAACACCAGTAATCACTTTGCATAATCCACACCTGGGCTCAATCCAGTTTTCCTTAATTAGCTACAAATGCCATGTCTGCTGCTATGTCTGAAATTTTCACTGCATCTACCTATTAAAGTGTAATATGAATTGGATTTTCAAGTTCAAGAATATTACTTATGTAGTTAAGTGGATTTAGACAAAATGTCATTTCTTGTACTAAAAATAGTATAAATGTGGCTACTCTTCTGATTTTTAGAACCAGGGCACCTCTGTTTTTTGAGTATCACACTGGCTACTTACCCTAGCAAACAGGTATTTAACAGGTGTCATTTAACTGGTAAATCACGTGCAGACACTCAGGCCTTTTGTTCATCCTGTTAATAGAAATAGTTTTGTAAACTGTGAATTACTATAGCTTCTCTGAGTCTGGTATCCACATGACTGCTTGTCATGTTTCCTTTCAAGGCTGAATGTGCTATTCACATCCATCTAAAAGCCCATGCTGCCTTTGCACCACTGTCCAAAATATGGGAAGCTCAAGCAGCTAACTTGCTCCAGAGTATCCCATTGCTCTGAGATCTGGGATAAAGGATACACAAAGTTATATACTTTGCCTATACTGGGAAAAGTAAAGAAGGTCCTCCTCAAATTTCTGTTAAACTTGTTGTCAATGGAGAATGTGCCCTACTAAACATGAGTGGTGTAAGAATAGTGTAAACAGGTGAACACCATCTTCTAGCCTTTACCATTACCAGTTTTCAGTTGTCACTGAGAATTGAAATTGTATATATGTATATGTACAGCTCAAGTTGTGCCAAGGGAAGTTTATATCAGATATTAGGGGAAACTTATTCACTGAAAGGGTTACTTAGCATTGGAACAGACCAAGGACGTGGAGGAATTGGTCGATTCACCATTCCTGCAAGTATTTAAAATGTGTAGATATGGCACTTGGAGACCTGGTTTAGTGTGTGCTTGGCAGTGTTAGGTTAACAGTTGGAATCAATGATCTTAAGGGTATTTTTCAGTCAAGATGGTTCTGTGAGTCCATAACTCTGTGAATGACTGTCCAGTCACAATACCCTGTTTTTACCAATAACTGCCCAAACAAGAAATGCAAGTGTTCTGTCACCTGAAGAAGGATTTTGAAATGCAGCACCACTTGTGTAAGGTCTTTGGCATGAGTATTGTGATTACTATCCCCCAGTTATCCCTTCTGCAAGCTTGTGCCAAGCCCTCTTTAAAAAGGGAATCTACTAGAAAGTTATCTGCTCTTGAAGGTAATTTTTTTCTTAAATACAAAACTCAACAAAATTTGAAATTACTTCCTGTCTGTCTCTGCTTTCTTTTCCCCTGATTTTTTTTCTCACTGATGTATTTTTTAAGGCATGATCTAACCCTTATTCAAGCCAAGAGAAATCTTTCCAAGGTCCTGAGAATACGATAGATGGATATCTAAATGAAAATGCAAAAATGGGTTAAGAACTGATTGTGCGAAAGGAAGACAATGAAAAAGCTTTTGGCACTTACAACAAGAAATAAAGTCAGTAGGTTTCACCTTGATTTTTGAATTGCTGGGAGCAAATCTGGAAGGCCACTGTGCTCCTTCATCTTCTGGCTTCAGTCTGCAGGAGAGAAACAAAGCCCTCAGGTTTAGATCTGTGTGCATGTATCTGAGGGTATTTCCCTTTGGAGGGTGTTTCTTTTGTCTCCCCCCTGCTTCCAACCTGCGTGTCCTATGCATCTCTTCATGAAGAAAGACTTGATGATATTTGAAGATAGTTTATTCTGGAACACTGTCCCAGTTCAGAAAAAGGTGAATTAAAACATAAGCACTCATTGAATCCTTCCCTCCCTGCCATCGTGGGGCTGTGTAAACCTGATACAGCTCTTTGAAAGTCAGTGGATTTATGTTGCTGTTGCAACAGGACAGTGCTGTAGGGAACAGCTAGCCTGTCTCTATAATTCATCATGCAGAGGCAGTCAACTGGCCCCAGAAGTTTTCTGAGGAAGGAGCACTGGCAGTTAAAACCTTCACTGCAGTCGGCTGGGACAGACTCAAGAGGTGGAAGTCTAACCTGAATGAAGAACTATTCTGAGAATTTGGAAGATGTTGCTATTCTATTTAACAATGACTTCTTCCTTCTGTCACCCCCAAAATACTCCTCCTTGTCCTTCAGAACTCAAAGCACACAATAATCTCATACTTGAAATACATGTATATGAGATACTGAGGTTCAAGACCTCTTCTTGTGTGTCATAGGACAGTTCTAGTGATTTGTCTGGAACTAGGCTGATTTATAGGAATGGAGGCTCTGGTTGTGTCTGCTCAGAGCTTGGCCCATGGCTGCAAAAGTGTGCAGAAAAATTTCCTCAAAATGTGCTGTTCAGCTGTTTCTTACCCCTTTCAGTAGTGACAGCAATTTGGGTCTTTTGCTTTTTTTGCATTCCAAAATGTGCTATTAAGGAACTAAAGACTGAAATAATTTCTCTTTCTGTTCACATTTTTGGTTGGTTTTCTTAGGTAAGATGTTCTCTTGGAAGTGTTTTTTAGTACTACCCACAACTATTTCCAAAATGACTAAGTTTGTTTTTTAAAGAAGGATAAAAAAATTAATGACAAATTGGAACCTTATGGACTATTAAAACTCTCTGGTAGAAAGAACTGTCAGCATGATTGATATCTAGAAATTCTCTTTTCAAAGTCATTAAAAAGCTGTGTTCCAGTCTTTGAGCTCTTGGGAGAAACCTCGCTAGATTGCTTCCTGTTGTCTAATTTCTGAAAATATCCTGCCCAGAAGAGACACAACAATAGAATCATGTAGAAATGCAAATACCAGGTGAGCCACATGCATCAACAATAGTGGGGAAATGGCTTAGTTTCTTTATTATTCAAACATTTTTTATGTAAGAATAAAAAAAAGCTGGAATCTCTAGATGCTCCAAGTAAATTGCTCATTTTGGAAACATGGCTGTCTTAAGGGCACTAAATCCCATGTAATCTTGACAACCCAAAACATACCTGGCAAGACTAGAAGCAGAAAAGAAAAATACATATAAATTTTATTTGGTAAAGAGGAAGGTCATCCCACTTAGTGATACTTCAGCTTTAATGAGAATCTTTTATCCTGAAGTATGTACACATTTCACCCTAAGTTTAGGCTCTTTCTACAAGTACATTTCAAATTCAGCAAATAAACAAAAGGCTGTATGGGAATCTTGCTGAAAGCCTCACAACTTCTGAGCTCAATTTGTTCTTGAGACATAAATGTGAATTATGTGTGCCTGTTGCTACCTGTGAGCTAGTTGGAGCTGATGGCAGGCTGCAAGTGCTGCAGTGCCAGTCTGGCAAACTTACAGCAGCAGCAGGCAGCTGCCTCATTTTCTGGCTTCCAGAAGTATGTGGGCGAAGCAGAATAATGTTAGTGTTTGGCTAACATCACATGATAGCTTCCAAAATATCAGTTCAGAAAGCTTCTCTCATCCAAAAAAAACGGACTCTCACTGGGTATTTGCAGTAACACACATACACACACCCACACCCATAATCTGTGGGTGTAAAATGTGAAAAGGATGCTTGCCAGGGAACTTTCAGATCCAAAGCTGTGAATGGGAACTGCATGCTTGGAATGGAAGCATGAGAATGCTCTTGCTGTTTATGTCCTTTTGTTTCTCTGACATTTTGGGATTTTATGTGGGTGTGATGACATATTTCCCTAAAGCCTGCAGAACCGAGCCATGGGTTTCAATGATTGCTACCAGAGAAGGATAACTCCTCAGAAACATGACTGCAGGGAAACAGAGAGCAAGCCTTTGTATGTACTGGAAGGATTAAATTGTGCCTAGGCTCCCCTAGCTGGTTGCACTGAAAGTGAAGGCAGAGGGAAAAGCACACCAGCCCCCTCCCACTACTGTGTCCCTGTCTGCATCCAGTTGCTGCTGCCATTTCTGGCTGCTGCCAGCTGAGTCTCCTGTGGGATGTGCGAGGCCCACACAGATAAGCACATTAGCACAGCTTGTACCCACACAACTGCATTACTGTTTGCACAAAAGCATGTTGCTTCTGGCTTACTCTGAGCTGTAGCATAAACAAAAATTGGCTCCAAACCACTTAGGAGTGCTGGTCCAGAGGGTTTATTTTGAACCAGCCCTACTGTCAGCAGAATTAGGCTACAAATGTGGCTTGAAAAGACTTAAGAGGTGGAGACAGCAGGGAGTTTGCAATTCTAGATGGACATGTAATAGTTTAGCTGAGAAGAAAACAAGCCAGGAATCTCTGGATGAGATTTGAGGATTGCAAGTTTTAGAACTCAGCTTGGAATATTCTTCTGGGAAGCATTGTACAGCAGAGAGAGCAAGGAAGGGTGGGGCATGACGCACAGACCAATACCCAAGTGATGTTCATGTTGGAACACTTCGAGAATCCAGGGAAAAACAGTTATGAGTGGGATGTTTTATCAATTATCAGTTCATTACCGTACCAGATTTTACAAAGAAAGACATTTCTTAGTTATGGAAAGAGGCTGGCAGGGGAGAGGAAGAAAGGCAAAAAGAGGGAAGTGGAGACAATATGATCAAAAAATTGAAAATAAACCACTAAGTAAGTAATAAAAGACAAGGACTTAAAGAAAAAATGAATTGTGAGAAGAGACAAAAAACTCAATAGAAAAGCAATGGAATCCAAAGCTATGGAAAACACTATTTTACAAATTTACTCTTTCTCGCAATTCTAAGGTTTTAAAAGGTATTTTAAAATGCATTTTCTTTCAGTAGGAAGAAAAGGGAACTCAAAAGGTGGGTCTCCATCAGTGTCCATAAGAGGATGATGGGTTCTAGGAACATTCAGCCTGAGGAAGGTTCTTCTCATCTCTGTGGAGTCATCACATTGTGCTAATAAATCAAGATCATTCTTGCATTGAGAAGGAGTCTAGGCTCAGCCTTCTAAATGAATATATAAAAAAGAAGCAAACTATTTCTAGCTGTGCTAGCAGTGGTATAATGCAAGTAGTAATGGCTAGGATAAGCATATTTTATTATTTATGGGCTAAATACAGATATATTATATACTCGTCAACCTACTGGACTGTAACTGCTATTTTTGTTACCTGTCTGACCTTTTTTCTTACTTTTATTCCTGATCGTTATCAAAAATTCCTGATGTTTGTCATCTAGAACTGTTGAGATTACAAATTTAATTCAATTTTTTATTCTGACACCTCTGGCTTAGCAGATATTCATTTGCATTAATTAAGCAGTAAAGATTATTACAAAGTTGCACATCTCCTCATCAATAGGCATCAGACATCTATTTCTTTCATGGGTTTGGTGAGTCAGGTACACCTAAATGATCTACTAGTGTTTCTTTTAAAGCTTTGTGCTATTTGCCATTGAAAATCCAGTTTAACCATTTTCTTTCATAGGTCTTCCTCGAATTTATGTTCTTGTTTGTTGACTTCATCTGTGTCAAATTTCTAAATCATGAAGACTTCTCTTCAAAGAACTCTACTGCTTTCATTACACTGGAAGACTTTTTCCTCTCTGGTTTCCTTTGTTACTTGGTTGTACATATAGTTTCTCCATCGTCTCAGTAGTCTCCTTTCATATTAAAATTATTTTTGAGGGTTTTAAGCTATCACCTTTTTGTAACTATCCTTGACTTTTAGTGAAGTCTCCCCTTTATAAAATATTGCTTCTTTCCAATTCCTTTCCTGGGTGCCAAACCTAAATGTAACTGTTGCTGCTAGTTGTGGCCTCAGTCCTCGTTTTAGGTGAAATAGCTCCTTTATGTTACTTCAGACTAATTCAAGATTGACTTCACCTTCTGCTTAAAAACTTGAAATGTTCTTTGGGTGTTGAGAAATCAGATGCTTACCTTTGCAGACATTTGGTGCAATTATAACAGCAGGCCATGGCACTCTGTAATGAAGCTGAAAAGCTCCTTCTAGTTAAAAAGCTTATGTCTCCCAGTGTTTGAAAACCACTGCCAATTTTTCTAGTGAAGTAACTGATGGCAGTTGCAGATTTTTCTCCCTGTGTGGAGCACATCCTGAAGTAAGATGAATCTAGCAGAGAGAAGAGGAATGACGGGACAAGAAGATGTGGGGAATTTGCTGTTTGAAATAAACATGTCCCCTCTCTCACAGCTGTGAATTTCCCCCTGGCTTCACACTGCTCACCCTCTCCCCAGCAGGTTTGCCAGCAAAGGAGGTTCATCAGCAGAAGCTGCAATTCCTCAGTCTTCTGGAGCTGGAGTGGCCAGTGGGATGAGCTGTTTTGGGAAGGGAGGCTCCCTGAGAAGGGCTTTTGCCCTGTCCATGAGTTTTTTTTTTTCTCTTTTTTCCTTAATCTTCTCCCATTGTTCTCTGTTATATCTCAACCCTTCCCCAGCCTCCTGGCCAAGCCCCAACCCCACTAGATCACTGGCTTCCCTAAATCCTCGTGCCCAGTCTCCATGCCTGTATAGCTCTAGCTCCAGACCCCCACTGCCTTCCTGAGTTCCCTCACTGCTTCAGGCCTGTGGTTGTGTCCTGTCACAGCCCACACAGCCAAACACCACTTACTTCCCACTCTGGCTTGCAGCATCATTGTCTGGTGTCACCAGCTGGTCCCGTTTGAAACACCCCTGAACCTGACATGCCAGGTCTCAGCTGGCATTTTAACCACATGCAGCAATGAATTACAGCTGGACATGGAATTGCAGATGAATACACCCTGTCTGTAGAGGTTCTGCTTTCTGCAAGCAGTGATAGATGGTTTTAAATCCTTCTTGTTGCCACCTTCTAACTTAGAGGGAGGAGGCCCTGACATGTCTTCCACCACAATAGATTTACATGCAGATCTGGGTGCAAGTCAGAAAAATACTGCAGAGGGCCTCAAGCTAAAGGCCCTATTAACTAATGGGAAATCTACACCCCAGCTCCTCTATCCAGCTTTTTGTATCACTCCTGCCAAACATGAACCGTGAGCTGGGGTTCCTTCCCAGAAACCTGTTGAAGTACCTTGTGAAAACAATTCTGTTTTTCTTACATTTTATGAAAAGCCAATTTAGTCTGGTGGAGCACAGAAAAAATGGCAGGTACATTCAACCTTGTGTCCAGATTTAGAAGTATATAGCTCTTCTTGCATTGCAGATCTCTGAGGGACTGGAGCAGGGAGGAGCATTAACCAATCTCCGCACAAAACTTGCTGGCCACACTTAAACATCCCCCCATGGGCTGTGTATTTCTTGTAAACTTAATTGCCTGGGATTAGAGTCTATTTCCTGGCACTGCTGTTGAGGTCACAGAAATTCTTTTGTGCCTGGAAAGCTTCTGCTCAGCAGTGCACAGTCCCCTGGGAGTCTGAGGCTGGCAGTAGCAGAAGCGACCACTCTTTCTACCAGCCACTGAGGTGCCCTTTAGGGGGAAGAAATTCCAACACCAAGAATTTTCCAGCCGTCAGGAACTTTCTGGGATTCCTCTAGGTGGCAGGAAGCACACGCCAACTACTGGGGCACTGCTCACTGCAGCTCTCTGGCTGCAGGAGTTTATGAACTTTAAGGGTCTAGGTTATTCTGAGGTCGGGATTTTAACAGTTTACATTTTAAGGGTTGCTTGTCCACCAGCTATCTGGCTGACAGGCCCTGACTTTAGAGCTTGTTTGCTCTATACCACAGCCTTCTGGTTTTGCGGTAAGGTTAGCCACTAAGTCATTACTTTCCTGTCACCCTGGGTAATGCCATCCAAGATTTGCTTACCTATGTAGCAAGAAGAGGTTTGCATGCCTTTGAAGCAACAAAATGAGGCAGTAGCAGGCAGAAACCATGTGTATCACATGTAACCATTGAAATCTGTGTCCCTGCTCCACTGATATGCTAAAAGGATGTTGGTATGAGCTTGAATGGATTTGATTTTAAGTCATAAGTTATTATTGGATATTTTCCCTAGCTGTGAATTCTTTATTTTTCCTTATCTCGGTTCATGTTACTGACAAACACCAGAGCATGTCCTGCAAACAGCCTGAGCATTAGTTTTGGAGGTTGTTGAAGTACATAACTGTACTGAGTTCAGCCACTGATCTGGTTCAGCCACTAAGGCCAGAGGGGAAAACAAGGCTGCCCTTATGCCCCCACTAACACATCACTTGGGCAGGAGTTCACACAAATTTTTTGCCTTCAAAAGGTCCTTTCTGCGCTTTCTGTCCTACATCCACTAGGAGAGTGTCTTTCCCAGGATACCTCTCTTCCCTGACTGCTTTGAATCTGGTCTCAGCCTGAGGTCCCCCAAGAACTCTCTGCCTTTTAAGACAAGCAGTTGATGGAAAAGTATGCACTGCTGAGGATCTCCACTTTATCTGCTTTATTTTTCTGCATGAATGGTCCCCTTCGACTTAAATGTCTCTTTTCTCTCTGGAGCATGATGAAGAGGACCTCAGAAGGGCTGTGGCTCTGGATATTTGGTGTGGACCAAGTTATGCAATGTACTGCTGTGACATCTGGAGATTAATTTTTGGCTCATTTCTTGGGACCATAATTAACATCCATATGGGGAATTTTTGTTTTTAAAAACAAGAAGTACTATTCTAATTTCAAGTTTCTCTGTGATCTCATTCAATTTGAATCATGTCCAGTATACCTCTAGCTACATCATTTGTAAGGAGGAAGGAATTGTTTTTTTTTTTTTTATTGGTGACACAGGTTGCTTTGATGAATTATGTATTGATAACAAAATATCTTCCTGATGAGTTAAACATCACAGAAACTTAAGGACAATAAATACTACTTGTTCTACTTAGCTAGAAAATTACTGTTTCCTAGCACTTTCAATTTAAATCCTATGATTATTCTTCAAAGTGATATTGTACACATTTGTAGTTATTAAAATAATTTCAGATTATTATAATATTATGCACCAGCAGTAATCATAAATAAAAAAGCTCAACGAGCTTTGCCAGCATTATTTTGGCACCACTGTACCAAGCAACATCTAGATGAGCTAATCCCAGTCTTTAAACTGTTCTCAAGTCTGCAAAGAATTGAATGCTAATGATCCTGCTCAGTTTACCTGCACCCTTGACCCATGAGGCAATCACTTATTCATCTCAAAAAGCCTAAAATAAAAGGTGCTGGTTTAGAGTCAGAGGGGAAAGGAATGCTTGTGTTTGCCCAATGCACATCACTGTGTAACTTGTGAATTCAGACCTAATGCAGTTTCAGGTTTGATATATAACTCAACAGCAATCAGACGTCTCATGCTGCAAGAATCAAGGCCCCAAAACACATGCAGCTAGCTTTGTCACGTCACCTTTATTCTTTGCCAATCTCTGTCATTGATCAAGATATCACTCTGATAGGTCATGAGTTTGTAAATAACAAAAAGATACTGCAAGATATTTTTACATATCATTGTTATTATTCTCAGGGATGAGACCCTGCATTTTGAAGGAAAACCACAAGAGCCTAAATAACAATTTTAAAGCACAGATAATATGATCTGTAATTTTGTCTTCAGTGACAAGAACAGTGTGCAATACAAGTCAGCTGCACAACTAGCTCTTTACCATCTCTTCTCTCACATTTCATTGGAGCATTTAGTTTACAGTAGATTAATGTTCCAACCTCTTATCTTATTAGTGTGAAACACAATCAGCCCTATGTAATAAGATTAGACAGTATGAGCTTAAGCCAGTGCTAATTTTTAATAAATTCTCCCCCATTTAGAAAATGGGATAAGAGCTAGGAGAGTAGAAATTGATTACATATTTGTGCACAGTAGAAAATTCATTATTGTTTTTCACAAAAGTGACAAGATGCAAATAAATATTTATTGTGCTTTAAATTTTTGTGCTGCTCCATCCAGATCTAGGCTCTTTAATTTAAGAGGATAAATGGGTGTCAAATAGTTGGACAACATTAGTGGGCAAGACTCAGTAAGGTCCTGAGATCTGAGAGGTTTGATCTGATTACCCTGCATACAGGATTAAGAAATGATGGGCAGGTAATTTCAGTTTCTGTTGGAGACAGTGTTCCATGTTGCCTGTTGTTCTTATCTTCATCCCTTTGTAATGAACAAAAAAAACCAAAACAAAAATCATCAAACAAAAGCCCACCAACCAAAAAGTCCTAAAATCAACAAGAACAACCAAACCAAAGAAAAAGCCAATAAACCCCACCCAAAAAAAACCCCAAAAAACCAACAACCCTTAGTGAACTATTCCTGCAACCCTACAACTGGATTTCAGCAAATTGAATGCAGTGGTATCTTCCATGTGCTTCCCAGCCATCCATCCTCAGAGGAACCTATTCCTCTCTTGAAAGCCCCTCATAACCTTTCTATCATGATAAAGAACACAATTTTCAAAGAATTGGAATAAGGACAAAAGGCTAAATTCTTTTCATTTAATTGAAAATTCCCCATTTAATTGATTGAAATTCCCCAAATCTTAGAGCTGAGCTTGCTTACCGTGAAGCTTTATGGTTTCAGGAAGGGAGTAAATTAGCTATACATAGTGGTTAACTACTATGGCTACATAATAATCCCCTTAAAATACTGCACATTTCTTTGAATTTTTATATAAAAATCTTATCAATAGCAAATCTATATTTTTTCCCATTGCCATGTTTTATCAAAAGTCTTCAGTATAACAGGGAGATTTTCAACAACAGGAAAGTAATTTTGTCAGTTGAACATGCTATATAATTAAAGGATTAACATTTTCTCTGAAATGGAATTAAGAAACAGAAATGGGTCTAGAGTTAACTCCTTCATGTTTAGATGGCTGGCCAAAGAACTTGAAGGTGTAGAATTTCCTTGAGAAATGTGCATTTTGGCTAGAGTTGTGTAAAATAGTGCTGTGAAGACATTTTGGACTGAAATATTTGGAAAACTTTCTGTCAGAATTTTGGTGGAAGGAGACTATTAGATGAAGAATGATGTGAAAAGCTGGAAAGAAGACAAAAAACCATGTATTTTCCAACCCAGCAAATTTTCAATCTTACTGCAGACGATGATCTCAAATCCATACACATACTCACTGGCATACTTTTACCTAAGTTTGAAAATATGCAAATACAAACTTTGAGAAAATATGCCTTTTCAGTTTTTACATATTCAACATGGCAAATCTCCAGGACTTCATAATAATTCTGTGTAACTTGCTACTGGGGTAACACACATGTCTAAGCATTACCCACTTACACATGGATTTCTGGGCCTGCCTGGAATAGCCAGACACCCAACAGTTCTGGCAAGGTTGTCTGTCTATTTTCTTACTGCCTTAGTCATGGGCTGCAAATACTAAGACTAATTTTATCTTTCTTTTACAGGAAGGTAAATCTCTTTAAAATATCACTATTGTTTTAGATAAAAAAGTGGCATGGAAATTGATGTATTTTTAAGGTGAGGGTTTCCTCACAAAGATTTAAAGACCATTTTTTGTACCCAGATAACTAGCATCTCCTCAATTTTGTAGGCCCCATACTAAATTGCAGGATTAACTGATAGGCAGCTATTAGCAGAAGACTGCATGCACGTTCCTGCCCAGATTACTGTGAACAGTTTATGTTTCCTCTGGCCTTTGACTGTTAGGGTGGAACGGTTTCCCTGTCACTGGACAAAGTACAGTGATGGGTCATACCATCTGCACAGAGATCTCATACTATTGCTTTTCCTCTCTGCTCTGCCTTTAATGATGTCACCACTCTTTCTTTGCTACAGCAGTTCATGAATAATATCTTGGTTCCACCTTCTGTTCTGCTTTTAGTTTTGTCTTGACTTGCAACCCCTGGAACTCTACCTCAGTCCCTGAATCTTCCTTCACACCAGAAGAGGCACCTTTCTCTTTGTTCTTTTCTCAGGCAAAGTAGTTTCAGGGCCTCCCCTGGCTCCTGCTGTGCTACCTGCTGCCTCTGTATGTCCCCACACATGCAGGGAGCTCTAGACACATGCTTCTGGAGATGCTATGTCTCTCCTCCTTCCCTGCCATTCTCATTACATAACATCTGTCTTTCAGTGTCTTTGCTGACATCTCCTAAATCACCGTGGAGCCCCTCTCCTCATGTCTGACATGGGTTTCTGTACATCTCAGTGTCCGAGCTGGCTCTTAATAGACTGCTTTGGGGATTGGGAGCAGTATAGTCATAACTGCTCAGGGTTGTCTCTTATAATCCATCTCTTCTCTACTCACCCCTTCCCTCCTCCACTTACCCTTTGTGCTTCCTTCACAACAACCCTGAGTATCTTTGCATGGTACTTCATTATGCCACACTGGCATTCTTTTACTTATTCAAGCCCTACAAAATTGTCCTTTCTGCTTGTCTAGTGATGCCTTTCACTGATGCGTGTCTTGCACTAAATTTGATGCAGGATTTGTGAAACTGGAATATGTCTGAATATGAGAAGAACTTCTTTACTTCGAGCATGAGTGACCACTGAAACAGATTTCCCAGAGAAGTTGTGGTGACTTCTCCACTGTAGATATTCAAAAGCTGTCTGAATACAAGCGTGAGTAACAATCTCTAGAATGACCCTGACTGCGCAGAGACGCTGTACTGTGTGACCTCTTGTGGTCCCTCCCAACCTTACCCATTCTTTGATTGTGACTGACATGCAGCAGTAGAAACAGGAAAAATATCTTCTGTCAACTCCAAAGGTAGTCCTGAAGCTGGGCAGTGAAAAAATACATATGATTTTCTTGTGGAATAAGATGCTTCATTCAACCTCTCTTTTAAACATTCTGGTGTTATTAAATAAAACTAAAACTGAAGCAAAATTTAAAGTCTTAATTTTAGAATCACCAAAACATTGTAACTACTCCTGTTGTTGCACTAAAAATGGCTCAGTGCATAAAACTCCTATCAGCTCTATCCAGTGGAAGAGCTTGCACACTGATTTGTGTCTCCACCTGTCACAGAGGTGATGTGTATTGATCACTAAACATGAAACACTTGCCGCACTGTTTCAAATGGTCTTGACTGTCATGCAGAACTTTGCCTCAGAGCAGCTTCTATCACACTGTCATATTTTAAAAATTCTAATTTAACAACCAGTCATTTTAGGAACATTTTTGTTTGTAGTGTTTTATCTTAACACAATGCACTTTGTATTCTTCATCAATACTTCGTATATATATTGTTCCAAACAAGCACTTGCAATAGTGAAGGAGTTTGTGCCAAAAGGAATAGAACCTTTTGGCACTCTGCTGTGATTGAAATAGAAATGTTAGATCAATTTATTTATTTGTCAGTTCCTTATTGCAAAGGTAGACATGAATGGAAATCAGCAGTACATGGTGTGTGACGTGCCCTGCAGGAGGGGCCATGAGTCAGGACAGGTGTGCACACACAAGCTCAGAGACACACTTGCACTCTGCAACACCATGGACTTAGCCCAGGTTTTTGGAAGGAAGGTGCACCTATGCAGGAAGGAGAAATGGGGTCTTGCGTAAACTGTCCATTCTCCCACAGCAGACATTCCATTGCTTTATAGAATTACACTAAAAGAAGTCACATTGTTTTGGAGACGATTAAAGCCTTTGTTGATCTCTTTTTTTGTAAACTTAGGCCTGCTTACTTTAACAGAGAGAAGTCCAGTTCTGGTTTTTTTTCTGCTTTTATATGAATAAAAATTATGGCCCTTTTCAAGGAAATTATAAGCTTCTGCAGCCTCCTTTCTTGTCAATATGGAATTCTTGCTGTTTTAAAAATCTTAAAGGAGGCTAAATACACTTCACATTTCCCATTTACTTATTAGCAGGAACCAATTTAGAATAAGAAACCTTTATGTACTGAAGAGAATGTAAAAAACAATGTAAAAGTTTGTGAATGGCGAGCTGATGATTCTGCCTTGATCCTTATTTTGGTGCAGAATGATTTGGACCTTCACTTCTAAATCTGAGTGAACCTATGGGCTGGGAGGATTGATGGCAGTTCCTCTTGACTGTGTTGAGACAGATACTGACAAGAAGATTTACCTGTGCCATATTAATGCCCCCTAGATGGATGATTAACATGGTGCAAGATAATCACTTCTGAAATCTTTCATTTTTACTTTGAAAATTAAGAAGGATGATGAAGAATTGTTGGTGCATAACTTATGACCATGTGGCTCCTGACAGTGCTGCAATGTTTCCTTTGCTCTGATTCAGCTCATGCTAAAGCCAGTTGAAAGTTCTCTGCTGTCTCTAGAGGCAGTTAGCTGAGACCCTGCTATAGAAAACTCCTGGAGAGGAGTGGTGAGATAGAAGGAACAAACCTGATCCAGCACCCTTGATTGTAATGCACTAGTTCTCAGTGATGTCTACAGCAGATGGACTCTCCCTCTGTCCCATGCACTTTATTGGTAGACGTCATTTTGGACTGTATTTCTCTGCTGTTCTGAGCTTCTTCAAAGTGTTGGTATTTTGTCTTTTTTGGCAAAGCAACTTTAGGATCTGCTTCTGGCAGGCTGCTCTGTGGATAATCGTTCTGGTTACATTTCAAGCCAGCAAACAGCAGCAGGTCAGGCTGAGCAAACTGATATGCAGCTGTATCAACCAAGTCAGCCTACCATGTGTTCCCTGCAGGAATTGACATGGTTGCTTGCTATAGTGAGGCATGAAATAAGGTACCCAGAATTCAAGCTGTTCTCTACCCATTTCAGCTATGCACAGTGTAATCATACTGTCAGCAATTGGAGTAGGCCTCTCTTGACCAGTGAAAGTGCCTTCTGAGTGAAGGTCAGTCAGGGCTTGAATGTGTCCCATCTCTAGACTGAGGCCCTTTGGCTGGCGAGATACATCTTGGGAGGCTAGAGGCAAGGGCTGCTCCTCCATCCCTGGGGAGATTCATGTCATCAGGAAAAGTATGGTTATGGACCTATATCTATTGGTGTAGACCCTGATCCAGACCTGGTCTGGACATGCTGTGGCAGAAGAAGACTCTTTCTCCCTTCCCAGCAGATCTGAAAAAAAAACATGTGGATGGATGCCTTGCAACAAAATCTTCTAGTGTGGCTTGTGTAGTGGTTGTAAACAGTTTCAGTGATTCTCACTGAGATTATGCATTTTTAATGTCAGCATTCCAGTGGTATACGTACGGAGCATAGCTTTGGGCTTTTACATCACCACACAACTATTAACCTATATCCTCACTGGGCCAAACCTGTATTACTGAAGCTGTTTAAATGCACTGTAATTTAGTGCTAATTCAGAATAAAACAGTTTCAAAGTTGCTGAACTGGACAGCATTAATGGGGCCAAAACATTAGTCCACACTGATCAGTAAAATGTACTGACATATTTCAACTTAATTCTTGAAAAAAATGTAGATTGAGTCTTGGGAGGTGAGTTCTAAACCAGAACTAGGATTTTCAGCCTTTGAACCATTTTTAATAAAGAAGCTGTTATTTGATGAAGTTATTTAAAACATGTCAGGAGTTAACTTTCAGCAAACATTTTGTCCCAAAAGTGAAAATTTGAGCCTGGGAGGTTGGGATGAAGTCTGGCTGAGTTCTTTCAGTCTGTATCAAAACATCTGATATCTGAAGTATCAAAACAATGTTAATCAAAAGGAATTTTTTCTACATTGCCTATGGGAAACATAACCTTTTTGCTCCATCCAGCATTAAAAACTTAATGCATTGCCGTGACACGTCACAGAGATTGTGGTTCAGCTGACACATGTCCTCTCCTGTCTGGAGAGACATTTTCGTGGGATGCATAATGGATACAATCCCACTGTGATACATGATGAGGGACCAGTCAGATTGCAGTCTGTGACAGGTAATGTAGCACAACCATTTAGTTGTTGTTGTGTGGGAGCAGATGGGTCATATAACTAAAACACAGTTTTCTGAAAGCCACAGAGTTTGTGTTCTCAAACTGCTTCCAAATGAAATGTTTCTCCCTGGTTCAACATATTAAAAATTTTTGTGTAAGTTTTCCCAAGAGAAACTTTAGATTTTTAGTTCTGTTCAAAATTTGCAAAATCCTGTAATCAGATTGGTATTTGGAAAAAAAGGGAAGATACTGCATTTNTTTTATATATACACATTTTATATATATATAGTATATAATATGATACTTATTTCATGACCCAAGGTAATGTGCAAAGCAAGTCACCATGAACTCACACTTTTAACCTGAACTATTCCAGTAGATTGAGATGGAAAAGATTTACTCCCGAGACCTGAGAAATCACATCCTTTAAAAAACTTAAAATATACTGGATTCTTATCAATAACGGTCATTTTGTCAATGTAGAAGAGGTACAGCTAGATTACATATATGGGACTTTAATCAAATGTACCATACAGTTGAAATAGTGGATGCTGTCTTGGTTATTTTACATCTTAAAATTAGTCAGGTGCCTCTAGTTGAAAAAAATATTCTTAAACATCACTCTGAATTATTAATATAACATATATAGCCTAATGACACAAAACTATTTTATAACTTTTCTAATATTTATAATATCCTCACAATAATTTATCTTTGTTTTTTTAATTGAGTTTATGTAAAATAATCTCCTCTAGAAAATCTAAACAAAGCAACTAATATATTATCAAAAATTTTAGAGGTATGGTTAACCTTTACTTTGCTGAACCCTCCATCTCTTTGATCTACCATCCATCTTAGATAGGATTTGATAGTGTCTCTGGCTAAAGGATCAGCATACTGACTCATAAAATTGTGCAGTTTTCCAACATGGTTTTGCTAGAACTGCACATCAGGTATGTTACTTTCCCTTTCAAAGGTTATTCAGGACAATGACTCATAAGAATCAGCTGAAGATATGGTTTAAATGCATAGCTTGTCCTTAATTCTCAATGAGATTAAGCTAAACATCAAAATAATATAAACAGGTAGAAATAAGCAAAGTGACTTGTACACAATTAATTTATGCCACATATCAACTGTACTTATGCCTTCCCTTGTTTTTGAGTGAGTGAGTGAGTGAGTGAGTGAGTGAGTGAGTGAGTGAGTGAGTGAGTGAGTGAGTGAGTGAGTGAGTGAGTGAGTGAGTGAGTGAGTGAGTGCTATACCCACAACTCTGTGCCAGGGCCTCCACCCTCTCTGATGCAAGAACTCTGTGACAAACAGGAGGTGACATACCAAATCTTGCTAAAAGTATAAAAGTATAAACTTGCTAAAAGTATAAATATATAAACTTGTTAAAAGTATATGCTAAAACTATGGTTTAAAAAAATTCTGATGAACATGGCTGGGGTAAAGGGAGAAATTCTACAAAGTTCTCATAGTGGAATGATCACATAGGACACACAAAATGAAAGAAACTAATACAACACTCTCTAGCTGGAAGAAGCTTTTCTACCCCACTAATGTTGATTTTTCCAATCCTGGGAGTGTAGAGGTGATTTGATTCTAATATTTGTAAATTTAAATAGAATAATCGCAGTATAAATATATATAACTGGGTACCTGGGCTTAGGTGTTGAGTGAAACTGCAGAAGGGTCATTACAGCAAATGATTTATGATAGTTTTGATAACCATCTCATAAAGTAACATTAGTGTTCTGATGAAATTTGATCTTCGAGAGAGATACGAGTGCTGCTAGATTACCATCATCATTATGATAATTTTCCACCAGCATTGCCCAAAACAGCCCTAGGGTATGCTCTGGGCTACCACAACATCCCTAAGTAAAATGTGTGGGAACTGGCAGTAGCCATTTACATAGTTTGATAGCACACCAGCCAGCTTAAGATCTACTGTTTTTAGTTCAGTAGCTCCCAGCAGACTGGCCAAAGTCCTGTGAAGCTGGGTCTGGTACATTTGTACATTGTAAATTGTACATTGTACATTTGTAGTCCATAAGCACACTTAGGATACTGCAGAATCTACATGAGCTTTTCATTTTTATGGTTGCATGGATAGTAAAGAGGGGCAATGGAGTATTGAGTGGGTCTAATTTGGTGTGCAGATAAAAGAAACACATTCCAGACTTAGGACTATATTAAAAACAGATATTATAATAGGCATTTATTGAAAGTTGTTTGAAAATAATTGAAAATGTGAATCCAGTATGCTAGAAAATTATTCCAAGTACGCTACTAAGGGATCTAATTTTGACCAAACAATGCTTAATGACTTCTGAAGTGTACGAGGAGGATTTACAAAACAAGTGCTAGTGAAAGTGGAAAAGAATACTAGAAGAGGAATTTGTAAATAATTATATTGATGGTATCATCCATATGTACTGATAAGAGTCAGCTGGCAAATAGAGCAATACATCAGTACTGGTTCACAATGCTAGCAAAACATTAAGGATAGAATCTCCTCATAAAATATGGAAATTATCCTGTGGATCAATCTGAAAAACACATAAAAATCATATTAGGTAATCCATGAAGCATGTGGTCTTATGACAACATAGCAATTAAGTTTGTGAATGCCATCCTTTATTGCAGAAGCAAGAGGCAATAAAAATAGGAAAAGGGCTATTATCTCTGTCTCCAACATGAATTAGAGCATAACCAAAGTAGAAACCTCATGTTCTCACTTCAATAAAGACACTAAGAAACTGGAGTGTGTTCAGAAAAAGTTTATAAGCACACCTCAGAATCTATAAAACATGACACATTAAGACTTAAGCAAATTATTCTATTTTATTTATCCAAGAGAAAATTTACAAGTGAATTAATTCCAGATTAGAAATGCTTACATGAAAAAATACTTCAGATCATGACAGATCTGATTTGACAGAAAAAAATCATATTGAAATCAAGTGACAGAAAGCTGTAATGAGACAAGCAGATGAAAAAAGAAACAGAAATCTTTAAAAGAGAAACTCCCTAAGCTTTGGAGTGATTTGGGCATGTGATATGTTTTCAAGTGCCTGAAGTTTTAAAAGTCATAATTGGAGAGTCATTCTAAAATATATGCATAAAGCTCAAACAGAAATTATAATCTTGGTGTAGAAGTTATTAAGGAAGGTTTTCCTAGTTTGTAAAAGGTAAGATTCCATGACTGTAATGCTGTTTGGATGCCTTGCTCTTTCTGCTGGCCACGTGAATGTGGAACTAACATAGCTAAAGAGGAACTATGGTGAATTGTTACACTTAAAGAACCTTCTAGGTAACGTTATTCTAGAATTCCATCTATGTTGGCTATACAGCATTCGATGAAGCTTGGAAAAGCAGCTGTTTCATATTTACAGAACAGGACCAGCTGAAACACATCAGAAACAAGATATGACCCTAACATCAGTTACGTAGGCTGCTCTATCCTCATGTGATCATGTTTCCAACGACTCAGCATGTATGACAAGCCCTTTGTCCTGTTGCTATCCTCAAACTAAACTGGGGAGGATTCACATGCTTCATGCATGAACTATGAACTTTAACATCCTTGACTCACAGGAGGCCCCGACCATCTCTAACATCCTTGAATTCAGGACACCTCAATATAGCTCACTGTTAGTCCTGAGAAACTAGAGTGCTCTGAGCACTTTCAGGGTACAGATGAGAAAGTACTGTGCAAGGCTATATACTAATGTATGTATACATTAGGTATAAACACATGCAGCAATAAGGTAGAAGGTATATGCTTGTGCATTCAGAGCTCTGATTTCATTGCCAATTTACAGCTTTCTGCCATTTTGCTCTATCTGGTGACCTACAGCAATCCTTTATTGCTAAGACACCCAGAAATCTACCTGTGAACAACTCAAATCCAACTAATTCTGCATGCAGTTAGTTACTGCCTGAAGGTGACATTGGTGGTGTCTTGTCCTTCTCACCAGATACCATAGCTGTCCCCAGCAGCCCCCTCATAACCCTGCTTTTTTTCTGGTAGGAGAGGATTGGCTTTATTCAAGTCAATCTTGCCTCCTGCATGGAAGGATGGGGAGGTAGGTGATTTGGACTAGTCAGAAGTTACACAAAGCCTACCTAGAGCACCTGCTGAAGGTAGAATATCTTAGGGTGAAGAGGCAGGAGAGTCCAAGGTGGAGTCCAAGGTAGTGCAGTGCAGCTCTGCCAATCACCATTCTGTTTCCTTCTCTGTAAAGATTGATATTTTTGCAATCAAAGCTGCAAGCTTGTCTTGCTTTTTGACCCTTCAGGGTGCTGTGCATTTTTTTCCCCTTTAGGGTTTTGCTGATCCTCACTTAAGTGAGATGTCCCAGTGTCTGACCAGCAAGCACCAACCTGCGCTGCAGTGCCAGCCATCTGCAAGGAAAGCTTTCTCAGGGGAAGCCACAATCCTTCAGTTGTCACCTACCACAAAGACTGGACTCTAGACAGTCTTTCCAATCAACATTTCTAGACATCTTCCAACTCAGGCTAAAATATAGCAGTAGACAAATTCAAGCCTTTTTACTGAGGGATAAGCAATCTGATTAGAGATAGCCTATGGATGTTAAATCCAACATTACCAGGAGGTTGTGCCTGAGCTGGCTGGCCCTTACTGTTTGCCTATCTGGCAGCACTGCAGTGTTTTCACCCCAGTGGTACCTCAGGCTGGCTAGATATTGCAGCTGAGCCCTTGGAGAAAAGTCCAGGCATGCAGCAGCACAAGTTTACCTTTGACGGAGAGGCTTTAAGGTGAAAGTGAAGGAAAGGAGCCAGTTCTGATGGAGGGATTAGATTCAGAGTTTTATTCCTGGCCCAAAGGCCTGTGAATCCAGCAACAGCTCCACCAGAACTCCCACAGCATGGCT
>VZTB01010313.1:92816-103658 GCA_013397245.1 Thryothorus ludovicianus | reverse complement strand
GCTTTCTCAGTGTCTCCTGTAACAGCTGAATGAAGTTGCCCACTGTTTCTCTGCCATTCTTGTCATACTTTCTTGTGTCATCATTCTGTCTTGTAGTTAGGCTGCAGTGCTGCATTTTTAAGAATTTAGTACCTGCTGTGGCTAGGACTAGGCTTCTAAAACACTCTGGTTATTTTGTTGCTGATCTTTCTAGTAGTATCTGCCATGCAAAAAGAAGTGCTGCTCATAACTGATATTATGAGATCAGACATTATCAGAAAAGTGTGTATAATCTGGCTAAATCTTTCCTTTTCATATGGCTTCAGGAACTAAGGCATCTATCAACAAGTGTTTTCTTAAAAGGAAAAAAAAAATAGAAGAAAAATAGTCAATAGGGCAGATAGGGACAAATGACAGATGAATCTAACCAGTATGGGACATCTTTTTTGTTAGATCAGAATTATTATTTTGACCTACTGCCCAGTGTTTGTGACTCATTGTCAGGTTGTCTGTGAAGAGAATAGACAACACAGAACAGACACAGACCAGTTAAACTAATCTCAAACGCCTTAAAACTAATAATTTTGTGCCAAAATCTATTGCTGTTATCCATGGTTCTTCAGCATATCAACAAGAACAGTGCAAGTGTGGCAGTTGAAATGAAAATGTGGGTTAGCATTTGCCAGACTTTATTACCTGAGGCAGCAGAAGAAGCAGTTTATGTTAGTACTTTCCTTGAAGAAAGATTGACATAAGTTTAACTTGAAGGTCTTTGCTAATAGCTGTTGTTCTCATACTCATAAATGTTTGGATTTGTATTGTATTTATGAAAATATTGCAAAGAGATTACTATGATGTAGCAACCAAACATTAAATAATGCTGTACTTGCATATCTATCATGGTGAATAAGAAATGGATGTGCAAATGGCAGATAAAAAGGCATAAACTTGTTTCTGTTCTCTATTCTAAACATTAGGAATTAAATCACACAAGAATTAATATGTCAGATACTTCTTTATGTTAGTTTTTAACAAAAATTGCTGTTTGATGAAGTAAATGACCTCATGATGAAGTAATGGCTATAGAGAATTTGTCATGTTTGGAAATCAAAGTTATTTTATGTGTTCTGCACATACCCACTATATCAGGCTTGTGGACCTAGTGCATTCTTATTTTTGACCACCACTCCCCTCCCCCCCAAAAATATCTCTCTTTCATAATGTTATGAAATGTTATTGTTAAGAAAAGTAGGAAACATCCCTCTTCCTTGACTCAGGCATATTAACATGTGGAATACTGTCTCTTTGGGCTAGAAAATAAGAAAAATATAAGAAAAAACCCTCATAAAATACAGATAGTCTTCTACTAGGAACCACATGATTTGCAATTTGAGCAATGGCAGGTAATTGTGGTTCTGCAGCCCATCTTTTGTCTGGCTGCTCAATGGATTGCATAGCAGTAAATAAATCTGTTATTGAATGTAATACTTCTCCCACCAACTTAAATCACATTAGTGAAAAGGGAATACCTTGTTAAGAGTGAAAGTTCACCAGGACAAATTCTTTCTTAAATGCCAATGAAATATGTAATAAAAAACCTTCCTCTGCCAGAGCAGATGCAGACATTTGTGCAAGGTGCTTCTCAAGTGAGTGCCTGCACCTTGCAGCAGAGAGCTAACCAGGATGGGAGCATTACTGCTCCCTCCTTCCCTTCAGTACACTCCAGGGCTATGGCTCTGGCTATAAGTAGACGTCACTCAGAAGGCACTTGTCTTTGGTCAGTAAGAGATGACATAGGACTTTCCATCCACAACAACAGCAAAACAACACCTGTGAAAGTTTTTTTGCACTTACCTGACTTGCCGAGGTAGGAAGGGAGAGAGAAAGTCTTTTCTTTCCTCCTATTTGCTTAAACACACTGCATTAAAAAAAGGACCCAAGCTGGCAAGGCTGCTGCTATTACAGAAGTGTTGCTTGGTTGGCACTGGCAGCTTTGTCAGAACTGAGGAAAATCTTCCTGCTTAAGTTATTGTTTTTTGCTCAGTATCATTCCAGAGAATATCCAGACCCTTGTAGACTTCACAGAATTTGCACACTTGATCCAAGGCTGCTAATGCTGTGACCCATGCCTACATCATAGATGGCAGCTATAGAGTCAGTGACAGGAAGACTTGCAACAAAGCTAGTGACAATGCAAGAAGAGGGTGAAAAGAAAGAAGGAGAGACTCTTCTGAGAGGACCTAAATACCCTTCTAATTCCTGCTTTGAGTACGAAATGGAATTCCCAACCTGATTTATCTCATGATCCTGTAAAGTGCTACATGTAACATCTTAACACTTTCCCTGGAAGTGTTCAAGGCCGGATTGGATGGGTTCCTGGGCAACTTAGTCTAGTGGAAGGTATCCCTGTCCATGGCATGGATTTTGGAACTAGATCATATTTAAGGTGCCTATCAACCCAAGCCATTCTATGATTCCATGATAAATCAAAGGCATAAGGTGACCACAATGTTCAGAAGACTCCAGTACTGTGTCCCAGAAGTCACTCTATTTTCTCATCAAGTTACTCTTGTACAGTCATGGAGAGAAAGATAAAAGGTGATATAATTGGCATTGTCAGGTTAATGGTTGGACTCAGTGATCATGAGTGTCTTTTCAGCCTAAATGATTCTGTGACTCTATTTAATTCAGGTTCCCATTTGCATGAATGCCAGTCCATGATTTGATAGTTATACTTAGTGTCTGATAATGCTTCTCTTTTTTATCCCTTGAGCAAAGAAGCAAGCCCCAAGAAGCCCTAGATTTACCTCTAAGTGAAAGACAATGCCTAGTAATTAACTTTATTGCATCCTTTGTAGATTTCCCTCAGTGTTGTAAAGGAGGATAATAACGTGGCATTTCCTGCTCCACATCGTCACAGGGACTTACAGGAGGAAGCCTGTAAGTGTGTCTGGGACAGATGCTGACCTGGATTAGTGAAAGAACCTGAGCTACCAGATCCTTTCACACAGTGCCCTGGGGCTGTACATTTGGGTCATGGGGCATGACTTTTCTCAAAAAAACTTACAAATTGAAAGGAAAAAACAAAGCAACACACATCTGCTACCAAAGTTTTCCATCAGAACACCAACATCTTCTGCATGGCTGAAGCTGCTAGTGGCAGTAAAACACTGAACTGAGGTATGCATATGTGACTATGCATATTATAAGTTTGGGTTTGGGATTTTTTTTTTAAGCTTTAGTAGTATAATTCCAGAAGTTTTCCAGTAGAACAATATATTGAATTCTCTGTAATACTTTTGACAAATGTTGACTTGAGACATTGATTTTATAATATGCGAAAATCCAAGGCAAGTAACAGCAAAAGAAACACTGATAATTCATTTGAGAGTTTCTAGGCAAACAATTTCTTTGCTCAAAATTCCCATACAATTCATAGCATTAACAGGAAGGTTATCTCAAAAGAGTTCACAGAGGGAGCTGCTTGTAAATCTAAATACTCACCATTTGATGCAGATTAATATAAGAAAGACTAAATAAAAATAATTTCTTGTAATTGTTGTGTCTGATCCATCTGTGATGAGTTTAATGCTTACTAAGGGAAAATACATGTCAGATATGGAGCTACAATTTATGCCTACACTTTCATGGCTTTCAGTGGAGCCACCTCGGATCTTTCTAGCTGAGTATGAAACCCCCTGAAACTCTGTGAGGAAGTACATTTTTCAGCTGGAAAAATGAATCCAAATCTTTCAGACCTGGGCTCTGAGCCAAGCCACATAACTTTAGCTTTTCCCACATTCAGCATCTACTTGCATTTCAATAGCAAAGCCTGGAAACTGTCAAAAAACGCTCTGGAGGTGGATCTGGTCCTTGTCTACAGCTACATTACTGACACATATATCAGTGCTTTCAATACACTTACAGTCAAAAGGCTTTAAAGTCTGTGGAAAGTTGTATATACATCTTTTAACAAGAGAAAAACAGATGTTCTTACAGTCAGTATTATGGGAGTCAGTGTGCTCTATCCATGCCACCCTGAGCTGCAGGTCTTTTGAAAATTGGTCTGAAAGAAAAGACTTTTTATAATGTATATGTTTAGTAAATTAAGAGCATCAGCAAAGCTAAAATTCTCTGTTTTCACAAGCTGAAAAAATCCTGCCTTCAGTGGGGGTTCAGACACATTGGCCTTAGATGCTGCTCAGGCCCATATTTGAGCCTTCTGTGAGTTAAGATTTCCTTCTATGTGGATGGTGCAGAGCAGTGAGTAAGGACAGAATGTTTTTAGTGAAGAAGAAGTGGATGCTCAGTATTAAAAGTTTGAGTGAGGATTCCTATCTGGTCGGAATTCCAAGCTGTCCAAAGTCAATGTGAATTTTGCCATCCCTGAAGATCCTAGCATATGCCCATACCTGCTGAAACCACAGTAAGTAAGGCAGGCTTGCTTTCTTCTTCTGTCAACTGCATAAGCTTTAGAGGAGATGTGTCTTAAATGCAAGTGATTTAAGTAATATATGAAGGTCAAAATTGCTACGTAAATAACGTTTCTTGTAATTGCTGTTCTTTGAAGCACTTCACCCTCAGCACCAAATATTCTTGCCAGCACATATTTGCACAGAACTGCAGAAAATACTGGTGTTCAGGGGGCATCTGCAATTACCCAGGGACCCCACAACCCCAGGGAGTCCTTGGCATCCTGATGGTGGCAGCTGGAGCTTCCCGGAGAACTTTTCTCCTCTGGCATGGGTTTTGTTGCCTAAGTACTCTGTAAGAAAATCTATTCTTGGCATGCGTGGGAGAAAGATAAATGGGAAGCTGAGGATGGGGAAAAAGGTGTTTTGCTCTGCTTTCAGCACACAGCTGCACATCTGCCTGCCTCCGTTTCAGGAATAAATGAAACCAGAGGGACTGAGGCTGATGCAAAATTTTCACAAAACTCCAAAACAGAGAATCAGAGAATTCAGCTGAGTTGGAAAAGGCTTCTGAGATCATTGAATCCAACCATTGACTGATCAGAACTATGACAACTAAACCATAGCATTAAGTGCTATGTCCAGTGATTTCTTGAACATCTCCAGGGAGGGTGACTCTACCACCTCTGTGGGCAGTTCATTTCAATGTTTAATGTGCCATTTCCATGAAGAAATTCCTCCTGATATACAACCTGAACCTCCCCTGGTGAAACTTGAGACTCTGTCCTCTTGTCCTGTCACTTGCTGGGACAATTGGCTGAACCTACTCTGCTGCACCATCCTTTTAGGCATTGTAGAGAGCAAAAAGATCTCTGAGTCTACTTTCTTCCAAGGTAGACACCTCCCTCAGCTCCCTCAGCTGCTCCTCTTAGGACTTGTGCTCCAGACCCTTCCCCAGCTCTGTTGCCCTTCTCTGGACACACTCTGGCCCCTCAATGTCCTTCTTGCAGTGATGGGCCCAGAGCTGAACACAACACTCGAGGTGTGGCCTCACCAGTGACCAGGGGACGGTCACTGCCCTGTTCCTGCTGGCCACCCCATTGCTGATCCAGGCCAGGGTGCCATTGGCCTTCCTGGCCACCTGGGCACACAGCTGGCCCATGTTCAGCCTGTTGTCAGACGGCACTCCCTTTCCCACCAGGCAGCTTGTCAGCCACCCTGCTCCAGGCCTGCAGTGCCTCGCAGGGTTGTTGTGGCAGAAGTGTGTAACCCAGCACCCAGCTTTTTACACCTCATACCACTGGCCTCAACCCATCAATCAAGCCCATCCAGATCCCTCTGCTGGTTCTTCTGACCCTCCAGGAGATCAACACTTACACCCAATCTCATGTTGTCTGGAGATTTATTGAAGATGACCCCAGTTCTCTCATCCATATCATTAATAAAGGTGCTAAACAGAACTGGCCCCAACACTGATCCCTGGGGAACCCCACTAGTGACAGGCCACCAACTGGATGTGACATCATTTGTCACCTCTCTCTGGGCCCCGCCAATTCTCAACCCTGAAACAGTGTACCCATCCAAGCCATGGGCTGCCAGCTTTTCCGGGGGCATGCTGTGGGAGACAGTGTCAAAGGCTTCAGTGAAGTCCAGGTAGAAAATATCCACAGCCTTTCCCTCATCCACTGGGTGGGTCACTTGGTCATAGATGGAGATCAGGTGGGTCAGGCAGCCTCTGCCTCTCTCAAACCGCTGCTGGCTGGGCCTGATTCCCTGATTGTCTGGGAATCATCTATGTGCTATGTGATGGCACTCAAAATGATCTGTTCTGTAACCTTTCCTGGCACCAGGGTCAGGCCAACAGTCTTGTAGCTCCCGAGATCTTCCTTACAGTCCTTCTTGTGGATGTGTTGGTTTGACCCTGAATGAATGCCAGGCATCCACCAAAACTTCTCTATCCTTCTCCCTCACAAATGTACAGGGGAGAAAAAATATAATGAAAACTTAATGAGCTAAGGATCAGGAGAGATCACTCACCAAATATTGTCCTGGGAAAAGCAGACTAGAATTAGAGATATTAATTGAATTTATTACTGACAAAATCAGAACAGGATAATGAGAAGTCAAATAATACTCTAAAACCCCCTTATTCCCACCTCTCACTTCTTTTCCAGCTCTACCTCCTGCCCTTCAACAGTTCAGAGAGGTGGTAAATGAGGGTTAGGGTCAGTTGTTTCTCACATTGTTCAGAGAGAGGAATCCTTCCCCTGCTCCACCATGGGGATCTCTCCCAGAGAAAACAGTCTTCAATTAACTTCTCCAACATCACACGAGCAGTTCTCCATGAACTGCTCTGATGTGTGTCACTCTGCCACAGGGTGCAGTCCTTCAAGGACAGGCTGCTTCTTTGTGGTTCTCCCACCTCCTACCAGAGAACCTGTTCCAGCATGGGTTCCTCTCTCCTACAGGTCCCTGCCAGGAACCTGCTCCAGCAAGGGCTTCTCCTGGGTTCACAGCCTCCTTCAGGCATCCACATGCCCTGATGTGGATCTCCTCCTCTGACCGCAGGTGAGTCTCTGCATCCCCATCTGCAGGGGCACAGCTTCCTCATCATGATTTGCACTATGGGCTGGAGGCGAATCTTAGCTCCAGTGCCTGGAGCATCTCTTCTGCCTCTTTCTCCATGCACATTGGTGTCTGCAGAGTTGTTTCTCTGGATGTCCTCATCCTGTTGTCCTCTGGTCACAATTACATCAGTGCAATAACTTTTATTTTCTTTTTTTAATCTGTTCTCACAGGAATGTTACCACCATTTCTGACAGGCCTAGCCTTGGCCAGCAGCATGTCAGTCTTTGGAGCTACCAGGGATTGGCTCTGCTGGACATGGTGGAAGCTTNAAGGACAGGCTGCTTCTTTGTGGTTCTCCCACCTCCTACCAGAGAACCTGTTCCAGCATGGGTTCCTCTCTCCTACAGGTCCCTGCCAGGAACCTGCTCCAGCAAGGGCTTCTCCTGGGTTCACAGCCTCCTTCAGGCATCCACATGCCCTGATGTGGATCTCCTCCTCTGACCGCAGGTGAGTCTCTGCATCCCCATCTGCAGGGGCACAGCTTCCTCATCATGATTTGCACTATGGGCTGGAGGCGAATCTTAGCTCCAGTGCCTGGAGCATCTCTTCTGCCTCTTTCTCCATGCACATTGGTGTCTGCAGAGTTGTTTCTCTGGATGTCCTCATCCTGTTGTCCTCTGGTCACAATTACATCAGTGCAATAACTTTTATTTTCTTTTTTTAATCTGTTCTCACAGGAATGTTACCACCATTTCTGACAGGCCTAGCCTTGGCCAGCAGCATGTCAGTCTTTGGAGCTACCAGGGATTGGCTCTGCTGGACATGGTGGAAGCTTCCAGCAGCCTCTCACAGAAGCCAACCCTGCAACCAAAACCTGGCCATACAAACCTAAACACAACGGGCGTCACATTGACTAACCTCCAATAAGCTGCTAACTGGAACTAATGGTAAATTATGGGGTGATTTAGTGACCACTACTGCCAGCTCCTTCAGTACCCTTGGGTGGATCCCATCTGACTCCACAGACTTGTCATTGTCCAAGTGGTACAGCGGGTCTCTAACAACTTCCTCCTGGATTGCACGATGTCTCTCCTGCTCCCCCATCCCTGTCTGCCTGCCCAGGAGGCTGTCTGCCCTGAGGATAACTGGTCTTACTGACAAAGACTGAGGCAAAGAAGGCCTAAACGTTAAATCCATCAGCGTTTTCCTCATCCTTGGTGACTGTGTTCCCCCTAGCATCCAATAAAGGATGGAGAATTTCCTTGGCCCTCCTTTTGTGGTCCATGTATTTATAAAAACACTTTTTATGATCTTTTACAGCAGTGGCCTGACTAAGTCCTAGTTGAGCTTTTGGCTTTCAAATCTTCTTTATACATAACCTATCAACATCCTTTTATTCTTCCTGAATTGTCTGCCCCTTCTTCCAAAGGCCATAAAGCCTTATTTTACCCTTAGTTCCTATGAAAGTTCCCTGCTCAGCCATGGCAGTTGTCTTCCCCAATGACTCACCTTTTGACACTTTAGGGTGGCCTGCCCCTGCAACCTTTAAGATTTTCTTCTTAAAGTGAGTCTAGCTTTCTTGAATCCCTTTGTTGTTAAGGATAGCCGTTCTTTTCTTCAATTATCTTTAAAATATCACTTTCAGAAGCTTCAGCTGGAGTTTGGTGTCCACCTCTCACTGAGACATCAAATGAAGAGCTCATGCAGATCTGTTTGACTCTTCCCTGGTAATGAAAATGTTCATCTGTGCTACCACTGGCCCATACAATAGGCTTCATCCTCTACTGTCAAACACGGCCACCTCCTTTCCTTTCAAACTGCAACTTTGTGCTTCTTCTTTATCTCCACTTCTGGAGGCCATTCATTGCCTTTGTTCTTCCTTACCTGACATACTCCTACTGAAGTCAAAATCCCTTTTAACAAATATTTTTATAAGGTAAGATGGGATGCTAAATATATCTGGCTACAAGTGGTATTTACAGTCATTTGATTTCAGTGGGAGACTGCCTGAGGGAATGCTTGTTTTCATGTTCTGCAGAGAAGGAATTGAGGCATAGATTATAAATGATGCCCATAATCATGCAGCATATTTGTGAGTGAGCTGGGAAAAAGGGCTTCTGATTAAATTTTCAGTCAGAAATAAAATGAACAAAAAAAAATATCAGGTTTGCTTCATATGATACAGGCACATAGTTAAACAGGAGAATTCAATGTCACAGAGGCCAAAAGTATTAATGGATTCAAAGAAGGATCAGACAGCTCCTTGGGTGAAAAAAAAGTCATCAGGATTTATAAAATATAAAACCACATGTACAACCTCCAGTTTAGTAATTTCATAAGCAGCAGGAAACTGGGAGCTGGGTTATTGCAGGAGGATAGCTATTCTCATCTAGCCCTGTTGTCAGCTTCTATTAGCTATTGTCAGATCTAGGATTCTGGTTTGTATGTATGCATATGAATAGATATGCTTTTGTAGATACACATAATCTATAGATATATACATTTACAATCTCTTTCTCTCTCTCTCCCCCCCCTCTCTCTCTCTCCCCCTCTCCCCTCCCATCTCTGTCTCAATGACCATATACAATGTCATTTAAAAGTCTGCCCAGCAATAAATAGAGGCCTGCCTAAGAATTAATAAATTCTTACTGGTGTGTTATGTATTTTTTGATGCAGATTCCAATATATTCAATGACAACATCTACACAAGGAATAAAGCAAAGAGCAAGTATCTCCTCATCCAACAGGTCATCTTTGAGTGGTTTTTGCTAGAGTAAGAGAGAAGCATTGCTCCAGGTGCTCTGTCACACACTGCATTTGGTCCTGGATGGAGCCACCTGGCCTCCAATCAGCCTGCAGTGCAGATGGAAATCTCAAGAACTGAACCACTCTATCAATGATGAGACAAACCTCATAAACCTTGCAGCAGCGCTGAATAGAGCTGTGTTACTGACATTTTGAAAGTCTATTTTAGGAGGCCTCACAGTAATTGTGGGGCTCACACAGTCGCCTTGTTTTGAGACAGGAGATCTGCACTTTGTCTCAGCCTACTGACACACAGTAAATTCTGTGTGTCCCAATGATGCAAGGGCCTCTGCCCTTCCCACTCTCCTTAGTCACTAGCCTTTGCAGCTTGTAGCCCCAGCACTTAGCTCGCACTTTCCTCCCACTTGGGAGCACTAGGAAGAAAATTGTTGAGCACACTCGAGCCCGTGGACCCCAGCTATAATCTGGACCAGAAGATTTAGAGACAAGGCAGTATCCTTTCAGCTTCTGGAGCTGGAAAGGTAATTTTAAATTGAAACTGTGTCATGGGATGCAAATATAATGTGTTAATGACGTTTGCTGAATTTCAGGTAGAAGATATACATTAAGACCTTATTCTTTTTGCCTGTGTACCAGGCTCCGTTTTAGAGAGACATCCCTTGCCTTGTCTTTCTTTGATGCTGTGTTATTTTCACTGTGCTCTGGTGGCTGTGTCCTCTCTGAGTAGTAGCTGCACTGTTTCTACAGCCAGGATCAAAAGCATTCACTTAATGGAAAATTGCAATATTTGCCACAAATTTATTGGAGAGTATGCTATGAAATGCCATGTTAATGGAACATGACTCTCTCTATGAACATAGCTTAATAAATTCTCTGTATAAATTCAGCTTGTTTTAAACTGTTTTACTATGGTTGTCAAAACCCTCTGTAATGTTTTTCTGTTAATTGTACCTTGTTCAGCTGTCTCTTTATGTGGGGTGAAGCTAATGGATGATTACACAAGTTAAAAACCAGGCATCCTAGAAGCGGCAGAAAGTAACTCAGTTGGGTTTTTTTATTTGTTCTGGTTTACCTCAAGCTGCTCTCTGGGATGTAATGTTTGCCTTGTTACTCTTGC
>VZTB01010313.1:77991-88115 GCA_013397245.1 Thryothorus ludovicianus | reverse complement strand
AAGAAGAAAAACCCTATTCAGCCATGAATTAGGCTGGATCCAGTCCACTTGTTAATCAGAGTTTAATGAGGATGCTGCTGGTCTTAACATATTCAAAATGTTCAAAACTGCCTTGGCTTCAAGTTTGTGCAGTTAATATTTCCTCTCTGCTCTCACTTCTGTGCACAAGCTGTCATGAACCTTTAGAGAACATAATTATATCTGGGACAGGCATGGTAGGGAAAGTGGGAGAGCATGTACCTCAGAACAAGTAAAAACATAAGGCTGAGAGTTACTCTGCTAATTCATTCCCATATCATCCAAATTGTCTATGCCTCGGATGCTGGAACAAGTACCCCAACTGGCACAGTGTTAACCAGACCTAAAAGGACATAAAGCTTGGATATATAGTTGCATTTGTAATAGTGTATTACTGTCAGCCCTTATGTGCCCTCGTTGTTGAAGAATCCATAGGATAGTTGTGTGTGAAGGCCCCAGGGTTCAAGAATCACAATTCTCACTGTTGGCAACCATAACTGTCATTTGCTGCTTAAAGTCAAGATGGCCACTGTGCCAGAGAACTCAGGATGTGATATTAGGAGATGCTTTGACTTTTTGTTGGTTGTATTGAAGTAAATGAGTTAGCTCACTGCAGTAGCTACATCACTGAAAGCTGTGCCTCTGTGTGTGCAGTGGGCTCCAGAGCACTGGCGGAAGGAAGCAGGCACTGGCAGGTACCCTTGTGATCTTCAGTCCTCATTCACATCCTACTGCTTTAAACTAGATGCTATAAAGGGACCAAATTAAAAAAAAATCTGAAAAAAGAACAAGAACTCAAGACTTAGATACCTCCTAATCATGGGCTTGATTTGGGATGTGGGACTGACCACATGAGGCTATAAAAGCTTTTACATCAACCTTTCTGGTTTCTTTAAAAAACAGAGTAGTTTCTATCCAGAAGGCAGTATGTGACACTCATATTGTGAGAAAAAAAATACCACATTTTCTGTTGGCCAGCATGATTAGGGCCATATGGTTTGAATAGACACTGCTGATTAGTAAAGATGTTGTTGAGTGCAGTTACATTAGGTCATGTGCACACTGTCTTGTGCTCAAATTTTATTTTATTCCCAGACTACCCTCCACAGTCTAATTAATCTTAAAAACTGTCTATAAGACTGTGAACTTTGTGTACTACATAGAATGTATTCAAACAGGCTCATCAATCTTACCCTGGTTTTATACTGCAGTTGAGTTCAGTGGAACACCTCATGATATGCAGCAAAGTGAATGAGAGGAAGATCAGCTGTGGGAGACCATGGGTGTCTTTCTAACAAGGGGACTTTTCTTGAGTATTGAGTAAAAATTGCATTAACCAAGCTTCCTGTCTGCCTTTGTAGAATAACTACTCAAAATGGCAGGAAAAGAATGAATTTCCTATCATATGTCATTAATAATTATTGGGGGGAGGGGGGGACTGGTAGGGTTTTGTTTGGTCCTTTTTTGGTTATTGTTGTTTTAGGTTTTTATTTAGACAGAATATTTTCATGACTTTTGGTGCTGTGGCCTCACAAATTCCAACACAGCTATTGGTTGAGAGAAAGTAATATGTTGAGGCAGGATATTTTTCATTTGAGGTTGGAACTATATGTAAAATGTACACTAAGTTAAACTGATTCTAGGTTTTATTATCCTTGACATTCATGTCATCCATTATGTAGTTAGAAGATTTCAAGTACTTTTTTGCAATGACATGAGACAGACCGATAAATCAAGAAACCAAATCTCTTTTTTTCCTCCCCTCTAAAAACTCAAGGAATAATATCAGGGTTGCAGCAACTTTGTTGTTTGTTGGTAAAGCACTAATGTCTGGTGTTAAGGAAGGCAGTATTTATATTGACAAGAGATATTTGAAAAATAATAACTTGCTCAGTAAATAAAAATTGCCTTGGTTAAACAAATTTTATAGCCATTAACATTTTAAATCAAAAGTCACTTTTAATCAAATGGCCATTGTCCAAAAGAGAATTTCAAGTCAATATCCCATTATGGTCTCTCTGAAAAAGGCATTGTCTTCAAAGAATATTTATGCAAGCATGGTCCAATACTAAAGAAATGCAATATAAAAGCAATTTGATGTTATTTGACCCCATTACAAATAATGCTTTAGAGCAGAAAGGTGACTGGTAAGAGGGTAGGCAGCATATATTTTATGCTTTGAAGTATATTATTTTCTTAGAAAATCTTTGAAAAATCTTTATAAAACCTGGATTGCTCCTGTAATACTTCTATTCTAGCTGTAAACTTTCATCAGCTTTAATCCCTGACAGGCTGGAATACCAGCATTTCTTGAGCTAACTAGTTATATCTTCATTTTTTGAGTTTTGACATAGTTTATCATTCTGTTTTCCTCCTCTGTCTTCTTACTAAGAAGTGCAGCTTATCTGAGAATATACATAATAGAAATATTTTGTGACTAGATATTGAAAGAAAATATGTGCATGTAATCTTAATATATCAAGACCTTTTTAAAAAAGCACATACTTCATGCACCATTTAGAAGCAATAATCTTCTTTCCAGCAAGAAGTGATTGTATCTGGTAATTGAGCTTTGATAAAGAAGCCTAGGTAAGCCCAGCCAGCTATGAAATATTTGTGTTTAAGAATGCTGAAATGTTCCATCTGGATGAAAAATTCTTAACTGAAACATTTAAACATTTCCAGAATATTTTTTGGACATTATCAAAATGAAATGTTTTGATTTTTCTGAATCAATCTTTTATCCATTTTTCATTCTGTACACTGCTTTGCCATTTTGCCATTTTGTTTCAGTTCAGGACAAACCCAAATATTAAAGCATCCCTGCAGTAAAAAATTCCAGTTTTGGACCATGTCTGTTTCTGATAATGAATGACATATAAATTTGTTCAAGATGTTATGAATCTTTAAAACAGTTCATATTTTATCCAAATTACAAGGGAAACCTTGCCAATGACTTTAAATGTCCTTTGCAAGATAATATAGAATCCTTTTGTTCCAGAGTAATCTGCCAGAATAGAAAATATATAATACATAATAGATACAATAATATACTGTACATTTCTAGAAGCTTTAAGTAACAGCCATAAAATAAGTTTTATTAGGCAAACTATTCAGGCAGTGCAGGGTCATAGTAAGGCCCAGTGCTTATATTATATCTAAAAACAGTACTAATATTTGTAGAAGGTCAGTGTGTATTTCCAGATCTAAATTATTATTACATCAACCTAGTTATAGAAGGCCTAAATTTTTCTCTGTCTTGCCCGGTTCAGTCTTGATCCTTGTGTCTTGCTGCAGATGTCTGTTTACTTGGAGACAGGTACATGAGAAGGATAGATGGAGATAAAACAAAGCCATCACTAGAACCATCGGACATTACTCCATTTTTATGTGCCCCAGCATCCAGGATTAATTTCCACTGGTGCCAGTGAAACAGAGTTTAGCTCCCAACATGGCTTTTTGCGTCTGTCCAAGGAAGGCGGCATCAGCCACCCTAGCTGAGCATTCCCAATGTCCATCTGGATGTCCTCCTGTCATGAAAGGAAGAGAAGCAGCTGGGACACTGTAGTTTCAGCTGTTTTGAGCTACAGACAGGAACAAATGGAGCTGTATGAAAAACCTGTGTCTCAAAGCAACCGCAGGGCTGCTGCTGCTGCTATCTGCAGGGACTGTGTCAGCCTGGAATCTGTGACATGAAAAAGGTAGTGCAAAGAATGCTTGAACTCCTGGGAGGTGCAGGAGGTAATTTAATATCACCCCATTGGCATAGAATAAATGTGAATGAGGGGGAAAAGAGGCCCACAGTTTACAATAGGCTCAGTAATACTGCATGCATTTTGAGCAGGCGCAAAAGAACAGCACAACAAATGCTTCTAGAAGGTTCCTAAAAAGCAGCCTTTCTGCTTAGATAGTTTTTCAAGGACTTGGTATGCAGGACTGAAACAACATTTTAAAAGGGAAATTTCCAAGTCACGAACTTCTTCTTTGAAGGAGTTCCCAGTTCCTTCAGAACTGAGAAAGGGTTTGTGTTCATTTCAAGTTTTGGGTGAAAATTTGGGTCAAGTTTCAAGATGGTTTCTCGACCTCTAATTACTATTATTAGCACTCCTAAATGGACTCTTTAGAAAATCCCTTGACTAAGGAGGGCTGGAGTGAGCTAATGAGTATGAGAGGGAGAAGAAGGTCCTTGTTTGAATTTTAAATACTGCAGCTCACTAATTGGGAACTATGCAGAATGCTTTTGGTATGGAGGGAGTTCAGGGGCAGGTGGGAATAAGAACAATATTTTTTAGACCTGTCACTTTAAAATATACCCAAAGCTGCTTTGACATGGCACCAAATGAATTTTTTAGCAAAAAAATATTTAACCTTAACTTTAACCCTTTAGGCACTTGCAGGACTTAATAATGTTTGTTTTTAAAAAATGAGCTGGGCAAGGTTTTCCAAGGTCTCATGGATGAAGAATAACATTCTTTGATGATCCTGGCAACAGGTATCTTTTCTTTTCCAAATAAAAAAAGAGACAGAGAGCCTCGTGCCTACAAGTCTATTATATGTTAAAACCAGAGTTCCCACTGACAGTACTGTTCCAATTGGACACTCTTCCTGTCTTATATTTTTGTTTTCCTTTTTTTATAAAAATGAATTTCTTTACATTGTTCTCATAATTTCATGCATAATTTATACGCTCAGGACCCACCCTGATTTTTTTTCTCAAAAGACCTACGGTTGTGGCACTCTTACCAAACATGAGGACATCTTTCTTTTTTTTTCCCCAAAAGAAATTTGTTTTAGAGATCATCACTTAAACACAGTTGACACAAACTCCATTTCTTTTCTGCTAAAAAAAGATAAGGAATGCATTTACAAATACATGTATTTATTTTTTTTGTATACAGAACTTGGAAAAACTTAGAAATTAACTTAGAAATTATGTGAACTCGTGCATAGACTCATGAAAACTCTGCAGATTGTGCTGTACTTAGTATTTCAGAAGGCACTTCCAAGTTATGAACAACAGAGAATAAAAAAATATCCAGTAACATTTTTTTCTTTCTATAAGCCAAGGAAGTCAATGAAATGAAATGTTCAATTTTGATTGATTTTTGTCCAATTACATTTTCTTTTACAATTCCATATATATATAGTCAGTTTCACCCATGTGAGGATATGCAACATTTAAGAATTAAATAAGTCAACCCAAACTTTCCCTGGTGCACGTTTTTGCTTCCCAGCTGTAGAGGCAATTGAATCCCAGAGTTCCATGGTGACAGATCAGCTGGGTATTGATTGTAAGTAAATTGCATGCTCCTGTCTCATCTTACACATATGCCTCTGAAATGCTGATTGTTATTCTACTGATGACATAAAGAGAGCCTTATTTATATTTGAAAAATTTTCTTCTGTCTATTGCAATGCTTTAGCATCAATGCAAGGCAATTTTTCTCATCCTTTTGTATTTATAGATGCTGATGAAAATCTGTTGAAGGTTTTGCATCATGATTTTACAAAATAGTACAAGAATGAGCTTAGTTAATCTAAACTGTCTCAGAAAGGGTCAAAATATGGTGATATAATTTACAATTGATATACCATTGCACTGTGTGTTGTGGCCCAGTCCTGCAGTGGACTGAAGCCTGGTAGTTTTCTTGTGCCTCTCCAAGGCACCTTGGCACAGCCTGTGAGACTGCATAAAACTGAAGAAGTGACATACTGCTTTCCTCCCATTCCAGCTAAGCAGGATCTCTCTGTTACAAGGTTTTGCTGACATTGTTGTTATAATTTGACTTACCCAGGGAAAAATATGGCAATAGGATTAGGACTAAGAGAAGAGACTGCTTCTTACATTTGCTCTTACAAAATATTTATAATACACTGCACAGAGTACATCTTATTTTTTGTTGTTTGCATTTAAATTGCACTGGAGGAAGAATCTGACTAGAGTAAAATGAAAGCAGGAGTGAGCATGATTCTATACTGGAAATAGGTTCTCATTCCAACTCTTAGCTCTATAGAGACATCTTTACTTGCTTTTCCCATTTTCTGGGCAAACTTCACTCTGCTCCTTAGGCAGAGGCAGGCAGCTGTTTTCAACATTTAAAGGACAAGAAGAAAGAAATTCAGGGTGCCATACTTGCACTCTGGCTAAAGATTATGAAAAGATTTGATTGGGGCGTAGGGTGGAAACAAGTAAGAAAAGTTGGCAGCTGCTTTCTACATGAGCTATGCAGTCAGCCTCTTGGAACAAATTTCAACAGCTTCAGAATAGGTTACCTAAATTTATTCCCTCTTTTAATCAGGTTAAATAAAAGCAGATTTCTGTTTTTCCTTCCCTATTTGCTTGACATCCCAAGGCAATACTGAATGTGGGAAGCCAGGCACATAACAAGGGGATATATGGGACATATGGAACTGGTTTTCATCAGTAATAGACATGTAGCTCTTCTCCTCAGACTCACCATAACATCAGTAGTTCAAAATTAAGTTGGGCACCAGAAATGGACCATGAAGTAATCGAAGAATTCTCCTAAAAGATTCAGATTGTTACAAATCCCATATGCATACAACATGTCTTTTTTCTTTGTGGTCCTGTGCAGATACTTATATGTCTGCTAGGAAAATGTTTAAGGATCTGGTCAACTGACCGGCCTCAGGTTTGCCAATGGTACCTACAGTTCTGTAGAAAATGTTGTGGATGGCTTTTCATAAATGTTTGTCCAGATTACAATCTCTGAGGTGGACTGGAGTTCTTGTCATGCCTGGTGCAGAGCTCCCTCTCAAGAAGCTCTGCCCATGCCCCTGTCACCCCAGCCAAACTCAGAGGCTATGGAAACCCCAAGAGCATTCAAAAGATAGTTGCATTAACTGGATGACAAGTTCAGAGCCAAGCACATGTTCGTGCAACTTCCTTATCCTTGAGGAAGCCTGGGTAGAAATGACTCTACTAACTATGTTCCTGGATAGAAGGCCAGGCCTCAGCTCTCCTGGAATATATGAAAAGTATGCAAGGTCTTGGTTATGTTAATATTTCACAGATTCTCAGGGCTACTTAGACACCTGGATATCTCAAGAAATCCAAGATCTGTTGACAAAAAGGATAGGTATCGAGAAGATCAATATTCAAAGTTCAACTTTGAAAATCTAACCTAGAATTGTTCTAAAACAGATTTGAGTATCTCAAAATACTGATAATTACATCCATGACTTTGTATCACTGACAGTCATTCTCCTGAGTGCAGGTCCTGTTTGGTTGTGGATTAAAAAAAATGTGTGCCAACTTAAAGCTTAAGAACTTCAGGCCTAAATGTGTAGACCACCAGCAAGCACATAGGATATACCTACACATCCTGAAACAAAGCTGATTTTTTACTGTGTAGCTAACATCTGTAAGGCAGCTTGAAGGCTGAATTCTACAAAATGCAGAAGCAGTGTTCCTCCTAAGCACCATTTTTCAGCTCAACTGTATGATTTCAAAACTGCAACAGGGCCCTGCATCTTGCCAGCCTCTTACTGGAACAGTCCAAAGTGTCAGGCTCTGGATATAAGGAATAGGCTCGTGCACCTGTTGCTGAGCATCTATATGCATACATGCTCTGATTACCTATGCAAATAGTTATGTAGAAGCTCTATTACATGAAAATCCAGCCTTCAGGGCCTCTGGTTTGCCTCTGCAGGCATGGAGTGGTAGAAAAGCCACTATAAAATCATACTTCAGAAACAGTTTTTCAGAACTGAATAGCGGAATATACACAGTGATTTGGATTAGAAAGAAAGAAAACAAGGAAGAAGAAAATTATAAGAAAAGAGTGAAAAAATAGAGTAAAAGAAAGAAATCTTGTGCATGCAGATGGTGCTTTCAGAAACAAGAGACATCTGTTTGGGAAATGAAATCTGTCCAAAGAAATGAGGAGGGGAAGGGGGAAAAGGTGAAACATTGCCAATGAAACAGAAGAAAATCTCAAAGTTTCCCACAAAAGTCTTAGTCAAACCAACACAGAAACAGAGGAGTTAAGAACAAGGGATTTATTTCCAAAAAGGAGCCAGGATAAAGATTTCCAGACAGAAAAAATAGTGCCATTAACACTGCAGGAGTCAAGAATGGTGGTAACCAGTATCATCCAGCATGTCTGGTTACATTTCTGTTACTTTTTACTTTTTATGTAGAGAGCTTTAGCAGGCTCCATGTGTCAAAGTCATATCTTCTGGAGATCATCTTCAGTAGTCATTCCTCCTGTAAGGCAGATCCTTCCTCCCCTTTGGCTGATATATGCACTTCCCAAGACACAAAAAGGAGCAGAAAACTGCTAGCTTTCACCCCAGAATGCTATCCTTCTGTGGTATTGTCACCAAATCGGCCTCTCCCCAGTCATCCACTGAGAACTTGTCTTAGAGTGATGGATGTCTTCAGGCTCTAGTCGTCCCTAGCAATCCCAGGCTGTCAAAGCAACCCTGTGGAAAACTGTCTGACAGCATAAAATCAATCAGCCTCCAGTTGACTTGTGTGACATGTGCCAGCCTGGTTTCTGTACCAGCATGGGAGCAGTATGTGGAAGCAACACCCTTATCCCCAGTCCACCTAAATTGTGCCAGATGTAGTTCGGTTTCAGAGTCAGAATCCACAGGTTACTACTATGGTAGAAACAGTAAATTGGAAGCTTGGTGCCTAACAAACATCCTCTGGATTTTTGTTTCTATTATACAGCCAGTTCACTGTTGTATTGACAGAAAGCTGCCATAACAAATCTGCAGCAGTGTGCTATTTGGTTATCCTGTTGTTGCTTTTAGTAGTGAGGATTTTATAGGCATTCCTGTGAAAACCCCACCTACTGTGAGATTGCGTTCTTCTTCATAGATCCACTATCTGGCTCCTTTTTGACTGAATTACTAGGCTTCAAAGAAGAAATGCTCAGTGGAGTATAAAGAGCCAGGAATCATAGAGACAGAGAAATCAATTGGTATCACAGATGCATTGTAATACTTTATTAAGAGAAATGATACTTAGAAGAACATGTTTCTTTGTGAATAGGTTGGTTTTTAATATCCTTCCTAAAATAGCCTAAGAAGAATGCAAAGGTTGCATAACTTTAGCTTTTTATTTTGTATAATTTGAGGTGCCTAACAATTCAAAATAGACATTGTCATCATCACAAAGCATATAAAATGTGGGTGGCGGAGACTGCAGAGAATCCTCAGTCCTGACTCAGACTCCATTGTTGACCAGAACAGAATCTGGCAGGAGTAAAACTTTCAGAACTTCTTGGAAAATGAAATCTCAAGTCATAATTAACACAAGGGAAAAAACCAACCAACCAAGCAAACAAAAAACAATGGGAAATGAGAAAAATATGTGAAAAATTCCAGTGTCTCTCCGTGCTCACGGCATTCCCACTTGCAAAACCATTTTTCATTACTTTCAGCAGAGAAACATTTATAGTGCATGAAGCTTACATTAACCATGTAAATCACCTTAAGGAAAAGAAAAGGGGGGGGAAGAGTGAAAATAACTTTTTTTATATAAGGCATGAAATAGAAATGGAGATTTTTTTTTTCAATCAGATCTTAGAAAAAAACATGCCAGAATTTAAAAATTTGTCCCTGTAAAAATAAGCTATTATTACTAACATTGCATTTTTAACATTAGTCCAAACAAGCTGCTTAAACTAACATTCTGATTTAACCCACATCAAGGCTAATATTCAGGATTCAGGACCCAAAACATCTTTACTGAAACTTTTCAACTCTTTTCAAGCGCAGCCTGGCTGTAAGTAGCAATTTGATCTGACACCTATTTATAACGTGCCATATTGTGAGTATCTCTGCTCCAGAGACAACATTCTGGAATCATAATACTACCTAGATCCAATGTATCACTTTTCTTCTTTAGAAGACCTTTAGAACGAACCATAAATATTTGGTGCCTATTACTCAGTTGTTACATGTTTGAAAGTCCAAAGCAGCCACATGCACTGAATTACTGATGGCAAGACCACCTATTTTTAGTTATGCAGAAACAGTAGCCAAACGGTTATATGTTTTGCAGACGGCAGTGTTAATCCTGCACCTTCTCTCTTTTTTTTTTTTTCATTTATGACAGATTATTACTAGGT
>VZTB01010313.1:39849-77957 GCA_013397245.1 Thryothorus ludovicianus | reverse complement strand
AGGTTGTGCTGGTCAAAACAAACACAATAATTTTGTTTTTTAGTTAGGGAAGAATGCAAGAAGAAATGTCATCCAGAATGATCTGGACAAGCTTGAGAACTGGCACCATTGGGAATTTCATGAGGTCTAACAAGACCAAGTACAAGGTGCTGCACCTGGGTTGAGGCAATTCCTGGCACCAGTCCAGGCTCAAGGATGTACAGAGGGAGAGCAGCCCTGTGAGAAGGATTTGGGGGTGCTGTGGGTGAGAGGCTGGACATGACCCAGCCATGGGCACTGCCAGCCCAGAGAGCCAAAGGTGTCCTGGGCTGCATCCAGAGCCCCGTGGGCAGCAGGGGAGGGAGGGGATTCTGCCCCTCTGCTCTGCTCTGCTGAGACCCCACCTGGAACCCTGCACCCAGCTCTGGGGAACCAGCACAGGAAGGACATGGAACTGCTGGAGTGAGTCCAGAGGAAGGTCTTCAAGATGGTTAGAGGGATGGAGCACTTCTTCAGCGAGGAAAGAACTGGGGTTGTTCAGCCTGGAGAAGAGATGGCTTCAGATTAACCTAATTGTGACCTTCCTGTACATGAAGGGAGCCTATAAGAAAGATTGACAGACAGTTTATACAAGAGCAGATAGTGATAGTATGAGGGGAAATGGCTTCAAACTGAAAGAGAAGCTTAGATTAGGCATGAGAAAGAAATTCTTGACAGCACGGGTGATAAGGCATAGGAGCAGGTTGCCCAAATTTGTGTATGCCACATCCGTGGAGGTGTTCAAGGCTGGATGAAAATTTGAGTGACCTAGTCTAGTGTAAGGTATCCCTGCCCATGGTAGAGGGGTCTTTAAGGGCTCTTAAAGATCTTTAAGGTCTTTAAGGTCTCTTCCAACTGAAACCATTCTGTGATACTATGACACACTTATCTTTTCACTTATCCTGGCCTTGTTCTACTGTTTTGTTGACATCATAAACCCTAAACTTATGAAGATTTATTTGTTAACACATGCCCGAACTCATAGGGCCATAAATATGGATAAGGAGCTTTCATGTCAAACTCTACATAAGCAGGAAGATTTCTGTTTAATAATTATATCCAAGGTCCATCAAAATAAAAAGTTTGAGACCAAAGCCATTAGGTGGCTCAAAAGTAAGCCTTTGAGGCAGTTAAAGCTATACTTTGAGAAAAATAGAAAGAATTTCTAAATACATAAAACTGGAAAAAACCCAAAACAGAACTAGATCTTATCTTGTTATAATTCTCAAGTAGTGAAAGCGAAAAGAGTTTCTAAAATACATAAGAGAGTAAACATGCCTTTCTCCACTTGCTGTCTAGGATTCACGATAAACCAAAAACTTTAGGCAGGGAGAGTAAAGGGGAAATGAAACTAAACAGTGCCTAACTTTGTTTTGCTACTTAAAGGAGAGAGAATATCTCAAAATCAGTTTGATGAATTGGAAGTTCAACACTATGGAAAAAGTGGACCCTTCACTTTCTGATTTTTAGTTCAAATGAACCAATTATTTTGCTGACCTCAGGGTCCAAATTTCAAAGAAAGCTGAAGACAGGCTTAGGCCTGCTGCTATGGCAAATTCCAAAATACCCAATTACTGACCTCAGGAGGAGTCAGCATTCCTGAGATTAGAGTCACTGGGAGTTTACTTCACAAACTCACTTCTAATAATATACTATAGTGCAGACACCATTAACCTGCCTTTTTCAGTTAGCAAATAAGATATGTCTCAAGGCAAAATAGTTATTAACAGCCAGTGGTAGTAGTTACATCTCTAATTGGAAACAGCAACATCTGCAGGGGAGTGTAATAAAAGCATATAACAAGTGAATGTGTCAGTGGATTACAGGGAATCTAAGTAATTGTTCCATAAGACAGCTTTAGCAGAAACAATGAATATTTCAGGGCTTCATAGGTCCAGACTAATTCTGGTCCCTGACGAGTGTCCCAAGGGTTAACTCTGTTCTTACTAGCCAATTCGACCAGCATTAACCTGGAAGACATCCCAAATTTCCTTATTATTTGCACTGCATTTATTTCAATGTTTACATCATTTTGTAGCTAGCTAATTCTCTTCTTTTTCTGCCAACTCATATAAGAATGCTGTTCAATAACAAAACCCATTCACACCACTTGCTTGACGTCAAGCTATTGTGTCCTAGTTGTTAGTTATTCTAAAACATCTTTAGGCCTGAGCTATAGTAATATGAGTGACCTGCTGCTTCTATATGCAAAACCCTTCCACTGCTTTTATAACTAAATGCACAAAGCAAAAGCCTGAAAACTGAGCACCTGCTGAGCACCCACAAACTCCTGATGAAGCCTATCAGTTTTGCAGATATAGAAGCTGAGATATTTAAACATACAGGAAACGTTGTTTGTTATTCTCCATGTCTGAGGTCATATTTTGCATTCTGGACCATGTTGCACTTCACATAATTGGAAGAGATTTCTAGACCTCTTTGAAATAAAAACTCTTATAAAGTTTTTCCTAATTTCTCATTTTACTCAGCCCTTTCTGAGTCTTTTCTCTGCACTTGCTACAGATGACTGAAGAAAGTATGTAATTTACAGCCCTTCTACATACCATTCTTGTGTTTGTCTGCATTTTGGAGCTGAATTTTATTTTGTGGGTGGCAGTGTTAAGTTTTATATTATGGCTTACCACCTGTTGGCTGTTCTGTGACATAGGAGTTCTCAGGATGGACAACAAATATATAGTTTTGTCACTTCTTGAAAAAGTGTATTTGGCTCTGTTTCCAGAAACAGCAGTACAATAGATAAGCAAACATACTCTTTTTGACTTTTTGCTTGTTACTGTCCAGAACCAGATTATATTTCAAGCACTTTTTAATGCATTTCTGTGCAAAGTCTGTGAAGGGAACAGCTCACATCCATTCAGCAAAAGCAAAAGGATCTATTCCCATGTTCAGATGAGGGGGAAAAAAGCATCAGTTTCAGGTACAACCCTGAAGTTGCAGATGGCAATGATGGTCACATGCTCAAGTTTTGTAGTACTTCTATCCATGAACTTCTTAAACAGGCAGTCTGCCAGGGGTATATGTTGTATATGATACATCTAGGGGCCTTTTCACTTATTACCTTCTTGACAGCGAGGGTCACCTTCTTATTTCTTAAACCTTAAACAAGGTTTGTTTCAGTAGGACTGCCACAACCATCACAGTAACATGGGAGTAACTCACAATTTAAAAAGTGAGGTGTTGAAGAAGCTTGGGTGTACAGGGACTACCAGGCAACAAGAGGAACATATAGCTGCCTTCTGCTTTTTCATATATCTGCTCTGAGCTTTGTATAGATAATAATATCCTTTTTCTAGATGAACCACTTAAACTTACAGGCTGTAAAAAGAAGGACAAATGCCTTGGATGGTTTGAGAAGCGGATTAAATGCTTTTTAAGCCTCCAAATGTTCCAGTTGCATTTTGAAGGAACTTTGGCCAAAGCAGGTGGAGCTGGTTGTGGCATGGGGCTATTCCAACTGCACTTTCAAATGCCTATGCCAGAATCTGTGGCTCTGGTCAGACTTCTTTGTGCTTCTAGGAAAACATGGTAGCAACTGCTGGAAAAGGGAGACAGTGATGTGCACAGTATTCTGAACATCAGCTCTTAAAGATGTGAATCTTCTCAAAACTCTGTAATATGGGTGCTTTTCCTCGTTGCTCTTCCCTGGTTGTAGCCAGATCCACATCCCCAGAAGGATAGGTCAGAGGAGTTGGAAACAGAGGGTCAGATCTGCTGCTCTGCTACTAGTTAACTGAGGCAGAAATCAGCGACTCATTTAATTTGTGAACATTAAAAAAGTCAACAACAAATTTTTTCAAATCTACAGCATGCCCTAAGCATGTAATGTATTCAAATCCCTAATAAAGCATCTATGAAATGAAAACCAAACATGTCCATCTTTTGTAGTTCCAGCCTCCCCTAATGGAAAATGGCTGTATTTCAATCAAGCCACATGTCCAAGCTGTGGTTGTTCTCACAAGTCTGATTTCTTCCCTTAAATGGGATCCATCCGAGAACGTGACACTGTTATTTCTTTCTACAGACCTACATGACAGCCAGAAACAGTGCACAAATGAGCTCAGTCTCCCAACTGTGGTCCTCCTCAGAGACAGTGAGCCCTTCAAGAGTGAGATGAAGATGTTCAGACATTTGGAGAAGCCAGCAGTGCTGGGTTGCTCAGGACAGCTCTGGCAGCCAGGAAATAATGTTGTGGTGCAGCATTTTGATATGCCAGCAGCACTGAAAGCAGCTTTGAAAAGCAAAGTCCCTCTAAACCACCAGAGTGGTGTAGAGAGCTGCAAGTGGGAATCACAGCTGAGCAGAGCCCGCAATGCAGTGTCCTTTAAATGGGAGAAGCTAGGCTGACTCCTTGGCATGTCCCACCTAGTTATCTGCTGTTGCAGGCACTCAGCATGACACAGCAGAAGAGAATGGGTGAATAGTGACAGGGCTCTGGTGACACTCATTTCACTCTTTTTGCATTAATCAGGCTGTTAAAGTGCACCCTGATGTAAATAGGAATTGAATCTCCCTGGAGCTGTTTGTTTGCTTCCCTGGGAAGTTTTGCACAGCAGAGACAAAGCTGTCTCTTATTAAAGCTTCATCCAACCATGAAAGATTAAAATACTGGAATAACTGATGGTTATTCAGATATAAATAACAGATTGATTCTCCTGTCTTCTGCCTTACCTTCTCTCACCTTTCCCCAGGAAGCAACAGTACAGGGCAGATTGCTAGAAAATACTGCCAGAATTTATCTCAGTGTCTTGTTTGTCTGTAGGTTCGTGCTGTTTTCACAGTCAAAGTGTCAGGTATTTTAGCTTTGCCAATTTTTTTTTTACTCAGCCTTCCAATTTCATTAATTTCCCAGGCTGTGACATATACACTGATATAAACCAGGAAATTCTTTTTTCAACTGTCTATTGTGTGAATTAAGCCCTGGGCCCTGGTAAGCTTTGTTATTTGTACCCTTCCCTATGGTTTTACAAAGCTAAGTCAATGACTTTCTGTAGCAGATGAAACTGCCATAATTTTAAACATGTATTAGCTATCCATGATAGTTAAATGCTCCCCATGATATTGATAGCAACAGCTGGTGTTTACAGATGTGGCTCCTTTTTCGCCTTTTATTGCATTTTCCATGTGGAACAGTGTTCCTGTGTGAACAGTACCTTGCACCTAATATTTCCTAATAGCTATATCTGTGTCACTCTGTGCTTTAGACCTTTGTCAAGACATCAGAAATTTTTTCTCTTCTACCATATCTAGGAAAGGGGGTGGATTTTAGTCTGCCTCAGTATGATCTTTCCTGTGCTATTATCTTTCCTGGAGGCTGACTTTTTTGTTCTGTCTACTTGCTGCATACATATAGACTGATCCTTATGGTACTGGTGGGCACATGGCTAGTAGTTGCAGCTTGCAGCATGCGGTGAAGTGGAATATAGCTGCCAAGTCCCCTGACACTGTCCCAGATGTGGTTTCCTCTGTAGCAGGTATTCCCTGCATTCAACTTTACCACATCACCACAAACGACTTCCATTTTGGGAACCAGAGGATTACCATGGCCTCCAAGAGAGTTCAGTTTGTGCAGCAGCTCAGGACAGGGAAACAGCATAATATTTCACACTGTTATTTGAAGATGAGCGGCTGGAGATACAGGAGAGGTTCTGCTTCACCCCTCCCAAGTGGTTCTGCCTCTCTGAGCCCCCTATGGCCCTTGGACACGCTGTGCTTCTGCCCAAGGCTGTGCCAAACATGACCTGTCGTCTACGCTAGTACTGAGCAGAGTCTGACGAGATGTGCTCCAAGAGAAAGATGCCAGGAATCAGCTGCCATGGCAACAATGCAGCACTTTTCTACCACAACTGCTCCTGCTGACCTGGTCAATCTGCATTACAGTTTTAAGAACACTCTGTTTCTGATAGTTTGCTCTAGCATTCTTCTATCAGCAGCTTTTCAGAGACTGGAAATGTTTGCATATTAATACTTTAAGCTACTTTTAAAGTTATGAATACAGAAAAAATGCAGACATTTCTGTTACAGCTTAAGCCAGCCTAAGTTCTTATTTTTTTCCAGGCCAAAAAAATTTTTAATCAGCTCTTTCTGAACCTGGCAAGCAAATGTCCCTCTGGCTGAAGGAGAAAGACTGAATACACTATGTAGGCAAAAGTGAGGCTTTCCTTAGGCTTTAAAGATCTGAAAACTGGGGTGCCTTTTGCTGTGATTTTGGCACCGTTGGAGTCCCCTCCCTAATGGGTGATCAAGTGAGTAGGGGCAACCATGGTAAGGTTGTTTGAGTCAATATACTTTGGCTGTCAGAGCACTCCCTGAGGCACAGCCAGGATCCGGATGCTAGAGCTGTCACTTTTGTGGCTTCACAGTTTAGGTCCTTCTACATAGCCTGCCTGGTTTTCAAGTGCTACCCAAGTACTCTTGGGCTGCTTTAAAAAAAACTCAGCACTCAGTGCCTTGAAAATCCACACTTTGATTTCATACCCAGAGCAAAAATGCCAATAACCTGCTCCATTTTGACTGGAGAAGGTGGGAATGGACCCCCTATTAAGAGGCAAATTAAAGGATGAGAACGTTGCTGATGAAGGAGATGCACAAGAAACACTGGCTAATAAAACTCAAGATGCTTGTAGAACTATATTCTGCTTATAGGTTGGTAATTTACTGCTCCTTGATACATACAGGGGTGATAATTCCTCTGACTTTAAAAATTCAGATGGAAAGACTTTAGATTGATTTGATTTACTGGGAATGATGATTCATTAAAACCACAACTCCATTACAGAGCCCTGCCCTCCTGGTTTTACAGCAGTATTTCAGGTTTGATAATGTCCAAGCCATTATTTTTGCTTTTTTGAAAGCCATGGGGTTTTACAGACAATTGATCTGTTTCTGATGAATCATTGAAAGAACTAATGACCATGCTCACCTCACCAGGAATTTGGAGGCCAGGTGGGAGGATGGGCTGGCAGGCAGGGAGAGCAGGAGGAGGAGGAGGAGGGGTTACTTGACACTGGACTTTCAAAGGTAGGCCTCAGATGTACTATCAGGTAACAAGTGGATTAACCAGTTACTGTACATCAGATGAACCGTGGTAATCAATCCTGCATTCATGTTAGTCCAGCACAGACAAATCTAAACACATCAGCTGACTCTTGCTGAGGCCACTGACATGGCCTTGAATCTGCCATTAGAACTCAAATACAGTCCTGTATGATCAGTCTGATTGTCTGATTTGTCTGATTGTCAGACATGACACATGTAATTGTGCTCAGCCTTAGAAGAAGTTTGAGAGCATGGAACAGATATCAAATGTGTGATACAGAGGAGTTAAGGGACACAACAAATTTAGGATCACGAACTAGACATGTAGTTAAGGAGAGGAGAGGCCATCTCTAAAGAAACAGGAACAAGACATAACGGTTAATCCATAGGGCATGTCAGGTCAAATAGCTGAACTTGCTTCATGTTCTTACTCTAGGCTGTCCAGAACATATTAGGAAAATAGAGAACTATTTGGCTTCCAATATTTAAGATGCATACATCACTGCTTCAGTTACGGCTCATTGGTTTCAGTTTGCCTGCATGACTTGGACAGGGGAGGCCAGGTGATGGCTTGCAACATGTGGAGCTGTCTGTCACTCATGGTATGTTGGAAAGAGTTGTTTTCACAGTTATTGAGAAAATTCCAATTGAGAAACAAAGCTGCTCCTTGTCTCTCTGATCAAACACAACAACAACAACAACAACAACAACAACAACAACAATAATAATAATAATAATAATAATAATTTCAATCCCTACAAGATCTTTCTCCCTCAATTTCTGTTCTAGATTTTCAGGCACATCTAGACTGAAAACTTGTGTGTTTTCTTCTGTTGTGTGATCAGTGGTAAACTTCAGTCTGAGTATCATACTTAATTTTTTTCACATGTATTAGGAGATTAGGAGGAGAGAATGAAAGTAAAGGATTCCTAAGAAAATTCACTGACTGGTTCTAATTCTGACCACCTGCACAGCACACATAGTGCAAAACCAAGATGCAACTTCAGCTCACACGAAACCTGGCTAGAACTGCACATCTTTCATAGTTACATGCTTTATATTGCACAGGGAAGTAAGGATACAAAAACCTAACCCATCCAAGTAATTTTTCTTGCTCACTTTTCACAAAGGAAGGTAGAAATAGGGAGGTCACAGTGGAATGCAATTTTTTTAATCAGTTGAGCAGAAGATTCTCAGGTGGTGTAAATCTGCATTGCTCTGGGGCTGTATGACCATCAGACTAAAATACTTGATGCCCTCATAAAAAACAAGTAGAGAATGAAACGAAAAGTCTACTGTAAAATCTAAAATGTAAACAACACAAAAAAAGAAACAGAAAACCCACAATGCACAAAATTTATAATCAGATGGTATTTAATTCAAACCATCTTGACAATTTATGTGAAACTTCTGGTCAGATTCAAAACAGAAATTTGAGAAACTACAATGTAATGCCATTTTGTACTCTGCTTATGTCTCAGTGGGAAAAAGAAAGCAGAATTCAACCCTAAGGGGCTAAAAATATATATTTTTCAAACTCAAGCCAATGTTGTGTTGTTTTTTGACATGGTTTTGGGGGTTTTTTTGGACGTATGGCAAAAAAAAGTTTCTAATAAAGTAGGATGTACACTTGTTTTATTTTTTTACCTATCTGAATCCAAAACAAAGATAGATTGAAACTCTAAGTAACATTTGTATATTAAAAGAAATGATTCCTGACAATTTTAATGACAAGTTTCAGCTTGATATGATTTAAAATGGGCAAGTTACAAAGCCCTAAAAAAAATGGGGTTTTATAATGGAAATGCTGACAGACCCTTAACTACGGCAGCGTTGCTGGGCGCCACTCTAATAAAAGGTGGCAAGGATCCAGAAGTATTCACAGCTGCATGTCTAAACTTTATTAAGTATCTGAGTATAGTTTGCAGGTCCTCGCCAGATCATAACTCACTTAATTCTGACACATTCCAGTTTATAATTAGTGTTGTACTAATATGTTCCTAACTGGTACCAGCATATTCCTAATTTTTTTTTCTCCTGTAAAACAAGGTTGTTCCCCAAAACAAAACCAAGGATGCACTGACATTGGCAAGAAGAAAGTTGGTTTTTTTTTTTTTTTTTTTTTTTTTGGGTCCTCGGGCTAAAATAATTCATATGTTAAAGGCCAATGTCTGTAAGTGAAGCATGATGAACACTGAAACATCTGTAATTCCCAAGGCAGAAGAAATAAAGAAATTTCCAACTTTCTCTGAACAAAGTATTTTACTTGCCTTTGCATTCAGTGAGAAAGAAAATTGTTCTCAAAATACATAAGTAATAGTTTGCAATTAGGAAATAATTGTATAAACAGAATAAGCAAACACAATTATTTCAGTAACTTGCCAAGTAATAAAACAACAGTACTACTACATTGCAGGTATAAACATTTAATATTTAAGTAATATAAAATTTATTTAAATCTACTGTTGGGTGCCTTCCACCTGAAAACCAGGACATTTTGGGTAAGCACACTTTACACAGTTAATGTTTTATGATACCACCAATCTTTGAAACATGAACCCTGCAGAATTGATCATTACTGACACTGAAATCCTAGCTTCTTGTTTTCCATGCTCTTGGCAGTTCATTTCCAGTGGCTGCCATTCAATTCCCAGCTGTTTTATCTGCTGGGGCACGTACCTGGGCAATGACCTCTGGTGATGGTGGTTTTGGAGCAGCAGTGTGTAACAGAAATTTCCAAATATTGATATTCTATTTGAGCACTGTTCTGGAAAGTTTGCTTCTGCTAAGAACTGAAAGGGCCACAGGAGCAACACCCATGGTGGAGTAGCTATACTCTTATGACAGTTCATGGAAAGATTGAATTTTCAGTGAGATTTCTTCCATTCCTTCATAGAAGGACAACCCTCTCACTCTCTTTTGGAAAAACAATCTTACTGTTCTTTACAGCTAAAATCCTAAACACAACTCAAAGCAAAAATCTATCAAGATTCTGCTTTCTGCAACCTGAATTAATGAGAATTGAAACCTTAAAATATAAGATTTTGTAGCTATCTGTATTTGCCACAGTGACACGAGCAGGTGTATTCATTTGCTGACCCAGTAAACCATTTCAATATTTATGATAGAACACAGGATGAAGTATTTATATTTTATCAAGGGCAGCAATAAAGAATGTAAAGAGAGAGTCTGTACTATGAGATGGATGAAATGATCTTATGGCACTTTGCTTTGATGGTATTAAAAGACAAGACAGATAATATACTTGCATGGTGATCAATACCGTATTTTTAGTTCATCAAATGCATGATTTGGAGTCTATACTAATAACTAATTGTGTAAGTTTCTTTAATACATTGGCTTCCTGACTTTCTGTATACAGTTTACAGTCAGTGGCTAAAAATTTAGCACTTTTCAGTAACTAGTTTGTAGATGGAAACCAAGGTGGACAAAGCTCTCCCTTATATAACATAAGGTTTTGTAAAGGTGAAGGGAAATAACTTTCTCCTTCAACATCAACTTTATTTCACAAAAAAAAGGCTTCACATACATTTGAAATGCTGCCCCTTTTTTTTTTCCTGATTCAAGGCCACAGGCACAACATGCAGCTGCTTAGCACTCAGCCCAACATAAACCTTACAGCCTTCAATTAAATTACAGACTAATGTTTGACTCACATTCAAACAAGTATGAACATACATGGAGATGACAACAGGTGATAATTTTGCAATTTTAAGAAAAAAGCAAAGGAAGGAAAGAGTGAAAAGACAAAAAACTAATGAGATTAAAGAAAAACAGTTTCAGCTCTATATTTAAAGAGGCTTTTGGCACATATTGTGGAAGAGCTGACTTCTATTAATACATTTTTCCATTTTCCAAATTACTGCTTTTAGAAATTGAAACAACCTGCAAGTAAAAAATATATTACCTACCTGCCCAATATTTGTATACAGAGGCTTAAGTGTTTGCTGCTGGCAGGGTTTGTGTTAATTTCATTTCTACATTATCAAGAATGAAAAAAAAAGCTCTTTTTGGGCTCACAGTTTGTTCAAGAGTCCAACTGTAATCTACAATCACTAGTCTCAAGGGAGTATACTATGGATCTACCATACCTATGCCTGTGTCAAGCTTCATGCTGAAGAGATAGAGAATGATTTCTATTACTATGAAAATTTCAGTGGATCAGGCTCAGAAACACCAGACATTGTTTTTAGGTAAAAATTAATGTTCTTAGAATTTACTAAAAATAATTAATTTCTTTATGAGGTCAAATAGTTTTTGGACTAATTTAAAACTGTCTTTAAAGAAATTTAGTGCAAAAATCAGATCTGGATCACATCCAAAGTGATCCTAATGAGATCACAAAAGCACTTCAAAAATTGGACTGTTCAGTCTGGAGAAGACTCTGGAGAGACCTTTGAGCAGCCTTCTAGTACCTTAAGTGGGCTTAGAAAAGGACATAGAGGGACTTTTTATATGGGAAGATAGTGAAAGGACAAAGGACAACTGTTTTATACAGAAAGAGAGCAGAATTAGATTAGATATCAGGGAGAAATCCTTTACTCAGAGACTAGTGAAGCACCAGAACAGGTTGTCCAGAGAGGTTATGGATGCCCCATCTCTGGAAATGTTCAAGGCCCAGCTGGATGAGACCCTGAACAATTTGATCTAGTGAGTGACATCCCTTTCCAGAGCAGGGGGGTTAGAACTAAATCTTTCTAGTCCCTTACAAATCAAACCACCCTACGATTCTAATAGATACTTAGGCACTTTCTCTCCGCCCACTGCTCTCTCTCAACAATTGTTCACCATTTTGCTATTTTGAGCAAACCTTTCCAATGGTTTTAATATCTAACAAGTCTGACTTGTTTTCTGAAAGATTTCATTTTACATGCTCAGGGCTTTGAAACCTTCATGCACATGATACAATATTCCCCTCTGTGAGTAAGATTTAGATTCTTTTTGTTTGTGTCCTTGTTTTCCTAATGGAAATTAAGATTCTTGCAAAAGCATTTGAATCTCCAGGAAATACATATCATGGAGTTATTCATCTCCTCTGAAACAGAAAATTTACTGCATCTAAGTAAGAACAATTGAGTTACTTTAATCACTGGCCTTTGTGTAAAAGGGAGGGAGACATATTGATTGACTAAATAATGATTGCTACTTGGCAATCATTTTGTCTTCAGCCATAGATTAAACTGTTTCATGTGTATCATTTTTCAATCTATCATTAGTATTTCTCTCTTTCATCTTCTTTTGTCTTTCCTGTTTTCATTTCAATTTTCTGTTACTGGGGACTTTGAAGGGAGAGCCAAAATGACTATCATCTAGAATTATCAGTTCTGTGAGCAAAAGTACTCTCCCAGCACTTCTTGGTGATTTTTATTTCCTTTTCTGGCACTCTGTTCTCTGCACACACATGCTCAATGTGATGTCTGTCCAAGTCCTCTGCAAGACAAACTCCATGTGTGTGGATGTAAAAGTAGAACTTCTGCTCTAAATGTTCCTGGTTTAACTTTTGCCAAGATGATGATACAACAAGAAACTATGCACAGAGAGAGAGTGCAAAAGACTTCAAGACTGATCTTGAAGATGAGGAAAGAGACTTTATTCTTATATTTCATTTACTCATTGTTTTAAATAAGATTGCAAAATGTCTTAACGTTCAAATCATGGCATCTGGTCTGTGCTTGTCTGAACTTTCACTGAATTTTCTTCAGTTCAAGCCAAGAAGATAGGTCACAGAGCTTACCACAATTGTTGATTCTTGGTGCTGAATTTGTCGAATCATGAAGGAAAAAACCGAGAAGCGAGGAACTCAAGTATTCATTTCAGCAGAGATGTTTGTGACTTGAGGTCACCAAGCCTTTGACTGTGATATTCCCAACATTCTTGAAAATACTCATTTCCAAAGGCAAAGCCCAGCTTGTGTCCATGTCCATGATATGCTGGCGGGGCAGAAGCATTGCTCTACTCTGCAAGGCACAATGGAGATGAAATCAGTAGAACTGAGCTATGAAGGAAAGGAGAGGTTTAGCCATATTTAAACCAAAAAAAAAAAAATGGGGGTGAGACAGCTAAATGACAGAAGCAGGCCCTTCACCTGCCTCCTGAGGGCCTCCACAAACTATTTCTCTGTGACTGTTTTGTCTTTCCAAGATCACACACCTCTCACCACCACCAACACCATATTCCCATGTCCCAGCGTGGTGTGCTGGGAATATGTCAGCACTCAAAAGCCCCAGTACCCCACCAGCTCCCAGAGCCCCTGGGGCAGAGAGGTTGCAACTCATGGCAACCTCTGTACTGACCTGATTGTGGCCATTTGGACCACCATGCCCATAAACTCCTTCCAGTGCTGCTTCTTTACCACTGCTTTAATGAAAGTGAGCTCAACTTAAGAAAATATACTTATTGAATTGTAAAATTTTATTGTGTGCCACGATTAAATAATTTTCAAGCATTGACTCGTGGAGTTTTGTTTCCCTGTTTAACACTACTGATAACCAAAGCCAGTTTTTTATCCAGACCACATGGTGCAATAGTCATAAGAAGAGAAACCTCTTTAAATCTTTGTAATCTACACTTGCAATGCTCTATCATATATTTAATTTAAAGTGGGGTAAAATGTTGGGGCTTTTCATTATTTTTAGGCAACTTAAAAATCCTACATTCACATTCATTTCTGATACAGCAGAATCCAAGGGGCTGAGAAAGAGCAGATGTTATCCAAATGGGACTAATTTACCCAGACTGTTATTTTAAAACATAGTGAATGCAAATACAGCATTTAAAATTGGTCATGCTTCAGGCAATATCTTTTGCTGAAGCTATATTAACAATTTTAAAGCAATAGCAGTCTACAATATGTAGATTTCCCTACCCTCTCAGAGTCAGAGTTACTCTCGTAGCCAGACAGCTTATGCTTTTCTAACTATATAATTAAGCATTTGTGCACTTTCATGTGCTCTCAACTTCATTTCTGAGCATCAGACCTACAGTATTCTGGGCTAGCCAAACATGCTCTATTTATTTAATGCTTTGTTTCTTCACCTTATTTCTTCTGTCTGTATAAAGGCATATAATCACGGCTGATCTGTGGAGATGTTGATTTTCTTGACATCAAAAGTAACCTTTGACATTTTTGTCTAAAGTTTCTGTGAAAGGGCAAAGTTTTCTTGAGTTTCTGCTACCAGGGTTATCAAAATGTTCAAAATACGTAGAGGTTGTGCCTGCAGCTTACTTTCATGCCACGTAGAGACATTTGATTCAGCTAATATATTGAACACATCAGACCTTAACTATGTATACTCTTCCTCTACCTTTTCCTGCAGAGTTTATCAACACACCAAAAAAACATCTCAAGAGCTGACAGATACAGCAAAGCAGGCAAGAGGGAAAGCCAAGGCAGTTGGTCAGGGAGACTGAAGGATGGATTAAGAGCAGCTGCAGTTTGTACCCACAACATTCATCACACCTGTGCACAGCTGTCTGCATCCTTAATCACAGAATCACAGAATATTCTGAGGGATGCACAAAGATCGTCACATCCAGCTCTTAAGTGAATGGCCCATCTAGGAAGGAACCCACAATCTTGGTGTTATTAGCACTGAGGTCTAACCAACAGAGCTAATCCCAGTGTTTAATGCTGGTGCCTCTATGCCATTCCCACCACCACCGCCCTCCCCAAAAACCCTCACTTTCACAGAGAGGTTCATGACTTCCATGGGAAGAGGGTAAAGCACAGAGTGGCCACAGGAGTAAGAATCAAAAATGAAAGGATGGGGTTTGGCAGGATGAGTCTGTGGTGGCAGAAAAAGGAGAAATGGAAATATTTGCCAACCCAAGGAGATCCCATCCAGGACAGCAATCATAGAATTATCCAAGCCAGCAAGTCCCTTGCAGGAAGCACGCAAACCATATACTTTATGTAGCATTAGGCACCTGACCTAATTACACAGAATTACCCTGTGCCTGGGAAGTGCCTACATCTCTCTCTGTTGACTCTTTAAGGAATGTAGTCTTGATCCTCTGAATCATACCTAAGTGAGATGTCCAAATCTGAGGTGTGAAAAACCCTCTAGGAGTAATAAATAAAACTGTGCACAGCTTAATACTGGCAGGAAGTATGTTTTGATAGTAGTCATGTTTACAATTCCCAACTGAATAAGCATTACTCTCAGATTTGACATTGTTATGAGAAGCCTTACAGTCTATAATTTCAATATCTCTTTCTACAAATGCTCTAAAGTTTACATAGCATTTCAGCTTTTCAGCTGGTTCCCCAACTGTCCTAGACAGTAGAATTTACAAGGTCAGGCTTTGGAAGCTTTTGGAAAAAATGTCTCTTTAGGCTGCCACCCTGCACACTAGGAGTTCAATTCTAATTAAAGATGGTTAATGTTTCTATTTTTAATTCTCATTTTGAGGCAATGAAAGGTCATCTGACCTTCAGGAAAAAGGTTTAGTGTTTCCCGAAGGCCAGGATCTGTTATTGAGGATGAATATCCCAAATCACTACTCACATTTGAGCCTTTTCTTCTACTTGAGCCATGATTATAAAAGATGAAATGTGCTCTTAGTTTAGTGGTCTTCTATAGGATCTAGCATTTCCAGAGTTCTTTCCTGGTCATTCTTCTGCACTAAAACTCTGTTGCTGCCAAACCTCGTCTGATCAATAACATATCTACAATACTTACCTCTGACATGACACACAGTGCCAGAAAAAAAAGCAATCTGAAAGCTGTAGAAAGCATAAATTATCTGTAGATCATTTAGTAAACGAAAATATAGATGGAGAGGGTGAATATTCTCTCAGAATGGAAACAAAAAGCCACTCCTGAGTAAAGGTTTATTGCCTGCTTAAAAAGCTCTACTCTAATCTTTTCCCTTGTTTGATTGACTAATTGCCTTGACATCTATTACTCCAACTAGCAGTAAGGGTGCAGTTTTTGTGTTCCAACCTTTGCTCCCTTCCTGGTTAAATCATAAAAACGCAAGACCGAAAGCGCGCTTGCCTACACTATGTATACCTTCTTATAGCATCTATATATGATGCTATATACAGAACCATATACGCTAAAAAGTTGTCTCCTGTGCAAAAAGACACAGTAGAAGAGTTGTGCTAAATCCTTTCAGTATCAACTTAAAATACAAAGAGCATTCTCCAAGATTTGGGCACCATCAATATAGAGAGAAATAGATATGTTACCTTTCTCTTGGTCATAGCGTATTGCTGGAGCTGAGAGACACTAGTCCATTAAAGCCTCTTTTGCCCCTCTGACCTATTCACAAAGAAGGAAGAGTGCTTTGATACTCCAAATTTGAGCTGAGAGGGTTCTTAATTCCTTCCTGCTGTTACATGCACTTTATGTTACAGCATGACTACTGAGTCAGGTTTGCAGAGCACAAGTAAACGTCTTGGTCACATTACTAAGTGCAGAAATTTGAAGTGTCATGTCTGGGTTCATCTTCTGGAAAGAAAAAAGAAAAAGAAAAAAAAAAATAAGATGTGCATTAATATGGACCAAAACCTGTTTTATGTGCTCCAGGACCGTACAAGGATAGATGCCTTAGAGGAGTAGACAGATAGGAGGAGGGAGAGGGAGAGAGAGAGATAGGCATGCAAGCAAGCAGACATTAGGAAATCTGTCCTTGACCTTCATATGCCAAAGATATTATTTTTGTTTGAGGTGGGGGAAAGTCAACCCCTTAAGGGAAAACAGAAGAGGGGAGAGAAGTAATAAGGAAATGAGTCAGACACAAAGAATTGTTGGCAAATGCAGCACTTCCTAGTAAAGGAGAACGGTTTTCAGCTGATCTAATGTTAAAACCCACAGATAATATGTGCCTGGTTTTTATTTAGTCCCTCTTGTAGCTAGAAATATTAGAGTTTAATGAATGAGAAAAAAAGTGATTAAGAAGACATTTTTCTCTCTCTTCCCTGCTTCCCCAAATCACACAGGGGAGCAAGCTGAAAATCTGAATTAGTGTTTTAATTTGGGGGCTAGCATTTTTTTTTTTCACTCCCCAGATAGGAGCTTTGAGAAATTGTTTTGCTGTAACCATTTAAAAAGGTAAAATATGTGTTTTCTTCACAGAGAGGTTTCTAACCAGAATGAATTAACTTGTGTAACTGTATAAATACCATGATGATGACTGATACTTTATTTTAGATGGTATTAACCAAAGAATGCTGAAGTACTCCAGATTCACTGATAAATCTCTGAGGTCCTTCTTGCTCCAGAATCTGCTGAAATTCTGGAGCACAGAAATTTCACACAGAGCCACACAGTTCTTCACAATTCTTCCAAGCACTCAAATTAATTGCAGTCTGAGGATCTGATCCTCAGACTGCAATTAATCTGATCCTTATCCAGACCCTAAACATTACGACTTAACCAGCACAAGATCTATCAAAGCATAAAGCCTGTGGCTTATCACTATTGCTAAATCAAAGTTATGAACAGTAGAAACACTGGAGGCACCTGCAACTCAAATAGAAACATTTATAGTCAAAAATGAATAAGGAGGCATTTTTGTTACCTTGGAAACCAACTACGAGGGAAAAACAGGAGGCTATGTATTCATAGGAGAATGCAAAGGCAGAAAAGGATGGTCAGAGTTTATCAAATGCAAGATAACTGTGAAAGATTCATAGTTTGTGAGGGAAGATGAGCTATAGAAACACTGATTAATTCATTAACATGTTGGTATATGCCTTTGTTGAGCAGACACTAACTTCAACCCCTAGATATTTCTGAGATACTGACTGAATATATTGATCTGAGTTTATGCTTGTCAGCCTGAGGAATCAGAAATTAGGAAGACACCACTATGCCTTGGCTCCCAAGGTACAGAGGTATTACAGACCTGGAAGGCAGAGCACCTTCTCTGACAATGTCATTAGAATTTAAACAGTTATGCAGCAAGGTGGTTTTTATTAATCTCAATGTCAGTCACCTCATTCCCTTATGAGGTGGGAGGGGATTATTTCCTTATTAAATAAATAAATAAACATACTTGATTTTTTACTACAATTTCAGTTGTAGCAACTCATCCACATACTTTTAACAATGATGTTTACTGCAGTCTCTCGGCTAGTCTGAGAGAGAAGGGAGCTGTAGGGAATAGGTCCTGTCTGCCTTTCAATGACATTTGTTTCATAGAAAGTCAGACTAGCCTAACCTATATTTGATCCTTTTGGTTTTGACCTACTAGTATATGAGCTTAAGCCATTGCCTTCTTTCTTAGGAACAGCTATGAGGAGATATTGTGCCCAAATGAGAAAAACCATTCATAAAAAAAGAAATTTTTTCACTTCTTTCCTTGAAGACACAAACATCTCTTTGTACAGGCTTTGTCAGGGGCTAAGGGGAGACATTTTTATAACACCCCATGGTTCAAACACTGTGATTGCAGTGAATGAGTCCAGTTAAATTCTTTATTCTGTATGGTTCTGTCAGGGATGTTTCAATACACTTTTCAATATACATTTGCAATACAGATATCTCTCTCAAACTGAAACAGTCTTGATCTTCAGTGTTGCTTTGGATGTCAGACAGAATGAGGGCAAACAGCCAAGCCGCACTCTCTCTCACTGTCCTGGATGTTGCTAAGATGCAGCTAAATGATAACAGCATTCTAAGGAAACCTGTATGTGGAAGTATCCGCATGGAGACATCCTCACTGGACGAAACCCATAGCAACCACCTAATTCCACTGCAATTCAGAGCAAGAGAAGCCAGTATTACTGACTGCTCCTACTGGCTGCTAATAGTCAGGCCAGAAAGCCTCCATGCCAGAAACAAAATTTAACAAGAAATTAGCACTGATATTGTTCAATATGTATATTTTGTATTACAGACATATTTCAAATGAAAAAGAGCTCCAAATACATTTGCAGATATAGGTATATGACAACTCAGCTCTGTACTTTCTGTGAGGTACAACATAAACATTCTGCTTGGTTTTGTTCCTTGTATTCAGTGATTATTATAAACTTTGGCAACTAAACCTTCTAGAGAAATTACCCCAGGCACAACTAGTAAATTGATTCATTTATTGGTTGTCTGAAATTATGCAGCATTAGAAATTCTTCCCATTCATCCCTTTTTGTCTCTGTCAGGATATACAGAGAAATGTCACTAGATGAACTACCAGAACTTCACTCACTCTACTGTATTTTAAGCAAGTTTCATGGTTGAAAAAGTAGTGAAGCAAATTACTACCAGCAATAGAAAGACTCCTTCAGCCTCTATAAGTAACCTAACACTGACAGGATTCATCAGAACTGTGACACAGGTAGTAGTCTCTCTAGATGAAATAGCAATCCCCAAAAATCTTAAAAACTTCTTAGGAAACAAGATGTTCATTTAGTTACTTCAGATATGCTCCAGAGCATTTCAGAGACCTGAGAGAAAAAAAATAAACTTGCAGTGTTCTTCTTCTAACTTTATATTATCTGTCATCACCTGGGGTATTCCTTGATCTATCATCCTGAATAATTTTGTAGAAGGAGATAGTATAAATATTAACAGGATTTCTGAGTAAAGAGGAAGGATACTAATGTTGGTGTCTTCCTGTAAAGCTTCAGCTAAAAGCTTTGATCTAGTATTACTCAGAGCTTGCAAAAAGAATCACATGGATGCTTGACCTGTAAAAAATCAAAAGGCAAAATATTTTTAAAACCAGGTATACTGGAGAAAAGAATCAAGTAGCCCATGCATTTTCAACAAAGGTGCATATTAAATACAGACCAGCATTTGAGAGACAGTTTTATTTTCAGTCATACTTGAGTAGGCTTACTGAGGGCAGTAAGAAAAAATCTGAAGAGTCATTTGTTTGAAAAGTATATTTGGTCCCCTTTATTCACTAAGCATAGGGAGATCTGGGCTTTGTTTCACATTGCTATATTTAGGGATATATTTTCAAGAACAATTATATTGTCAGCATCTACATTGGAATTTGTTGAAATACAGGCATTACTGTTCCATTTTCACTGAGGGTTTGTGTCTCCACAGAGGCACATGGCTAACCTGATGAGGGGGTTGCACAGAATGATCTTAGCTTTTGTGGCTGAAGTCCCGGTGAACCGACTCTGTTCTGGAATTACTAGAACACTGCCAGTCGACACCACAATGAACTTGCCACAGGGTAGGTAGAGGTTATGTTATCCTCACTGGGTCCTGATTTTATGTCTTTGTTTGCACACAAACACCATGTTCAGAACTGACCTGCTGCATGCCTTGTCCTTACTTTCTCGAGCAGTGGCAACTGAGCCTTGTCTGAGCCGGACGAGCGGGCTTGGGGACTGTACTCCTACAAGTACAGTCATAGAGTCACAACACTCACTGAGTGTTAGGCTGAAAGAAGTGCAAACCTCATTCTCATCAAGCAGCTGTCAGCAGACCAGTGGCTCCATTAATTTTAGACCGTTTTCTTGGTAAAATCAGGTGGTATCTGGCTTGTTTAGTCATGTTTTGAAGGGTAAGGAGTGACTGCCTTGGAATGGAAAGTGTTACTGTTAAAGATCTCCTTACACAAGTGAGCAGGACAGCCAATCAGATACGTGGCATTTCCATGGGATTCTGGCTTTAGGGCTGCCTATCAAATGGATCATTAATGAGTCAGGTTCTGGCAAAAGCACAGGAAAGCCTCAGGAGAAAAATGGGGAGATGAGCTGGCATTTCTGGTGTTGGTGTCGCTACTTCTAGCCATGAGCAAAGTGTAAAAGGGCAAACAGCCAACCAAAGATAGGAGTCATTCTTGAGTAACTTCCACAGAAACTTTGTCAATGAAGGACTCTTTTCCAAAGATCATTGTGGCAGTGATGCCTTAAATTTTCACTTTAATATTTTCCAGATTCTGTACTGCATTAGTATATAACTCTGAACTTCACATAAAGTGTTAGCAAGTTCTCTTCACAATTTAGTTAGACAAAACAACCCTTTTCCAGCCTGAGAACCAAGGACACCCTTGCAGCTTCAGACCCAAAAGCTACAAACAACAGGGAATTGATGACAGTGGTCTGAGAGGATGTAACTTCATAACCTGAAGCTGTAATTGGACAATTAACCCCAATATGTAAATATAACAAAGTGCATAAAAGTGTGGAAACTTGTGATCTGGCGTACATCTTGGGTGGAGCCATGCCCAGACTCTTGTACTGCTCAAAGTGTATCCTTTGCAGGCCTTTTAATACATACCTGCTTTATTTCATTAACACTGTCTAGCCTCTCCAGGCATCAGCAGAATGAAATGTATTTCCTCAAGGTCATTTACTATTTGGGTTTAATTTCAAGATGGCAAAGGAAGCCACATCAGCCATGTGGCATGACCCCATGGAAGCTGTCTCATCCACTGCAGCTCTCCTCTCATGCCTAGGAGACAGAGTCTGGAGCCAAAGACACTCTCATATGCCTAGTCAGGTGGCAATCTTTACAAAGGGTAAATTAATAAATTAAGAAGATAACAGAATAGTAAAAGGACAAAAGAGAAAGGTCAGAAGCACCATGAAAAAAAAAAATTCTCCTAAAGAAAAGAGGTAGAGAAGGATATTGATGGAGGAATGAACATGAAAGAGTAGCATAAGAAGGAACAGGAGAAGCAGAAGGTGACCTCAGGGAGATGTAGTGGAGAGTAAAAAAAGAGAGTGAGAAAGAAAAGACACCATTGCAATATCTTGTTGCAAATGAAATAAAGTAAAACCAATACCTTAGTTTTACTTTTATTATCATGTTTGATTCTCAATGTTACAATGGATATAAAAGAAATGTTCTCAAAACAGATAGGAAAGTGTGAAATTCATTCCTCTCATTTAAGGTCTTAAAAAATCCAGCAACACTGACTAAAGGCATTTTTTTCCTCTTATAACTAATTACAGAAGGTTTTGTTAGTTTGAATATAAATTAGAGAATTTCTGTGAACAGTCCTACATGCACAGCACTAAGTTTCAGAGCAAGCTAAGTGTAGAAATATTTGGGAGAAGGATTCTTTGGATGATACAAGGCAATACTAGTATCTTAAAATATCTCTTAGCAGGGATTCTTTCTCTGCTAAATAAGTAATGCTTCATCAATCTGTAATTACTTCTAATGATGTAATTACTACTACAGAGAAGTGAAGATGTTAATGTTGGAGAGCACTTGCTTTTTATACATCTTTATTCACTGCAGAGGATTCAACGACCTGTTGCTCTTTCTGCAAAGGATTTTGGGACAGTGCTGTCTTGATTATGATGCACTATGAAGAAGTCTTTTCCCTTTGGCAAGCTTGTGGGACAGGAAAACTGATCTGAAATTCCATCTGATTTCATGATCTCTCTAGGATGTCTAAAGTAGTCTAAATTTTCTGCTGCCAAAAGCAACATGAAAATGGAAACCAAATCCCTATGATCTCTGTATCAGTTGTGAAAGTGTTGGAACATGGTCACATCTTGTTATTGTCTTTGGTTTCTCATACCCATATGTTACTTTTCTATCTTGACAAAGTGTTCATGTTTTTGTATCATTTTTATAGTTTTTTTAGAGAGACAAAACACCTCAGAAGTTAGTATGCTTGCTGCTAGAGTTTCCAAAGCAGTTCACATTATTTTACATCAATCATGAGCACACAAATGATGTTAAAGATAGAGATCTTAATGAATTCAGAATTTGATCATGAACATAGTTCATTTTGTCTCATATACCAGAGTCTGCTGAAGCATCTTTTGCTGTTATACCACTGACATAGCTGGGGAATGGGAGATGGCAAGTAGGCCCCCAAAGAGGGGACTCAGATGTTGATTTTTTTTCTTGTGTACCATATGATAGAAACAGAAGTTATAAGGTAACCCTGGAAAGATAAATTTTATTTTTGTGTGGTTTTGGTTCAAGTAGTTGCATCATGCAGTTAACTCAAAATAAAATCAGCTCTTCTAGTTTTGATTTTAACAAAAAAAATGAAAATAATGACCATGGGTGACTTCCTTCCGACTTTGTGCCCCGCTGATGAGCTTCCAAGAAGCAGCTCTGAAAGGTTCCTCATCTTTGGGCATGAATAAATTCTACCTCCCTTACTCATTCCCGTACTTTCTAAGTGTATTTATGCATGTTCACTCAAATAATGTGATTGTCTGAAAAACACACTCACAGGTAACCAGCCAAAAAAAAAAGCTTTAATTTTTTGGCTATACCTGAGAAGATATTTTAAAGAACTTAAAGGTGTTTCTCAGTTAGGTTTATGAAAGATTTTACTTGAAAGTTGAAAGAAATTTTAAACTGTGTTTCAGTAAGAAGCTGAACACAAGTTTCACCAACATTTTCTTCCTTTTGTTGAGTCATCTGATTGCATCTGATTTCCTTTGAATTTTGGTCTTTTCCAATTTGTTTTAGCTCTTTCCAATAGTAATGAAAGTGTGTATGAAATAGTAATATTAGCAATAGTAATGAATAAACTGCATGAAATACTAAACAAGCTTTATTATAATGTTTTTCTGTGGCTAGGACATCAGTAAGCCGAAGACTTTCAAATTAGACTCTACAGAAAAGAGGCTGCCCTATCGATGTGTTATTGAGAGATATCCTTCTTGAAAACTCCTTAACAGCTAACTGAGCAATGGTCTCATTAAGCTGAACAACTGAAGACTTTGTTACTTAGAGCTGCTAAAGTGTTTGGATGTTTGGAAACACAGCACAGATTCACAAGAGTAAGAGAAAAACAAGCAGATACAAAGGATGGGAAAAAGCATTCACATTGTTTGTTAGCATAGAAGCTTTCTGATCCACCTCAGAATCTTTTCTTCAGTCACTTTTTCAAGGTGTGCCTGGTTGAGATGATGTACATTATGAGATGCTTCTCCACTTCCAGGCTTATGTGCCAGCTGCAGCAGCAAACTGAGGAGCTCTGTTTTTCTGGAAAAACATAAGCAGTGTTTCATTGGTGTGAGAAAGGCACAATAATACTGCTTTCAGCGCAGCTTGGACAATTTACATTGGCTCCAGAAAATCTTGCACAGTGAACTCACATTCTCGTTGCAACAGAGGAGACCAAATATGAGAAAAGATTGGGGATTCTGTGTATTCATAACAATAATTTTAAGTGTTTCTTCATGAGAAGGAAGGTGCTGTTTCAGGAACAATTTATGATTTCTGAACAATTTATGAGCATACACTTCTGAACAGGAAATTGGTTCAAGACACAAGTTATCACTGGCAGACCTCATTTATATGCAGCAAGAATATCACCTACAGCTTTCCTGAGATTGGCCCGTTCTCAACATGCCTTCACTGATTACATGTGTTGCCTGCAGCTCAGTTTTGATTGCACACACACTGTATCCCCAAGGTCTCTTGCAGGAGAGGGTTGAAGAGAACGTGTTGTTCCATAGGAACCTCCTTTTGACAAGGAATCTGTCTTTACTGTCGTGTCTGTCATACCAGACATAAATCAGTGTCAATATACCAGTCAAAAAATAGTCTGGGCCTGCTTTACCTTCAGGCAGCCTTAGACAGTTGGCACACACTGCCTCTGTCCCAAGACCTAGAGAGGGGAAAGTAGTCCTTCTGCTATGCTGAATTTATGAACATTTGTCAACTGAAAAAGAAAGTTCCATGGAGAAGCAAGATCTTCCTCTATTTGACCCTGGGAAGAGTTTTTCCTTTTCCTTTTTGGCTTTGTGCATCTTATCAGTGGTTCGTTATGCCCTTCCAGTCTAACTAATTGATTTCTTTCTCTTGTGACGCTTTTGTAATTGGATTGTAATAAATTATACCCTGCTGTTTAAGAATGTGTCAAATATTGTTTTAACTTGTCCAATGCAAAGAATTGAGAACTGGAGACTGAATCATAAAGCATCATAGAATTTTGCTGGTATTAAACAGACAATAATAATTCTGCTGTCACTTATGTCTACATAAATCCAGTATGACTCTGCTGGCCTCAAATACTTTCTCAGCATTTACACCAGTTTGAGTGATGGCAGATTTTAACTCTTCATTCCTGTGGTGAGATAGATGGACTCCAGGCCAAGATATACAGACTGTGTTGGGAAAGCAGTGAGTAATGCTACACAACAATTTGAAGAGGCTAAATTAAAAACACTGATGGTTGCCTGAGGATGCTGTATTCATAGAGAGGATGGCTGAGATATACCCCTTTACCTAGTACCTAGTATTGCAATGAATCTTTGCCATGGATAAAACCAGAAGTTTTTACATTTATTTCTTAAACTTGGTAAAGTATTATTTCCTGTACTAGCAGGATTCAGATAGTAAGAACAGGCTGCCAGGCAAAGATCAGACTTTTCTCAAGAGGGCAATTGTTTCCCCTATCGCTGTGAGTCAATCTGGTCTCTGGGCTGCTCCAGTCTCCCCTCACTGCAGCAGACTGGCCAACTGCGCCAAATTATGTGTCAAGGCTTTTGGCAGTGCAACCTATTTCCCACAGAACACCACAAAGAGAATTGCACTCTTCATTTAAGTCACTGACTGGACTGGAACCATTGAACTCTTTTATACAGGATAGAAAAGCTCATGTTTCAGCTGTTATTTTGCATGGGACTTCTTTTTCATTATTGTGGCCACATACCACTGGCAGTTGTACAGATTAAAAACAATACACAATCCACACAGACCCTTAACAGTAATGTCCACGTATCCTAGGAGTAAACATTTTTAGTCAACTTCTTCACAATTTTATTTGAATAAAAAATCCTAGAAAGTAGATGTGATGTTTTGTATTAATTTACCTGCAACAAGAATGCGCAATCATTCACTTCATGTGCCTATTTAAAATCCTGGACATGAATCATTATGACTGACCCACATAGAAGCACGGAGGGTCAAAGTCTGTTTTCTTCCCCTCTCTAAAATGCCAACAGAAGCGTAGGTTAACAGTGACTCACGTTAATCTTAGCTGAGGTGGTGAACCTTGGGAATCCAAAGAATGACTGTTGTTTCATACAGAGATTCATTATAAAGGCACACTCTTCAAGTGAGGAGTGTGCAGGCTGCTACCTCTGGCATTCTGGTAGACATTCCTGGTGGCACATGCTAGAAATCAGATTTCAGCTAAGGAAACTTCACCACAAGATGGATTGCTGCATGAACCCAGAGGTGCAGAAAGTTTGGGTGTCAGTGGTTTAGAAGTGGCATCCTATGGTGCTAAGAGCAGAAGTCTGTCCATAAGGAATACATTTACATTTCTGATCCTTGCAGTTCATGTTCCTTTGCTTTAATTTAGGCCATGTGGAAAAGTGTACATACTGTTGATATATCTGGTACAACTTTAGATTGGATAGGAGGGTTTGCTCTGGAGCCACAAGGAAAAATTCAACCAGTTTCTATGTGTTTCCTGGCTGAATTTGGTCCACCAAGATTTGCAGCAGTGCCTACATGACACAGATGTGTTTTTTTGAAAGTCTCTAATTTTGTCTTGCATAATATTTAGGTCTGCATTTCTAGTTACTGTGTCTAATTTAGGAAGATCCTCTGGTTTTCTGTCCACTTTATGTACATCTTGGAAAAGAAATGAAAACAGGCATGACTCAAACAATAAAAATTTCTAAATAAGGAAAAGACAGATAGGCGCTTTTGGAACTTATAAATGAAAACCTGATACAGGAAGAAGAAATGAGCCTAACAAATAAACTTCCTATGCATTGAAAGATCAAATAGAATCAAAAGCTGAGCAGTTAATATAACACATATTTATTGCCTGTGCTGTAGAATAACAGCACTCTCCTTGAAGGCAGAACAATCAGGAAGAGTCTGAGAAACTTATCACTCTGTGCTTTATGGTTTTTTTTCTGCATTGTTCACATTCATATGTAACCAAATCTTCAAGTCTTGACCTACATTATAGTTATTTGCTGCTAAGAAAAATTTGACACTAGGCCTATATTGTCACTAGTGCTAGAGCATACAAAATATAAAGGCTGGTGTTCTCATAGATACTGTTTCTCAATAGGGAATTTAATGGCCTTTTGAAGTAATTCAGCATCTTGTTTACAACAAAGTTCAAAAGACAGTCATGCACCTAAATCATTTACACTAGTTGGAAAATACTGCTCAAGAAGAACTAAAGTGAAGTCACAGAAGCTTAGCTGAAGAGAAGCAGGGTTTCAGATGGGAGACCTATAGAAAATATTTAGTTTATGAGCTAAAGTGAGGTTCCTATGACTGCCAACCTGCCTCATGCCCTGGCTTGTGTCTGACAGCTGTGCAGTGCTCTGTCTCGTGTATCATTGCCAGAGATCTTGGAGTGGGAGCTGTGCTGACAGTCCTGCAGGCAGTGCTCAGGGCTAGGTGCCTGTCATTGCTGTCTCACAGCACGGCAGGCTGTACAGCATGGTCAGTCGTCGAAACTTGCTCCAGTTAGTAAACAAAGCAGGAGAGATCTGCAAGACTCACAGGGAGGTGTTTATCAATCCTCCTCTCAATTTCTCCACTGTTTTTTAATCCTCTCCTCCTCAATTACTCCTCTGTTTCAATAAGAACACTCCAAACATGGCAGACATTACTCCAACAGCTCCTGAGCTTCTTGCAATGTCATGCACAGAGCCAGGTCCTACTGGAAGGAAATATGAATTCCCATGTCAGGCTTTTTGTTTCTGGAAGCCAAGTCAATGTAATTGTCACCCTTCTGATATTCGTAAATAAATTAGCACAGCATTTTCACTGTTGGAATTAACTGAGTACCTAATTACAGTGACAGAGAAAACTATTCTCTGTGGCCTAATTAGAATATTGAAATACTGTACATACCCTCCACTAAGGCTCATGTATGTCTGTGTGAACATTCTTCAAAAAAACAAAACCAAAACATCAATATCACACATGGGCTTATGTGTAGGTTAAAGACAGGAGAAAACTTGTGTATGTCCTACCAAGAAGGTATTTTCTGTGAATTGGGCCGTAAGATTGCAATTCTAAGCAGCCACACAATTAATTCTTCAGTTATGCAGTCCAATTAGGACAAATGCTTCCTTTCTAGTTTAATTAGAGATGGGTAAGCTCGTTTGAGCTTATTTGTATAAAATATGTGCTCATTAAAGAAGGCCTGGATTTTGTTCAGCTTGTTAGAAATGTTGTAAAAAAAAGAACTTTCTCACACTGGCGCTAGCTTTTTTAACCCTTTAAAGACCACAAATCTGACAGTCTATCAGTTACCCTCAAGCACAGTACACTTGTTTCTCAGAGGAAAAGGATCATTGCACTACAGTAGGAATATTTGTAAACTCCAAACTGCCATGCAGACAAACATCTGTCATCATCAGATATCACTTATTATGACATCCCTCCCTGGGGGCTAATGCAACTTATAAATTTATAGAATTCAGACATCCATGGCAACAGACTGAAGGAGAAACTTTGTGACTGACACGTAACCTCTCTGCTGAGAGAAGAGCAGGGGACTTATTAACCAGTATGTGGATTCTTCTGTGGGGAATGAAGTAGAAAGATTTACATGAAAACTGTACAGTATGAAGACACAAATGGCACAAAGTCAGTTGAAATGTCCCAAGGAAAGGCAATGCCAATGATTTGAGCATATTGTTACCACTTTCCTCCTTTTATGTCAATTATTTCTTTTGTGAGCTCATCTATTCAACAGAGAGTAGTTCAGGGAAGTGAAAGCACATGCAAGAATCTCATGCTCAAAAATACCCTGAAGCAGGACATCATTTATTCAAACCATTCCTTCAGAAAATCAAGAACAACATCCTTGTGATCAGGGCAGGTTTTCTCCTAACATTCTTCAGCCTCAGGTTTTTGAAGTGGAAGGGAGGAAAGATTGAGCGACCTTCCAGGCTACATGTGGGCACAGATAAATGAAGCCTCACCAGACACAGCTGAAAGCATCCAAACCTTGGCAGAAGCCCTGGCACAGGGGAATCTCCCAGATGGCTAAAAAAGGCAAAAGGGCAAGCTGTTGAAAATTAAAGACTAATTTATCCCTCTTGGAGCCATACATTACCCAACACTGTCAGCAAAATGGACAGATGCAAACTACAGGCTCACACAAAGTGGTAGATGGCAGCCTCGGCCAAATGAGCTCTGGGGCACGACACAGCTATCTTACAAATGCAAATCCACCCCTTTTCTCCTGCACGTGAGGGGGATTAAGCATGCAACAAGTGTGCATTCAAATATTGTGTGCACAAACACAGCTCTTGCCCTGTGAAATCCTAGCCCTGAAAGCCTCTAGTTTCTGCTGTAATGCTTAGAGCCTTGATTTCAGAGGCACAGAAGGAGAAGAAAGCTTAAGTGTGGTTCCCAGGTGATTTCTACAAGGCAGAAAATAGCCCAGACACTAAACAAAGCTTGGATTTGGGGTTTGGACCCCATTGTTCAAAGGCTGAAGCAAAATGGCATTGGCTCTGGAGTCATAACTGTCTTGGCCTAAAAGCTGCCTGCAGCCATTTGCAGGTTGACAAAATCTCTCAGTCAGAGGGAAAATGTAGCATACATACAAGATGAAACTCTAGGCTATGCATTTGGGACCACATTAAAAGTCTACTGGACTTAATGGAAACCTGGGCTTCAGAGGCCATATGATGTCATAGCAATGAGACAGGACTCAGCCCTCCAAGCAGAGTTTCTGGCTTTCTCCAAGGCTCCGTGCTGAGCTTCTTATGGTGTCAACACCCACACTCTCAGGATTGCCTTGTGGGTGATACATGGTGTGAAATAAAGACACTGCAATTTTCGTAATTTTGTTTAATTCCTGCAAATTTACAATGACATCATGGTATTTATGATCTTGTATTTTCACAGGTGCCATGTCGTCATCTCTTAGACTGAACAGTTGCTTCATTACAGTTAAATGGGATGGGGTGGAGGGGAAATTATGGTTTTGAGCAGGGACCTTCTGGGACCTGTCATGTTGTACTAGAAAAATAACCAAATATAGACCTTTTTTCAACCATGTATCAGAGGAAAATAACAGCATGATTTCAGTTTAAGGGTATATGTTGGTCCCAAGGTACTTTTCAGTTTCAGAGGGAGATTTCCTAAATAATTAGCCAAAATGCAAAAAGAAGACCTTAATAAATGGTAACTGAAGAGCTAGTGCAGAGCTATTTTCTCTTTTCTCTCTCACTGTCTTGACTGCAACTTGTAGCAAAAACCCTGACAGACTACTTGTAGCAAATAGAAACACTAAAAAAGATGACCGTGACCTAAGGAGTGGAGGTCTCAGCAACAGTCACAGAAGGGGAAGTTTTTCTGGAAGAAAGCAAGATGAAATTTTCTCTTATATCTGCAAATGAATGATACTTTCCCACAAAGGAAATATTTTTTCTACTCTGATTTTCTCTTATGGGAGCAAATTGAATCACAGGGGTCATTTTACTAGCACTGTGCTGCTTGTTCCTCAAAGTTGGATTTCAAATATTTTGCAACAGATTAATAAAATACATAGGCCAAAAAAAAGAAGGGGAAATGCAACAATAGAGACATGTGTCCTGTTATCTAGGAGACTTTCAGAATTTTTGGGGTTTTTTTTGTTAGGTATTATACAGGGATCCATATAGTACCTTAGATTTATGTTTAACAATCATAGTATTACCATGATTGCAAAACATAAATCTATGTAATTTCAGCTGGAGTTCCTCTGACTTCTGTTTCTGAACACTCGAAAGTCATTGTGATTTTATCTTAAGCCAGATTTGTGTGTCAAAGAACTGTCTGGCCTAACTCCCAGCTCCCATGTGCCTTTGCCCTCATTTTATCTCAAACATCACTGTAACTGTCAATATTCTCAGAGAAAGTTAGAATAAAAATGTGTAAAACGTTTACTTCTGGTTTTCAGGTGGTATAAGATACTATATCTATTATAAGATACGATGAAGTGTGCCCATAGCTTTGCTTCCCTAACCACAACACCATGAACCAAGAGACGAGGACACAGTTACTCTAGCTGACACTTGCCGAAATATGCTAAATTTGCCTCAAGAGATTGCCTTTGGGCATCGTAAAATGGATAAAAAATTCTTTGAGTACTCACACAGCCCAGAGAGAGCATGAACAACTGTCCTGTCAACATGCCAAGCACTTGGAACAGGAGCCACACTGTGTGTCACATTAAGGAACATTTACAATTGCAAGAGGTTAAAGGTGGAAAGGGAGTGTGGATGACAGAGATACCTCAGGAATTTGCCTGACAGCTCACAGGGAAGGCTGAGATGTCTGTAAAAAGCTAAGAAAAGCTCCCAAAGTGAGAAATCTTGCAGGATGAAGAATATACTTGCTTACCCCTGCTGGGATTTCTGCATGTCATAATATATCTGAGATTGAAAGGAATATTTTTCATTAGAGACGGAGAGCACAGGTATTTCCCCACCATTGCAATGAACAAAGAGGTATGAATCTGCCATGTTCATGAAGCTGCTAATGAGGTTCTGATAACTGGGGCTAAACTGGAGTTACTGACAAGGGAATTTTCAGGTACTGCTATTGGTTTTGGGCAGCATGTCAAGGAGGATGCATAGCTCTCTTCTTGGCATCAGACAGCAGGACTCTCCCTCAGCAGAGATTCTTCATGAATCTAATCAGCCTTAGGATATGGTAGATATACCTTGCATAAATAAAAGAAGGAATAAAATTAGGTGGCAGGATCTAATAATTGTTTTTTTACAGTGGAAGCTGGTCATCAACAGAGCCAACAAGGGTTTAAGATTTGGAAAAGGCACTAAAAGATATCAGAATCTCCAGATTTTATCTATTATTTAGGAGGTAGAGGTAAATCCTGGTTAGAAAGAGTTACAGAAAGGCCTCATAGAACTAAGCCATAAAGAAAATGGCAGATGAAATTCAGTGTAGATAACTGTAAACTGCATGACAATGAAGTTCCAGCTTAATGTATACTTTGAGCAGCTCCAGTGGGACTATTTCTCTATGGAAATAGGACCTTGATTTTCACAGAAAAAAAAATTCCAACCACTGTTCTATATAGTTTAAAATTATAATTTGTGTGCTTGGAATTATTTTAGAAAAAGACACAGCATATAGAAAATGTCACAGCCTTTGTTCTCCCACAACTTGAGTACCGTATAGTTTCTTAATGACATAGAGGAAATGGAAAAACAAAGAGAAAAACAATAAGAGTGGTCAAATATTTTTGTTGAAGAAAGAATTAAACTAGAGTTCTATGAGAAAGACTATTGAGGTTGTTGTTGTTAGTAGTTCCTAATAGGGCAATCAGTACAATGGAAAATAAATAACATGGAAAAAGCATTCATTTCTTCTCTAGTAGGAACCAGGGAACATAAAATGAGATGATTGCAGATAACAAACACAAAATACCTCTGCAGAGTGCTCTACAGAGAGGGCATCAGGGCAGCGGGCATATTAAGTGTGCAAGGCTTCAAGGAAGAATTGTGCAAATTCAGAGAAGAAAAATATGATGGGAGGCTACTGCTCACATAGGCCCAAGAATGACTGAACTGCTTGTCTTGGATATTAGAAAGGAAGTCAAGAGAAATAACACCTGGCATCAGACACTGCTGGAGACAGGATGTTAGACAAGGTCAGAGGTTAGTTTGATTTTTTTTTCTGAATTTTTGATCACCTTTCCTTTTGCAACATACTACAAACTATCCCTCTAGCACTCCTATGACACAGTTGCAATTGCTTTTCTACTCTCACCACCACAACCATGGTGCTGCCAGCACGCAAAATCTGCTCTTATCCTTGAGCTTCACTAGGGCCATTCCTCGAGCTTCACTAGGGCCATTCCTCTAATCAAGCTGTCATGGGGTGAATTTCAGGTATAGCAGGCACTGACTTCTGTAGGACTTGGTTTAAACTCATATATCTGCTTAAGAATTTTTCTAAAAAAGGAAAGAAAAGTATTATTTGCTGAAAGCAATACAGACTATCATATTTATGTCTTTTAACTGCAAGAAACCATACCATTAGGCAATCAGAAATATGTGTGGAAGCTAACAACTCTTACAAGAATTTTAACCAATTCTGTGTCTGTTCTATGTTTCAGACTTTTCTTTCCAATTAGCAAGTGCTGGCTTTATAAACATCATCACACTTATTTTTAAAATTTTTATATATAGTAGACAGACAGGTGCAGGCCAAGAATATGTCTCACTTTATGTAGCTGGATAGTTCTTATCTAGCAAGAGATTAGTTGCTGAATTAGAGGAAATATTTAATCACAGAAAAAATCTTTGTCCACAGTTAAACCTGGGAAAAAATAATGGCAAATCTGGATATTAGTAGTCTAATAATTATTAAATCACCCAGTCTAAAAAATTAAATCACCCAGTCTAGCAAACAGACAGGATCACATTCCTAGAGTGTTCTATTATTTGCTTCTGTCATTATGTATTTAATTATCTTCTTTTAAATACCAGTGTTAAGCCTTTGAAGAGATGATTATTTTATGCAAAGGAACCAAAATTATGAAAAATAATTGTTAACTAGGGAAATATAATGATGATAGATTCTGCAACTTTGAAAGCACAGTTACTACTCTCCAGAAACTGGACTGCTTTGAGGAGTTAAAACAGAAAAATCAGGAGTTATAGTCAGTTTGCCCAAGGAAGATATTAGATCATCCTGTCTGTAGGTGACAAACACTTCATGAAAAGCTAAACTCTCAAATTCCCCCCCATTGCTTCATGGGATAAGAAGGCAGTACAAGGCTGCTCCTCAGCCTGTCTGGACAGGACAAATAAGCCAATCCCAGAAAGGTTTTCAACCCAGAATAAAGTGTTGAGCCAGAGGACATGGTTTAGCACGTGAACTGCTTATTGCTTCTTTCTTACATGATACTACAACAAAGTAGGCCTGTCTTTGGGTGGAACAGAAGAGGCTGCATGTTCTTTGGCACCTCTGCAATACAATTTCCCCTCATGCCCTCTTAAGAGACAGACGAATGAAGTTATTCCAGTTTTGAAACATTTATTTGAAATCTTAAGCAGACTGCTTAAGCTCACAGGCCAGCATGCTGCTGGCAGCATGAGGTCTCTTCATTTCCAGTTCTGGGTTTTCATCACAACATCTTCTGCCAGATGCAGAGTTCAGACAGCCTCTAGACACTTCTCTGGAGATCTAGTCAAACCTTCCCACGAATGCAAAGTGGCTGCAGGCAGCCCACATATTTGTGAGCCAGAGGAAGAAAGCAGAGATCAGAAATTTAATATCTCATTGTAAAAAGCAAATGCCTGGAACTTCAAGTATACTTCCATTCTGAGGACTACATTACAATAGAGTTGTCTATGTCTCTATATAACCATGGGATTCAAGACTTTTTGCCAGTTTAATCAGGGTATAGCTATGTCCCCTGCAATCTTTTGAGACACATCCTTTGTTCTTTTGGTTGGAAGATCACAGCATTGTACAAGAACTCATTGAGGTTTTCTGTTCTCCAAATTCATGCCTCAGGCAGACCTTCCAAACTTTTCACTCTCATGGGAGGGTTTGTCATTTCTTAACTGTGAAGATATCTGTCTTGTCCCTGCATGTCCTGGCCACTCATCATTGCATTGTTCAAACTACAGAGCTATAGTGCTAGAGAGACCTGTATTCTGCTTCTGGTAATGTGTAATGAGTGCCAGCAGGCAGGTAAATACCTTCTAGGAGTCGCTTAGGCTTAGCAGTTTTGTGGGGCAGAGAACAAAGGGTCCTGACACAACACGCATATGTAATCTCATTTACTCTTATGCTTCATTACAAGGTACATTAGACAAAATAGGTCAACAAAAATAAATCAACATCTCCCATATTCATTAGGAGCCCTAGGACACAGACTATTTTCAGTTTAAGTCCTGAAGTGTCTCCATTTCCCAGCTGTCTCAGGGAGATAGGATTTTTTCCAGAACATCTACCCACCTTGCGAGAGCCTGGACCCAATTGCCCCATTACAGATAACCAGGGTCCTTATGATGAGGCCATGCAGTTCCCCCAGTTTGAAAGCCAGTTTTTAGGAATATTCTCAAGAAGAGTTCTTACAGGTCATTACTGGAGTGAGTAGATCTGCTGAGACTTATAAGCTTTGAGTGCCTTGCCTTGCAACCCTGTTGATCTGTGTCAGGGGAATCCAGGCTTTCTGGTCCACTCTTGCTGGAACAGCATAGGATCAACATCCTTGTCATACCTGGGGCTATGAATCTGAAATAATGCTAAAGGTGTCCATAGTAACATAGTTGGTCATAAGGATGGCAAACTGGCTCTTCTGTCTCTGTGTGTGTGTGTGCTCTGCAGAGCCACAGGCGTCTCCCATCTCTAATATCGGCCTTACCAAACCAGTCACCAAGTAGCTGTCAAGTTTATACTCACTCTCATACCTATACAGTACAGTGCCATCCCACATGAAGAGTTCTGCACCTTGTTTTCACTCTTTAGTTTTCTCTTTCACATTGTCTGTTCCACTGTCTCAGATCTGAGCCCTTCAGATCTGAGCCCTTTGTCTTCCCATCCAGCCTCCCTTCTTTGTCCCTTAAAACCTGTGGCACAGTCTATTTCAGATGGAGAGGAGTTTATGGCCTTGGGCATACAACAAGGCTGTGCAAAATAATTGCAGCTTCCTCAATCAATTTCAAACGTGTTATTACTGGGAGTTTTCATCTGATTGTCTCTGCAGCATTGGAGAAAACCAAAGATATGAGCTCAACATCTGCTGTTCCTCGCTATATTTTTTAAAAATTATTACTATTTTATTGGCTAGTGCAGTGAGAGACTATGGTTTTGGTTTGACCAAACTTCTCAAACAGATGTTTTCCAATTGTGACCGGATCTGACCTTTGTATAAATCAAGAAGTTTTTCATGTTGTGCCCAAGCACTGGAAAGAGCAGCATAGTTTACTGATGGTTTTTACAACTTAAAAGGTAAATTTCTAGCTGGGATGAATGGTAGTAGTATTTGTTTAAATTAAAATGCAGGTCTATTGACTGTTCTTAGTCCATTTGCCTTCTAGCATTGCTCTGAGCATCATCAAAGTCATAAAATGAGACATCTCAATTGATGGGAAAAAAGTGGTTAGTAGAAGCAGAATACCAGAAACCCACTAACTCACTAATCAGTTATTGTACCGACTTTGTCAGACCATAAATTGCAGCTATTGCATTTCCCCATAAACAGACTTCCCTATTCTGATACTGAGGTATGACATCTGGGACATATTTGAAATATCACAAAATGGGTTACATATATCATTTTTTCCAGATCATTCACTAGAGTAGATGAGGTACAGGATGAAACCAAGAGTGGCTTTGGTCCTATGTTTCCCGTACTTCCTATAGCTTTTTGTCTCTTTTGGTAGACTCTGTATGCCAGCAAGTTCCTCTGATTATTTATTGCCATTGCACTCAAGTGCATAATCACTTATGGATAAATTTTCTTCTCACAAAAGAAAAGTCATGTTGAAGATCTGACTGATGATGTGCTTACTGAGCACTAGAAGGCGATGACTGGATATTTACTTTCTGACAGAGAGATCCACTTTTGAGCATCTTCCCCTTCTTGCTGTGCCTTTTCTCAAGGCTGCCCTCTGGCCACACAATTTTTTCTATCCCTCTCTACTGAGATTGCCTTCTTACTTCCAGATATGAGCCAAAATCTCTTCTGACAATCTGGGAGCCATTGCGAAGTACTGGATTGAGATTGTTTCCTTATGAGAATGAAATGAAAACACTACTTATAGTGGTACAGATCTGAGCAGCTTTTGAAGGGTGACATGGTTTTCAAAACCTTGTGCTTTAAATCCTGATTCCAGTGCTTGGGCTTGAGTTTTGAAATATAATTTGCTCATGTATTAAAGGGCAAATAAAAACAAAAGAGTAGTGCTGTGCAAATTTGGCTGTGCAGCCATTATCTGTTCACATTATCATTTCCTCTTGCTTCTACCTATACAGAACCTTTAGCTTTGAATTTTGCTTTGTCCTTTATGTTGAGCAAGCCAAAAACCAGTGCAATTCAGACACAACTACAAAAAAAAATTCACAGAGCTGGTGAAATGCAAATTTTGTGAGGTCTCCAGCCGAATACCAAAAGTAGCCTTACACATACAGAGACATTGCTCATAACTTTGCTTTGTAGATTTTCAAACCTGTGACTAATCAAAATTTATTTATGGAGTGCATTGCAAAACCTGAAGCCAGATGTGTTTTACGTCATTTAGACTTTATTGGGTACATTTAGCTGGAAAGCACATTTCTTTTTTACTCTATTCACTGGGCAACTTTTGCACACAAAAATTCCTCAAGCAACCCACAAGCTGCCTTTAAAATACTAATTTACTTTGTAGCTGAACACTTGAAAGTTACAAGTATGAGCTTATCAAGCTGTGTGACACAGCTTTTCCATAGATACATTTAGGCATCTACACTTCAGGCACTCCATGCAGTCACATAAGAAATCTGGTGATAACTAGATGTTCATAATAGGGTAAACAATGAGTAAGAATTCACTACTATGTTTTTTTCTTGAAATGTTTTGTCATGGAGATATTAACTGGGAGAAAAAACAGAAAACACAGTAAAAAAATTAATGTTTGCAATTTGATAGCCTTAATTCATGTCAGCTAAAGAACAGCAATGTATTCTGAAGCTCAATTAGAAATGTAAACATATATTTTTAAAAGCCTAATCCCAAATATACAGAAACATTTTTTACCATCCAGAACAAATTTTTAATGAATTGATTTTTAGAAAAATATGTGAGAAAAGAAACTAAAGTCACAAAGAAAGTATTTTACACATTTGAAAATCCACAAAGCAGTTGTTTTGGGGGTTTTCCATGCAGTAGATAAATCCACCATTTTTCAAATGTCAGCTCACACCATGACTTCACTGCAAAATTACAGTTTTATAAATCTTCTGAAATCTCTGTAGCCAGGATTAACCAGAGAAAGATTAATATCATACCTGACAGATACAGGAACACAAAAAGCATTTATCAGTTATGTTAGAAGCCATTGAATGGCATTTGTACCTCATTTGTTTGTTCTTCAGTGTTCTGTCCGAAGAACTGTCCTTCTTAATTTAGAGACAGCCCACTAACTACAGTAAGAAGCAGACATTGAATTACTTATA
>VZTB01010313.1:5975-36782 GCA_013397245.1 Thryothorus ludovicianus | reverse complement strand
AACACTGGCTGCAAAGAACAAGAAACCCTTTTTCAGGCTTCCTTAAAACAAGCTATAAGTAAGCAGAGTCCTGTGTTAGCAAATACCTTAGAATGGAAACTGAGCCAAGATACTGTAAGGGTTGTTAGTGCCAGAGGGGTAAGAGAAATGAGACCTTTCTTTCAGCCTTTAAAATATGAATTGGAAAAATATTAGGTAGTTTATCAGTTTCTCTATTTGTCAAATTCTCCTGGAAAGGATCAATTGGAATTTTGCAAAAGGGAGAAAATAACAGATGGTTCAGAATGGTTTGCTGAATTGACTTTTAAATATACCTTCTCCTGCGTCCCTGTGGATAAAAAAGGCCAAGGACTCTTTGCTATTATGTGGAAGAATCCTGAAACAGGGAAAAAGAGTCAACTCATCAAGACATTCGTGCCTGAGGGTTTAAGGCACAGGCCAACTATATTCAGAAATCAGCTGGCAAAGGAGCTGGAAGACTAGAGAAATCAGCAACTGAGAATTGCTGCATCTAATCAGCAGCCCATCCAACATCTATCCAACAGCTGCAAGCAGTCCACTGTAAGCTTGTTCTCTGAACATCGGTGACATGTACCCTATGCCATGTTACTGAAACAAAGCAATGTTATTCTGAAAATGTTTGCTGTTAATCCTGGTATTTCTTGGTTCCCAACACTAACTGATAATGTATGTGAGTATGACTGTCTGCAGACCATGGAAGAAGCCTATTCCAGCAGATCAGACCTGAAGGATGTGCTCCCAGACTGGGAGCTGTGTGCAGGAGAGAGGGGCTCCATGCTAGATGGAGAACAGGTGGAGAGTTATGCAGTGATTGCCATGATCAAGGTAGCCAGGTAAAAGTCCTTCCCTGGTTATCAAATGTATCAGCACAGAGAGCTGAACTGATTACATCAATGAAAGATCTAGAACCGAGAAAAGTCATCTGGAAGGAAAGACAGCTGGCAACTCTTCAAGGTAATGGAATTGCACACACTGAACAGACCCATGCACTACTTCAGAGTATTTGGGAATGTAGAGAAACAGCTTTTATGCATTGCAAAGGTCAGCGAAATGAGAAAACAACTCCTGAATGAAAAAAAAACATGTTGTTGATGAAGTAGTAAAAGGGACTACAGAAAAAGGAATCTTAATAGTGGTGCCACAAAAGGAAATCGAATTGTCATGGTTTACCCCAAGTGTGATAAAAAGGACCATCAGTTTTCTGGCACAAAGGCTGAAATCAAGGAAAGTAAATGATCTATTACACCCAAATATGGGCAAAATGTTTTACTAGGAATAATATGGATAGAAATAAAATAGATGGAGGAGATTTTTCTGGAGAGAATTGGCAATTAGATTCTACTGAGTTAACAAGCAAAGAAAGAAAAAGGTGTTAGTTGACACCTTTAGTGGATGGTCTGAAGCTTACTCCTGTTACACTAACACAGCAGGGGAGGTGGTGAAAATTTTTCTCAATCATATGATTCTAAAAGTTGGGGGTTCCTTTGGGGTTGGTCCTTCAGTGATTGGGGAAGTTAATCAAATGTTGGGAGTCGTTTGGGATCTGTAAGTTTCCTACCCACCCTAGATGAGTGGTAAGGCTAACTGTGCGAGTAAAACCCTCAAAATACAAATTAGTAAAAACTGTCATAAACATCATTAGGTGGGTTCAAGCCTTGCTGATAGCCTTTCTGAGAATCTGCATGCAATCAAGACAACATGAGTCCTTAGGAAATATTGCATGACAGGCCATATCAAATTGTGTATAGTATGAGGGAAATTAATATGAAGAGGAAGATTGACTTGCAGAGATATGTAACAGTTTTTAAGTTCCACTTTACAGAAGCACCAGGAATTTGTCATGTTATCTGGACATGCCTGCTCATCTGTTCCAGCCTGGAGATTGAGTCTATGTTAAGTCTACAAAGAGACAGTAACTTTACAAGCCAAGTGGAAAGGGCCATTCCACGTCCTGACTACCCTCACCAAAACCAGAGGTGGTGACAGAGAGCCCTGAATTCACTGCTTAAGAGTTAGGAAGACCTCTGTTCCTGAGACAACTGGAAAACAGAGACTGATACAAATGAAGATGACGCGATTTAAAGGGTTCTTTTGTGTCTCTTATCTGCACAGGTGGTAACCATGATTCAGACTTGGCCCTAAAAATTTGCATTTATCTCTAGTTCAAAATATATCCAAAAACTCTTTATAAGAACAACTTGTCAAGGTAGTATTGGATATGAGAATCTGGCCTGGTAAGTTTTACCCCTAAATAAAGATCAGGCCTGTGTCCATAAGGCTGTGATTCCAAATATAATGTTTACCAAACTGAATGGCTCTTAATATCCTATTAGTCACAAAATCATTAGCACTAGTTGTTGTTCTTTTGCAGATCACAATGAAAGAATTGGTAAGCCTTTAGTTAAAATTTGAAAATATTCTATACCTGGTAGCACTCAAAGGAGCTCATTGAACCTTCAATACATTCATATGATTTTTTTCCAGAGCCTGGAAAAAAAAGTATTCACAGTTCTAGTTGGCATTTGTATAACAACCAGTGGGATAACTGACTATATAAACCAGTGGTAAGGTTAACCATGTCACGGNGTGACTAGTTTGCCCAGTATATTTCAATGATTTCCCTTAAGCAGAAATACAAAACAAATTCCAGAGCTCCAAGCCCAGCGAGGTACAAGATCCCTGTGCTATCTTGGTTCTTCCTGGGAACCAAGGATGAGAACAACTCAGCCTCGTGGACAAAGTATAGTTAGGGCTGAAGGGAGATGGGGCTTGACCTGGGGAGGAAATTGCATCATCCCTTGTCCTCCTAACTGGTGTTTTTTATCAATTATGTGAGTTTCCTAAAGCCTATAAAAATGTACTCACTCTTGGGGGTGGTGGTGAGCATTTGTGGACATCTTTCCATAACTTCTCCTGAAGGCCTTCAAATAAAGATCCTCTTTTATAATACCTCCTTAGTAAAATTGTCTCTAGTTTCATTTCCAGATTGGGAAAAAGGCAACACAACCAGACATGAAGAAACAGATGTATATATGTTAACTGATCCTCTTCATTTAGGCTGAAATTGGGGCTTCACTATTCCCTGTGTCACTTATAAGGTAGATAAAAACCAGAAAACACACAATAGTTAGTAGATTTCTGCCAAATAGTTTTTGGTCTAAAAGGCAGCACAGTGAAAATGGTTTCCTGAGAGAGTGCAGGTGTGTTATACTCAGTATTCTCAGTATTCAGTGTTATTCTCTTTGTAACCAAGCTGGGGCTCCTTGAGGAAAGAGTGAAGGAAAGCTCATCAGGGACTTAGTGTGGGTTATCTGGAACAAGTACTCCTTTTGTGTTTCCCTCATATTGTAGTGGCCTTCCCTTTCTATGAAGAAAACCCATTGTAGGTGTCCTACTGGCTGGGTGTTAGTAGCATACTGCTTTGCTTAATATGATTTATGGAGATCCTTCTGGAGATCAGAAACAAACAGAAAGCAAAACTTTTCACTGCTTTACTCAAGAGAGAAAGAAGCAAGTTTCTAGAGAACATGCATCTTTGTATAAGACAATCAGAAAAAATATTTTTTCATTTTACATAAACCTACCCATAGACAGATAGAATCTGTCAGTTCTGTATGGATGAGCTCCCTACTGTTTTGCAAATTTTTTCTAGCTTATCTGAAAAACTACAAAGGTAAACATTGTGGAGAAATGTTAGAGCCCGGAAAACCTTGTAGAATTTAATTGTTCTCTCTCTTCCCTTCTGGACTCTTGTTTTCCTATGTGACTGCAGACATGAGAGAAAACTGCCTAACTCTTGCTTAAATGGGGGAGTGGAGAAGCACATGGGGGTCAGTTGTTGCAAGACTGCCAGGAGACCAAGCTAAGTGCATTGAAATCCTCCTCAAAACCAAACAAAGGAAAGAAGTTAACGTGAAAAGATAATTCCTTCAATGATATACTTTTTAAAATATTTGCTGCTGGAGTGCAGCTTTATAAAGTGGGTACCTGCTTGACAATGTCGCCCTGCTCCTGCTCTATATACTTTGTTGCTTCATTTATGAAAATCTGACATTTACAATGTAATTATTTTAAATTATTACAGTTCTTTCATGTCTAAATGTGAACATTTTCAAAAGACCTTTTTTCATTAAAATATATAAGGCAAATAAATGCAATATATTTTGGGCATTAGATCAGAAGACTTTAGTTAGGTCTTTTTTTCCATGTCACCTCCTAAGGGAAGTACGCATTAAATTGCATAGTTTACATGGCAAAATAAGTACAGCTTTTCTTCACCAGTGGTTCTCAGAGAAAACTTAGTTTTCTAATGGGACACACAATCTTCTGCTGGATGGAGCTCTGAAAGCAATCTAGATGTTTCTCCATTAAATAATTGTGAACACAAGGGATATTCTTCTATTGGCCTTGAAAAAGCTCCCTGAATGAACTCCTGAGGAATTTGGGCTGAAGATTGCTTTCAGATTTGTAACAGATTGGTGTGTTTCTAAAGTACTGTAAGTGTGTGCCTGTATTGTGTGTATGTATGCGTGTGTCTGCAAGCATAGATACAAAAAAATCCGCATGGTCTAATCTCAGTCAAATGGAATATAGTCTGTGTTTTCGCTTAGATTGGAAAAGAGGAAATTAAATGCTTCAAAGGATTATTAAGATATTCTAAAAATGGGAACATTTAAACAAGAATAAAAAAAAACCAGGACAAGAAGATGAAAGAGAAAGGCATGCATGTAGAACCAAACCCAACAGATAAGTGTCTTGCTTTCAGAGTTTCAGTAAACTTTCAGTGACTGGCAAACTTGGTCTTGAGTGACTGCCTAATATGACCATTTTAAGACATGTAAGATTTCATAACCCAAGAAACACCTCAGATAAATTATTTAGCACTTTTCTCAAGTTCCCCCTTTCTCCTTCTATGGCTAGCCTTAATATATTTCTTATATGTGGGCATTTTTCCCCTACACACTCCCCTCCCTTCCTAATTTTCATAATATAGGGATTTGATTCAAAACCCACAGATACGTTAGGAAAGAACTAGGAGCTGCAGCTTCTGGGAAAGGGGAGTAGGAGTACTCTGCCCCCCAGGAAGAAGCAGGGTCAGTCTGTTTTTTCCCAGGTACTACAGAGCAATTTTTTGTTTTGTTAGTAAGGAGATGATAGGTCTGACCTCCCTTCCCTCTTTCTTTTAAATGGTGGTGAAGGTAATCTGGATTTCTTTAAGTTCTCAGAAAGATCTACGGCTAAGATCTTGTATCCTTAGAAGCAACTCCAAAAGTTACTCTAGAACCCCTGGAATGACACGTTTTAGCAAGCATAGACAAGACTGAGTATGCTCTTAATAAGCAGCAGGTAGCTGATAAGAAAGTCAAGTTTTTGCCCTCAAACTGGGTTACACTTGCCAAAGTAAAGCCCTAGCCTGCCAGAAAATGCTCAGAAGACAAAGACTGCTGTGTCCTAGGGCTTGACTCTGAAACAAAGCCCTGATTTGTTTTTTTCTTTCTTTCTTTTTGTTTGGGAGGGGGGAGAGGGGCAGTTGTTCAGACTTTTTTCTCACCTGCTAGTACTCTTTTGAGGATGGTGTATAATTTTAGCTTATGCTTCTGCTAATCAACCCTTGGCAGTCCAATTTATAAGGTAGACCTGGAGAGGGCCAAAGTCAAAACCAATTATGATTAACTGGAGTGACTTTCGACTTTGATCTAAACAGACATATCTTTTGACATGACTTCCAAACATCTCCCCAAAATAGCTACATGGAGTATACTTTAGAACATTACTGCACGCAGGTTCATGTTATTGTTCTTAGTTTAGCATGTTTCTCATACTTTTTTACCGCTGGTTGAACTATTTTTCTTGGAAACTAGTTATCTAGGAAACTTTTTTTTTATGCAGATGGTTCATTCTGAAAGTGAACCTATATGTTTGCAAACATAATACTTTGCATATTTTTTCTGGATGACTTTATAAAAAATTAGCCTTCAAGTTACTGATGTGTTGTTTATGTCAACTATTATGTTTGTTTTCTATTCATGGTTCTTAAAACACCTTATTTTTATGGTTTTTGCAATTTTATTTTCTCAAGCTTGAAAACAACTGAAACAAATCATGGCAGGGTACTTACAGCTACTACTTTTTTGAAGTCAAGAATAGCTCCAGTTCCTTCTCCTCAAATAGGAATTTCTTCATTTGCAAAAAACAAGTTGTACTAGGGAGTAAAAATGTTCCAGCCAATTACCCAAGCCTTTTCTGGTTTTGCACTCCTTTGCTTAAAAGACAATAAGACTGCAACCAAACAACAAAGTTTAGACCCTGTCCACAGTCATTTTAGAAATGTAAGCTATTCAAGCAGTTGAGGTTTTTTGATCCATTTCTACAATAACAAAGGATTTTTTTTTTTCATGGATTTTATGAGGAATTACACCCTTCATTCAGTGTCTTGAGCTCAGGTGGGGTAAACGAGCTCTTGAATACTGAGTTTTTCTATCACAGGTACCCCTTTTTCCCACCTTTCATGTGCGTTGTGCTGCCACCACACTTTCCCTGTCACTGAGTCAGTGATGTCGGCAGCAGCTGTGCCAGATGGTTGGGACTATAGGGTACATTTTTACTACATGAAGCAGATGCTCTTCTATACTTAACATTGATTAAAAATCAATCTGTCTTCTAAGTATTCCCATCTGCAAAACACATAGGCTCAGGAAGCATGGCTGGGATTTTGATTAAGTGCATGTTTTCCTCTCCTCTTCTTTTAAAGGTATGAATGAAACATGAGGAAAATGACACTCAAACTTCAGTAGTTTGTGAAGATTTTAAAATACTCAGCCAACTTTTTTCTTTCCTTTTTTTTCTTCTTCAGCCATAGTAGATTATTTCTTACATCTGGGTTTCAGTAGAAACAGGAAGTTGATGAGTCAAGTGTCCATAGGGATTGCCCTTAAGGTTATTTCAAAGATGTTGGCAAGAAGGAGGTAAATCACCTCAAACATCAGCTTTTGAGGTTTGGTGAAGACTGTACCGCTGAAAAGGCTTCAGAGAACTTTGGAGGAAGTCTCCTGTCAGGGAGATCGTCATTGAAAATAATCAAGTGATCTACAGTCAAAATTGCTTGAAGTCCACTCTAACTGCAATCATCAGTCCTTAACCATGTCCATTTTACAGAAAATATCCACCTCCCTCAATGACTTCATTAGCTGCATGGAAAGATATTGTGGAGGGCATAATTTATCTTCCAAGGTCACCACAATTTTGAGACGATTATTTTTATCTTCCTGAAAGAGAGGAGACAGTTTTAAGAGGGAGTGCAATTTCTGCTGCGCTGTATGTGCTGATCTAGCTATTGACAGTATTTGAAAAAATTTGCTGCATTTTCCTGGGTGAGTGATAAAATACTATGCATGTATTACACCATAATTAAAAGCCAATTAAAAACAGCTTTCCCAGCAGTTTGCTTGACACTTGCACTGTAAAAACAGGAAATTGAATTGCATAGTGAAGTACAAAAGTTAACACAAACTAAGTGATTTATGAAAATACTGTCATGAACAGAATTGTGATATTTTACAGTAAAAATCTTCAATTTATGACTCATAGTTAAATTTTGTGTCCAAATAACATGCAAATTATTAAGATTATTATTAATTTGAGTAATTTTATCTTTGGAAAGCCTAGTAAAGAATGTTTTTTATGAGCTATTGCAACAAAACCAACATTCAATCGAGGAAAAAGAAGAGTTGTATAAACTAGTAGTGCCTCTAGAGATGATCAAAGTTTGGATATTCATTATTCATCCATAGACTTGGTAAAATGCACCTTGAAGACATCAAATCTCAGGTTTTAAACATGAAGTTCTAGGATTAGCACATGAAAACAATGAACTGTGTGGCTTCATCTGTCCTTCCCTTTCTCCAACAAATGTAGAAAAGCTGGAAGTCTGGGTAAATAAGAATGAGACATATCAATTAGTTTAGGAGGAAGCTGTTAGCAATTAAAATATGAAAAATCCCAATGGTGGATATTTTTGTGTTTAGTTAAAAACAGAACAAAGGTGGAAACCCAGACTGATTTGTCTTTCATTTTTTTAAAATTAAAACTGTCTTGCCTTTTTTGATGGTATTTGACTCATGTTTTGTTGTTTTTACTACTATTTGAGGTTTTTTGGGTTTTTTTTTCTTTCTTTCACAATGGCATTATAAATTATGGGAAAATGCTCCTTTTTTTAAACTGCAATATGATGTAAAATTATGAAAATATATTAAACAGTTCAAATAAAAGAACCAAGCATGAAATCTGTGGAGAACCTGTCCACAGACATGTTTTCCCATATGAATGCAACAGATAAAAAAATGTAATAAATTCATTCATCTACACCCACTTTAAATATCTGAGCTGATCAGCAGTTTCACTGATGTGCGGCCAGACTTTGAAGTCTATCTTAGCTCTCTGGAATTCAACCAGCCACTTTCCAGACCATATAATGCATTGCAGATCTTTCCACATTATGTATTCCAGATGGCCATATTCTTTGTGCATTTTGCCTTTCTTATTTAGGTTACTGAGGTGATTTGGGAATAAACCTTGCATGCTACAAAGTGACAACTGACATATCCTTATGCTATCAAGCTGCTTAGATACTGATGATGGACTTTAATGAATGTTTATGAAGTTTGGGGTTGTTGTTTTTTCTCCCTTCCTTCCATCACTTTTATGCCCTTGAATAATGAGAAACTGAATGTGACATATTCTTCATGAATCACATATAAGGCTTGAGTTTCAGAAGTGTGAGCACCCATACATTTACGTGCAATTAATGGTAGATGGAAACACTTAGCACCTTTTGTAGATCAAGCCACTGGTGAATGCAAGTTTCTCTTAGGATTTCCACAATAAGAAAAGTAGCCCATGAATTGAATTAGCTGAGGCCACCAAGCCTACTTTAGGGACCAGATTACCTATATCATTGTAATCTTCTGCCTGAGGTTGAATTCAATAATTCTCACAGGCATCAGCAAGATCTTATCCACTGCCACCCAGAAAACAGCAGATAAGCAGCCAAGTAATATAGGGATCTTTTTCTCCTGGAAGGATCTGAGAACACTGTGCACCCTGGGAGATATATCTGTGTCATTTGTCACTCAGACCTCTAGATGGATCTTCATCTTCCACTTCATATTATCTGTCTTACTACATGGACCTGGAACAAAGCCTTAGGTTTCCTAAGGCTATGTTATTCTCAACTCCTTGCCCTCACTTTGCACTCATCTCTCATTCCTTCCTTGATTCTGACAAGTCTGGAGAAGTTGGAATGCATTTGAAAAAATATAACTCCAGAAACCACTACTAGTTCCATGCTTTATTTTACTACATTACATGGAAAAAAAAAAAAAAAAAACAAAACCGGCACAGACAGACTATGAAAAGCCTTAAAGGAACATAGATCTGAAATCTACAAACACTTAGGTACAAGCACAGACAAAACTGCCGAATGTTGGCAAAATCAGGGGTTATTAGAAAAAAATGTTGTGGAATACCCTCTAAAACATAATGCCACAAGGTTTGTTCAGTAAAGAAAGGATTTCATCATTGTAGACAACTTCTGGGCTTTCTATGTAATACCTCTCTTCAAAAAAAAATATTTCTGCTGTAAGAGCTAGATAATTGAAATGGCTTGTTTCATATTGGTAGTCAGTTAATGCCATCTGGAAACATAGATGTGGCCAGAAAAAAAAATGTTTTGTTTTGTTTTCTTCAAAAGGATATTTATTCTTTGTGCCACCAACAATGTCCACCAAAGTGCTTATATCAGCACTGAAGAAGTACAGTGTACAAACTTGAAACGGGACTTGGGGTAAGAGCAGATGTGTCAGGGATACCAGAACCCATGCTGTTTTCTATTTTCATCATTTTAACTGTTTACTTTGCAATATGTCTTCTTCCTTCAAAAATTCCATTACTGTCCCCTACCCTAAACTAACTAAACCCTACCAAAAAAATATGGCCTTTTAAACCTCAAACTGGTGAAAACTGACCATCCCAATTATTAGGTTCCTGGCACAGCAAATGGCATTTAGATTGTAAAGACAAAAGTAATGGAAAACAAACTCCTCCATATATGACACCATATAGTGAAATCTCTGCTTTCCTCCGGCCTGTGGCTATTGTGCATCCCTGAAAATGGCACTGTCTGATGCAGGTTATCTGTGACTATTTTTGATGCACCTTACTGTGATGTGAGTAGCACACTACCTCCAAACATGATTTTCTGTCTCCTGCTGGAGACATTTCCCAGCACTATCTCAAATGCCTTGTGGCTGCTCTCTTGGCCTCCTGGTGTTACTGTGAGAACCAAGTGCCCAGTAGGGCTCCAGTTTCCAGGAAAATTTTGTGGCAAGGTGTTGGCATCACAAAGATTATTGGATGTCCCCCAGAAGTAATGACACTGCTTGACTATTTATTCTATGGTTTTCCTGAGTGCCCAGGTACTCTCCCACACCCTCTAAGAAAGCATTTTTTTCAGCTCTCTATGTGCTCCTCTGGTACATACCAGGAAACAGAGATGCCACAACTCTATTTGTAGAGGGATAGCATGGCTAGAAAGTGAAATGACAATAAAATTTCACCCCAGACACCGTCTTTTGTGCACAGATACTGCACAGTTTTTTCCCTAGCTGTTTTATTTGCAAAAAAAAAAATCAGTATTTATTCATGTGGCTCTTTTTAATTTTCACTGTATTCACAAGGAGCACTTCAAACCAGAGCAAATTAGGAACTCTCTGAATGTGGTGATAAAAAAACAAAACCCTTCCCAGTACATTTCAGTGGTTGGTGGGGTTTTTGCCAACACCTGTGACTGACCAGCTGCTAGCAAGGAAGAAATCCATGAAGTTGAAGAGTGCTTATTCCATGTTCTTTCAAAAATCTTTGCACTCATTATAAAAAAGTTCAGCCCCCAAAGGCCAACTTTTGTTTTCTGTGTTTGCTTACCAAACAGAAACTATTTTCATATGTGCCACAAGGAAAACCATCAAATGAAAGTATAGTCTCCTACTATAAAAGAGGAAAAGTCTCCTACTTTAAAAGAGGAAATTTTAGCATAAATCTCAAAAAATCTTCTTGCTTCCTTGTTGGGGCTAATGTTAATTTTTTTTTAATTTAATGCTCAAGAGATGTGGCTCTTCAGCATTGCTCTGTTCCAAGTCACTGTTTCTCAGCTTAGTGTTTTGGGAATGAAAAAAATTCTTCAGTAAATTTTTGTGTTCCTACAAACTACCTCTTATCCCTACTATTGTGAGAGAAGGTATTGGGAAGTGGATACCTAGCTTAGTTCCTACAGCTCTTATAGTGCTCATGGTTTTATTTTTAATATCATTATGTCCCCAAGGTGTTTTGACACACAATTGCAATTGGAATGGAGATCCTTACATCTGCCCTGATGTTGTTTTTTCAGCGTAACACAGCTGCCACTGTTCCCAGCTAAAGTAGGGAAGTAGGCAAGATCCAGTGGTTCACACAGATACAACATGTAAGCAAAAAAAGAAAAATAAATCAGTACAAATTACTTAAGTTTAATTTGTTTATACATATTTTGCATTACTACCATCAGAATAGCCAAGCTGAGGACACTTTTGGAGCTCTGAGTGATGAAGCACAATGACATTTGACAATTAACAGGGTAAAATCTCTCCCATTGTACAGCTGATTGAGCCAAAACCAGTTGGCTGATCAAACCCACCAGCTCCTGCATCCTCACCTGGCCTGTGAGTGCTGTCTTCAATCCAGGCAAGCCAGCAGCCCATCCACAGCCATGTGGCTGTCAGGGATTGGCTACCCCTGCAGGGATCAGAGGACAGGTACTGCACCATCCCCTCAAGCAGTGTAATTCCTGCTGTGGACTCAGACCCTCATCTTGGCAATGTCCCTGGGAAGGCAATGAAGCATTACTTTGAAACACATCATAAGGAAAAATTTCTCTAGATTACGTAAAATGTTTCTGTTGCAAGCAAAACAAACGCAAATTTTTCACATCCATCTTGTCGCAATGCCTCTCATTTCCTTAGTAGCTGAAGTGGCCTTCAGTGCTGAATCATCTGCTGCTTTTGGAAAAGAGATTTATATATAGTGGTCTGAGTCAGAAAGGATTGAATTACCCTTCATTGTGGACATCACTTCTATGTCATTCCACTTATTCCAAGACAGAGTAAATTGTGATGGGAAAAGCTACTCTGTTTGAATCATGCTGACCTTATTATTGTCTCTTATAACAGTCATCCTTCAGCTGCACTTTACCTACAGTTTTCCACCCACCTGATACTGAGAAATCAAGGCTGGAACAGTATTAAGGGCCATTCACCAGTTATAATGGTCTGATTTCAATCCTAGTTAAATATCTTCCAAACTTTCCGTGTTATTCCAGGAAAAATAGAGTAAGTACTTGGCAACAAAATGTGATTTTTATATAGCTGGTATTTAATTTACTGCTTATCCTAAAAGGATAATGGAGAAACAAGCGAGAATCAAGGAGAAACGGTGCTAAAATTGAGTTTATACATTTATTTAAAATCGGTGGCAAGGTCTTTGATTTGCTGTTGATAAAGTCTCCAGGATCCCAAAAACTACATAAAAGTAGTTTATGACTACTTTTTTATGACATAAAAGACTCATGACATGCACCCATTGCACAGAGTTAATGAAGTTAACCTTTGCTCAGCTGCCTTGAAAATACCTGAAGGTCTGCTGCTCTAGAGGTTTTCATACAGAAAACTCAGATGTTGTCCATCATTTTGAAAAATGGACTTCACAAGGCATCTCTACTAGAAACAAAATTACACCAAGAGTTTGCTATCTTTTTTCTCAAACCATAAACTCCAAGATAAGAAGAATTTTGTGAAGGGCCTGTATATGTGTGTGTGCCTTCTCCTGTGCACCTATGCCCATCTTGCAGACCCTCAGCTCTCCAAACCCTTAGCCCTATGTTTGACACTTGCAGCCATATAACAGTTCAGCATCTTCTGTCTCCCTCTGGAGTATCTGTAGAACCCTGGTTTTCCACCTCGAGAGCAGGGGAGCTGCATAGGCAGTCTGTGGATGTGAGGATAGGGATGAGATATAGATGTGACCTCACGTGTGCATCCGCAGCAGATCTGTGTACCTGAGTCTCCTCCAGCACTGTCTGCCAGCATGTAGGTAGGTAAGAGTTTTCTTAATTCAAGTGTCCTTGCTTGAACATTTCCTTTATTACTGATAGGTTTGCTGCTGTTTAAAGAAGCCCATGTGGTCACACTGACATATGCATGTCCTCAGTAAGGCCACAGACCTACTGACTGGACTTTCAGAGGTATCCTAATCCACAGGGGAGGGCCTGCTGCTCCAGACAGTACTGTCTCTAGATGTTCCACTTCGAGATTGGAACACAGGCCTGGTCTAATGGTTGTGTGCTTTGCTGTTTCAGAGCAGAAGCAATACTATAAACATGAAGAAGGGAAGAAGGCATAGTGTTAAACATAAACCATACCAGTTATTGCAGACTATGCTGCAGTAATCCAATCTGTCAGGAAAAAAAAAGGGGGAGGGAGGAAGGAGGATAAATGGGGCTGGCAAATGTTTAAATGCCAGAACTAGAATACAGGACCTCTAAAATACACATGGAGCTAAGCGATCTGAGATCTGGTGTTACATGTATGTCAGTCAGTTATGGATCCAGTATAAGAGGGAAATAACTAATTAGTTGTCTATAGTCAAAGACTGTTTTCCAGTTATAAACACCTTATTGGCAATGTAAGGGTGTCAATCACAACTGGGCATAGTAAAAACTGTGTGAATAGCAGATTTTGAACAAATCTTTTTTTCTCTATTACAGTTTCACTGATGATGTTACTCAAATTTCAAATCAATGTATGTCAAAAAATGCATCTTAGAAAAAGCAGAATTTATATCTTATTTATATATTCTTTTCTGAATCCTGTGTCCATGATAAGTAAGGATTGAAGATTGTCAGGCTTTTGGGGACAGGAAACATTATCAAGCTTTTTGTTCCCTATTGCAATAAGAGGCCAAAATGTTGCAATAGCTCTTTCTAAAACAAGAAAAAAAATCTTAAATATTTAATAGCCAATAAATTAGCTGAATTCAATATGTTTTACTATCAGGAGATATGTAAAAGTACAATGAAAATGATGACACTGTATTAATTCTAATGGTATCTTTGGGGTATGAGCAAAGCCATATCTCCATAGGAGCAGAACAACAGTTCTCCTACAGAAACACTGCGTAACAGGAATACTTGTCACAATTTTGAAAAGGGATATAATTCCAGGAAAAAGGAAAAATTTCCATCTATACTCTAGAAAGCTCTAGGGCATAGGTATTGATTTCTGTGTTGCAGCCTGTGTTACTGATGAAACATTTCAAGGACTCTGCTAAATGCTGGTAACCTGTCTACAGCTTCAGAACAATTTTCAAGATGTTTAGCCTTAAGGGAAGGTGCTGTTGTGGAGGAGAGTTTTTGAGCCGGGATATTTTGGAGCCATTCCTCTTCTTTTTTCCCAGTGTCACGAAGGGGTGAGACAGGCTGTGTCTTTGCCTTGTCTTCTTAGTGTACACATACAGATTACAGATACTCCACATAAAGTTCTCCTCTTCTTTTTTGAGGCCTTGCTGGTCCTACCTGCCTTTTCACCCTCCTCTGGCAGTAAATTCCAGATGTTCACTGTGTGCCCTGTAAATGAATATCTTTTCATCTGACTTAAGGTGGTCCATGAATGTCATGGAGTGTCCTCCAGCTCTAGCAACATGAGATTGATTGGACAGAATCCTCACATTTGTTATTCACCACCATAATGACTTTGTAGATGTGTCATATCATATCATATCCCAGCTCTTTCCTTTCTGTGCCAGAGTCACTGTCCTCCTAAACTGTTCTGCTAAGACTACTGCTCTGCCAGCCTAAGCATTTTGCTTTCCCTTGTGTAGGCTTTCCAAGTACACTACACCCCTCTCTTGCTTCAGAGATGTGCTCTGCATGCAGCACTACAAGGTTTTATTTTTTATTAGGTGGCAAAACAATGTCCTCTGCCATTAGGATCCTTCCTGCTGATACCAAATATATTTTTGGATTTTTTAGGCTAGGTGTGATGGTTTGCTGAACTAAAGTAGACGGTAGACTAAAGTTGTATCCAGAGACTTGAGGGCTTTGGCTCCAGAGAATTAGCAGAGAGGGAGCAGAGAGCTGATAAGAATCATGGTTGGTGTGTCTGAGGATATAAATAGATAGTGGCTTATGTCAAGTGTTTTTTATGATGAAGCAACAGCTTTGAGAGAGCAGAAATCAGTACCAGCTTTTGTTCTGTATCCTGGTAACCCAAAAGCTGGTAAGTGATTGCTTTGCAGTCTCTTCTGAAGAGGACCAGTGGCCTGGACAAAGGGTTGCTGCTGAATAGCTGTGTTTTTCTGTGGATAGCATTTATTAGCCTCAGATTGAAATGTTTCAAGGTGAAAATTAGAAAAGAAAAATAGACGCCTTGATCTTTAAACATGGATTTGGTTTTATTTTCCTTCAGCAGTGAGACACGACATGTTTTTCAGTGCATCACTCAGATAGCTTGCCAACTGGCTTGCTTGCTTAGGGTGAGTTTTCCATGTCTGGCAATGTCCTGAGGTATGACTTGTTAGTGGCCAGAGATCAGAGACTTGGTGTTCATGCTGTAAGATCTCTCACAATCAGATTTCCTGGCTCCTTGGAACAGCCACAGTCACCACTTCTTCGTGCCTCCTAGATGGTATGGCATGAAACCAGACTGTCAGAAAACCCCTGAGCTCCCATTCAAACCACTGAGGTGCACTTTTTCTAAAAGTAGATTTTTGTTCAAAAACATGTATCTCATATAACAGCAAAACACTTCTAGCAGAACTACTGAAATGCTTAATACAATAGTATTTCCTTCAGGAATGTCCTTTTTACTTGAATTTCTTCATGAGACTCAAGAAATTGGTAGGATTCAGTTACAATTTTCTATGGACCTAATGATGTTTGTTAAATCTTGGGGTTACATGAAGCACAACTCATATTCTCATTTATCATTCACATATTTTTTAATCTATTTCTCATCAAACCCCCTCCACTACAGGTGCACTTTAGGAAAGGGAGCTAATAATCTAACATGATTCATGTAGTGAAGACCTGACACCTCCAGCCCTTCTTTTCAAGTGCTGTTGGCACTAGTTAATATTTTCCATCTTTACTTTAGGTAATTTCCTCATTTTCTGTAGACAAGAAAAACATTTCAATGACACCCATAGCTCCAAACCACTACTTAGCACATAATGAACTAATTTAAACCAAGTCAATTTGATTCCAATTTTCCGCCCTGTGAAACAGATGCTTCTTGCCAGGGCCAAAAGCCGTACATAAAGAACAGTAGCATGTGAGCACTTTCTTAACTCTAGGTGTAAAGTAAGCCTACATAGTACTATATTTCAAACAACATTTAGTATAAAGTAAGAAAATATATGAAATTACAGGCTTAACCACTATGTGTTCGCTAGTTCACACCAGATCCCTTCCCAGATGTAAAATTTTGTTTTTTGTAAAGTTTAGTTTGCTTCATTGTTTTGGTGACGAAAAGAAGATTCAGGAGCTGCTTTTTTTTTTATACTGAAAGTGTGATTTTGTACTAAAATATTTGTAACAATCTGATGAAACCATCAATCTCCACAAGACTACGCTGTTGAAATTTAGCCCTTAACATAAACTACTGCATAAAGAGAGCACTTTTTTCACTTCAGTGCATCTTCCTCTGAAGCATCTTAAACTGAGAAAATAATGACTGCAGCACATAAGACAACCTGTCTTATTCTCCAGGACTCTACAAAAGCTGTAAATCCTCTGAGCAATATATACTTCAATGTATTTCTATTTCAAGTTTTTGTATGCTTTTTATCACCACACGGCATCAAAGGCAGGGTTTAGATGTCTTAACAAAGTCAGAATACACAATAGTATCTCTCTAATACTGCCAGGCATGGCTAACAATAGGACTGTAATAACTAAGTCCTAACTTAAAAGTCAAGGCTCCATGTTGTTAAGTCATGGATTGCACAGAACACTCCAACACAACTGCATAGTTTAGCAAAAAGCAAGTGCTAGCTTAGGAGAATATTTGATACTCTCAAGTCATTGGTGATGGACAAGGGTGCTCTCTTTGTTGTGCCTTTGGGAAGTAGATATATATATCTTCTGCTGTTAGGGAAGGTAGGGCTGTATCCTGACAAAACCTTTGCTAAAAAAAAGTTTTGTTTCCCAGGAAGGAAAAGGAAATAAGTGGCTGCTGGGCACATTTTGTCTAAACAAATACAGAAGAAAAGTCTGTCAGCAGTTTGAGGATAGTTGAGAAGTGATTGCCTGAAAAGATGGTGGAATTTTCTATATAGTGTTTTTGTATTTTTAATTAATCCATTGGCGAGTTCACTTGTTTTTATTTTTCGGTTGTTATCTTTAAGCTGTTATTGAATACAGTCTGTAAGTGAATTCAGAGTCAAAATAGTAGGTAAGACCACACAGAGCAAAAGTCTGAGATGGTAGGAGCTGAGCACATCTCTCATGTTGCAAAGTCATTTAGACAAAGGAAACGAATAATGAATCTTCCTTGGAAAAAAATACAATGTCTTTAAATACAGTCATATAGACATATCTAGAATGATCTACAATCATCCTGAGTGGATACAGTGTGAACTCTGACACCACGATGGGCAGAAGTGCAGAAAATCCCATGTTCACAGGTGGGAACCTAATGCACATCAGTGAACCTGGAATCTGTGTACCTAGGTAAGTAATCAACTTCTAGAGCCCAATATGAGCAGTACTCCAGAGGCAACACTCACAACAGATGTGTTTCAGGAGTTTTGTTTTAAATTAGCTCTTATTTGGTTTGTGCTGAATGTCCACTAGCAATGGAATACAGTCAATGTGCTGCTAAGTGATGTTCTCTGGTTTAATTTAACCATAAAGGAATGTATTTTTCATGCCCTGAGACCAGTCAGTGATCTGAAACTCCATGTGCTGGAGTGATTGGGAAACTTCTTTAAAGGCACTCTCTTAACTAAACTGGAAAACTAATATTACCTATTGGAACAAGAGCAGCAGCTCCTTCTGTGGGCCAGAAGTTCATGCTGCTGCAAATCAGAGCTAATGAGAATGATGAGAGCTGATGAGCTGTACATCATTTCAGGAGACTGATGGTCTTCTCACTGCTTTGGTTCCATGATAATGTAATTCTAGTGTCAGATACTGACAAACGCAGAAATCATTCATCAGCATATGCTTAGTATGTAATGCACATGTTAAATAAAAATAAATGCTATTTAACATGAATTTCAAGTACTCTGATGAAAATTGTTTCTCAAAACAACTTTGAACCTGTATGGAAGTCCAGGCTAGTATCAGGTGATTCAAGATGGGAAATCTGACACACTTGTTATTTGTGGAGCTGGTGTTGAGGGAACTCATTTCACTACAGTTACCCCTACCTGTGCTAGACCTCAAACTCTTCCAAAGACTGAAAACCATATGACATGTTGGAAATCCAGGAAAGGGTGTGGTGGAGACATGGGCAGAATAATAGGAATGTCTGGGTACCTATGGCAAGTCTACATGCAACCGAACTGTCCATTAGACATGCCTCTTTCCACCTCTGTGACCAGCAGAAGACACAGCCACCATTTAGCCATTTGTAGTTCCAGACAGACTAGCTAAGTAGTTGTTGCACATTCCTCAGCACACTCAGAGAGGCTGCTGAAAATCAGAATGTTTTAGGGTTTTTTTCAGCACTCCAAATGAAACAATGATGTAATTATTTCTTTGCTTTTTAAAATGATACTGAATTTGTATCTAATTACAAGAAGTACCTGGAGGGTTTCCCATGGTTATTTTTTTTTCCTTCCTCTAAATGTCTTTCAGCACAGAACCATTTTTACAATACTTCCCTGAGGGATCAGCCTTGCAATCCCATCTCTGGCAAGGGTCCCACAGGCTCTAGCAAGTGCTCAACTTGAGTCTGTCTTACTGACTGGGCCCTCAGTGGATAATTAATTTGGAAAAGTGGACTATATTGTATCTAATGGTCTTTTTGCTAAAAAAAAAAANAGTTGCATCATGTTCCATCTCCACTAAATTCACCTGAGAGACTATTTGTGTGTTAAATGTTTCACCTGATGTTCTTTAAATTACTACAAATAACAATATGTGGTATTTTGGCATTTTATATTACTAAAAGGTATAAAACTCATAGGAAAATGCTTTATTTCATGAAAATAATTTTGTTTTGATTCTACTGATCTAATTTTTCATTTTGCTTAAGTGTAGCAAAAATCATTTTAAAGCACTCTCATAACAAGTAATTGCTCCTTCCTCCTTAGACTGACCAACATCAGTAAGAGTGTCTTTAAAAACCTGTAGGTGTGAATGGTGTCATTCGGAGTTCCACCTATTTCCCAAATGTCTGACAGCTGATGCTGGACTTGTCCCCATTAGCAGATGATAGGGCACAAGAATTTCAACTACTGGCCCAATAAATCACAGGATTACAGACTCATTTAAGTCAGAAAAGACCTCTGAGATCACTGAGTCCAAAAAACATAGAAATGGTGCATCAAACTAGATCTAATAACTCATCACTTCTGCAAGTGATTCCTCCACAGAAAATTTATTTATTTATTTTTAAGTATTTCATAGGTTTCAGAAGAGAAAGCTTTTTACTGTAATATATCATGTAACATTTTATCTTATGTAATGTTTATGGGCGTCATGCCAGAAAATTCAAAAAATGCTTTTTCTTTTTTAACCTGAAAGGTACCTCCCCAGAGAAAGGTACTAAAACCATCTGTTGTCAATACCTGATAACATACAGCTTTGCCAAAAAAGGGAAGAGTCTTACACACAAACTAGAAGTTTAGTTAACTGGTCTACTAGGAGAGGAATCGGGAAAGAAGGCTATGACTACTGAATACCTCCTCCTGTGGCTCCAGCTCACAGGGGACATTTGTCCCAGGGCATGCTGCTCTGTCTAACACAGGCTGCTGCAGAACCAGCAAGGTGATGGCCCTTGAGGACATGCTCCTGAGCTGGAGCCTCCTCAGTTGGAGGGTGTGAGATGCAGTGAGGCACTTTGAGATCTCATAGTGGGATGTACATCCTGCTGCAATTTTTCTTTTGTTGCTCAAACGTAGCCACTTGGTTGGGAAAGTTTTGATGCAACCTTCCATTTCAAAGACCAGGGTATTTTTCCTATCTCATTGAAAAATACAACCACAAAAATAGCATAGCATTGCTTCAGCATACACTAGGGTTCAATTTTTTTTATTTTATTAGTTTGATATTTTGCTAAGGGATGGAAAAAATCTCAATATTGTTTACCAGTGGTTTCATATAATGAACTATATACACTCATTTTTCTTTCTAGAGTCCAGACAGAAAGAACCAAAGAAAAAAACATGGACTGATAATATGGGGTTAGATGTTCTGTTTCCTAGAGAATTAAACAGTCTTGAACATGTTATCATGGATTTTTAGGAGTCTGTAGTTGCACAAAAAATGACAAAGACAGCAGACATGGAGGATAAGAAAGTGTAGATATCAGAGGTCACAAACATAGATAAATAAAATACAAGTTAAACATCTTGAAAGGCCAAGTTGAAATTCCAAGAATTTAACTCTGACATTGAAGTATTTCCTTCTTGAAAATAACAGGATATTTTTGCTTCTAACTACATACAAATGCATGAGAGCAATTTATAAAAAATATTATATGTCAGAGTTAGCATTACATAAATCTCCACCATCTCATTTCAGTCAGTTTTACACCACACAAAAAACTCCTAAGTCTATTTTGAAATATAATACCTTGAACTGAGCCAAGCTTATTGCTAATGCATTTATTAATAATCCTGTCTCCTTGCATATTTGGGAACATTCAGAGCCTCAGTGTTCCAGCTGGGTTACTTCATGTTGACTAGAAATATGTCAGATTGTATAGTCTGTGATTGGACACAAACCTTTCACATGCATGTTTTCATTTGAACCCAGATAAGGATCACCCTTTTACAAAAACAACATTTATATGATTAGGTACTATATATTTCTAATTGCTCACCTTGGCTTAGTATTCACTGGAAGGAACTGAAGTGTCACATTAATTTTTGCAGCTGCCTTTGCAACCTTCTACCTATCTAGCATATAACTTCTAGGTGCCCTTTTAAATATTCAGGGAAAAAAAAAAAAAAGAAGAAGCAGCTGGCAGCACAAACTCTGAAAGGTTTTGTACTTTCCAAGTCAGAGGTGACACAGTTTAAATATGCATGTGATACTGAAGTCAGAATTATCTTCTCCCTTACAGGAAAGCTATGTCAAATACGTGCTAATTCTCCTGTGACTCAGATCACAGTGGCTCTCCTCAGTATGCTTTAGCCTGACAGCACTTGCCAGTTCAGTTTCCTGATGGACCCCACTCTTCATGGGTGGGTGTGTGACACTTGTAGAATATGGCACGTTATTTTAGATTGGGGGCAGATGCGTACACACCTTCCAAGAGGCCTTTCCCTCCTCACCTCAGCCTAGGTACATTTGCCTTGCATATTTGTCTCCATTCTCCTAGCTTTATTTTTATGCTAAAAATCTGCTACCCTTCTTAGCAAACACTCTGTGTTTATCCTTACATTTTGGGACTCAGACCGTCTGGATGCATCAGGAAAATCATCATGGTCAGTGCTCTTGAAAATCATCAGAATAATTTTTCCTTGTTGGTGTCAGCAGAATAAGCAGAAGAAAGAGAAAATTAAGGAAGATACAAATCTAGGATCTTATTTTCCTTTATTTGCTGATGTGCCTCTGGGACAAAGGCATCAGACATGGACGAGAATAAAGTACCACACCAAGGGTTCTCAAACCCTTCCTTGGGCAGGAGCAAAGAGATGAGTAGAAAGCCTAGTTCAGATGACCTTCTGGGGGTGGTGAAGCTATACCCTACAGTACTTGCAGCTGTACTTGCTGCCCTGGCTGCCCAGCCCAGGCTGGGAAACCCCTTGCAGGCAGAATTGGATTGTGACAATTTGCTGGCTTTGCTGAGTCTCACAGCAGCGCTGTGACCCCCGGTTGCCAGCAGAGTAGATTGGCTCATGTAGCTCTATATATGAAGGATTTTCATCATTGGTCTTGGGAAAGAAAATAGTGGAAAAGGAGCATTGTAAGGGCAGCACATTTCTTGGTAGGGTAGAGCTGGCTGAACTGCCTTTTGGGGCCCATTGTCCACAAATGGAAGACATTGCTTCAGTCTGTGCCAGTTAAGCTAGACCTGTGCGGAATGCATCTTCCCTCTTCCCCCATCATATAACCAACATTTTGTTATGAGCATCAGCAGATATGAATCAATGTGATGTGCCATGTGATGTGACAAAATACAAACTTAAAAACCAGCTAATTCAGGAAAGAGCTTCCTACAATGCTGTAGGATACACAGCTCCTCTATTACCTCTTCCTTGTTCTAACGCTACATAGCTCTAAAATTTTCCTTTGTCTAAATTGAGCTTATTTGCAGGTCCAGTCCTGGATTTCATCTCAATTTTGCTTAGCAGCCAAAACTCTTACTTCCGTTGAGGGCTCTTCTGTTTCAGAGGACAAAATGTTGGACCTTACTGCTTTTACTCCAGTCAAGCATTGTTAGAGTTATACAAGGTTCCCTCAGATCTTTGCTCATACAACTGTTCTGACACAGGGAATTTTAACTTTTAAACCTTTAGAAAAAATATTCAGCTAATCTTCTGGGCTCTGGTTCAGGAAAGAAACCTCCTAATGTTAAACATATGCCTTGGAATTGTCATTTAAAGTAAGGGATCTGAATTCGTGTTCCTACTAAAGACTGCAATTAAATGTTGCCCTAGATAGGAGTACCTTCTGGATTTGGGCATTAATGAGGATGTCCAGGGACAAACAATAGGTACTTTTCAGATTTACATTAGCTTTACACCACCTACCATTTACAGCAGCTTGGGTCCAAACATAAGAGCACACATACAGTGGAAGACAAGCAGGGCTTAAACATGAAGGAAAGCAGTGTTGACTGCAGGGCAGCCAAAGGTATGACTGCACCTTGCTGTTTACAGAGAGATTAACAGATTTTGGGCCTTAGTTCTTTAAGATCTTAAGTGTTCTTTTGGGAGACCTAAGTCCTTTAAACATTCACTGCATTTAAGGGCTTTCAGTGCTTTGTGGGATTAGTTCCAGCTACACCATTTTGAAAAATGTCTTTGATATTTGATGGTGATATGTGAAGTTTGTAGCATCATTTTTCACTATTTTTATTCATGCATGTAGCACAGCCACCTCAAGTACATTCATATATCTAAAACTGAGACGAAAACATATATTCTGAGGTTAAGAAAACTTTCCAATTATTTCTTTTTCATATGTCCAGACTTGAAGACAGAGCATATTTTAGAACATATTTTTTGGGCTGTGTCTGCAAACAAGTAATGAGGGCAATGTTTGCTGTGTACTACCTGTAGCAGTGAGTGCATATGTTGGAGAGTTGGAGAGGTCAAGTCACTAGGTAGTATCACCTTTCTCAAAGACAGGAGAGGTTTCCCGAGTCCTTTGACAGGAGGCATTTGTCACATGATATCTCCAATGGTCTTCCAAGTGTCAGCTGTAACATAACACTTTTCAACTAAGACAACAAATTGGCTTAAATTTAGCAGGAAAAAGACACCTGGCTCTGTACCAGGTCTGATAAGCAATAAATGAAATATAGCCAAAAGGGAAAAAAAAGAAAAAAGAAAAATTGTTCATCAGAAAATCTACAAATTCCGTGTCCCCTGCCCCCCTTCTCTATTTAGGGCTCATTTTTTTCCGCGTTTTCTCATCAGGTGTGCTGATGGAAACCGTGGGTACGAAGCTCCGATAATTATCCCGGATTCCTGAGCGCTCCGTCCTTCAGCGGGGCCGATAATGAAGACAGAGGAGAGAGAGAGGCCGAGATGTGCCTGCCTGCCTGGAATGCAGCCGGAGCTGAAAGCTGACACCAGCTCGCTGGAAAAGGACGTGCGAGCAAAGGCTGTCTCCAAGACAACAGAGTATTTTCCCTGTGATGCATTTACACAGTGGGGTTAAAGTTCTGTGAAAGCAACAGCTGTTGTAAAAACATTGTATTAAATATGCTTAGAACTGTAAAACGCGTGCTCCTCATGTTGCACTTTGCTCGAGAGAAATGTGGAAACCTGTGGTATGTCTGAGGGAGAGTTTCTGATCTCTCAGAGGCTGTTTTATAAATGTCATGCTCCATTTTCAACCTTTTCCCGCTGAGATAGCTTCTTCTTCAGACCATTTTTCTCTAAAGTTGACTTTCAAGTTAAAAGCTAACGACAAAACCATTTTTGCTAATGACAAAAGCATGACTGGGTCTACTCCTTGCTTTTATCCCTTAAAATTATGCATTTTGCTTGAAAACTTAAATTCCACTATATATGTGCTCTTGCCTTTGGACATAAGCTGCTGTAAATGAAGTTTGCTTATCCTGGTGCTACCCCTACATGTGGCCCAGCTATCATTTGCAGCTCAGACTCATCAACATTAATATTTTTCCATCAGTAACGAGCAATCTCCTGCAACACTCTTCTGTTACTGACTTTCTTAACCTCTGGGGAGAAACTTTGCACGTGTAAAACAGAAAAATTATTAACAGGTTCAAAAATCAGAGACTGCAAAACAACAGACTGCTTTGGAGCTATTCTCTCCTCCCATTTTGCATTTCTTAGAGGCTCTTTAAACAGTTACATAGCAGGGCTGTAGGGTGTCAGTTCCTGTCTTTAAATCCCTGCTGTACTTACAGAAAGTTAGATTTAGGAGACTGATTTACTATGGCCTGGGTTTATTTATGATTTTCTGTTTCTGTCTCACTGCATTGGGTTCTCCACCCTGGATTATCTTTTCTCTAGAGATTTTGTTCCTTTTTTTCCTTACAAAATATGGGTTGGTTTTGCTCCTTTCCTGGAGGTACTCAAAATAAATAACATGTGAATATTTAATGAATTTTCAAGCCTACTGGTCTGAGCCCATTCTGGCAATGTGAACCTGCCCATCCCTAGTAATAATACTGATAGGAAATTACTCCTCCATCCAACATCTGCAGAGAGCTTGTCCTAATGCACTTGGCAATGACGCCAAGAAAAGCTCCTCCATCCTTCACGTAGCAGCTGCCGTCATCACAACAGTCCAGCTGCAACTGAGATGGCTAAACATTTCTGCAAAGCTGTTTGAGTGTGTTTCAGGAATCCCAGGAAAGAAAGCACGAGAGGAAGGTGTTTGCATATGTGGACTCACAAGTATGCCAAAGAGGGGAGTAGGAAAATATTGCAAATCCCACTCTTCCCCACTTCTTAAAACATATTCAACCAATTAAAATAATCAATGTGAAGACTAATTTTGACCATATGAATGTATGTGTGGGAAAAACTTAATTTAAATATGTTGTGTTTTGGAAAAGAACATTTAAACACATGCCTGAATACTTACATAGGAGACAGAGAGAGATCTCTGTATCTGGGCTTGATTTACATCCATGTACTTGAAGGTATAAACTTAACATACTCTACATCCGTTGGAACTCAGCAAAACCGAAGTTGTGGGCTTTTACTGCTGCCAGTGTCCACATTTATAGGATTATACTGTCGTCTCATTTCATGCTACAGACTGGATCTTCACATGCTGTTGAATTTCTACCTGAAAATACTGGATCTTCATGTGCTGTTGAATTTCTGCCTGTAAATACAGGACTCATTTATCTTCAGTAGGAAAAGCATGCCTAAGCTGCTTTAGCAGTTTTGAGAATCTTGACCTGAATAATTTTAATATATCAGAAATGAAAATTTATCTTACTTGAGACAGAATCAAAATGACTGATTACAGATGAGACTTTGAATGTTCAGCACTCTTTGAGTGTGGCTTCTATAGGGGCAAAACATCTGGGGTATTCAAGAAAATCCTCTCAATTATGGAAACTTAATATCCTCATGAGGAAGGGAGGCTTTCAAAATGCTCTTTCAAGAATTCAGCTAGAGGAATCAGGTGGGTTGAATATCTGTTCAGTACCAGCTGATGTGTGGGAGCAACCTCTTTGAAACAGCACAAATGACAGCCTCTTGTCCACTTTGATTTGTGGTCATTCTGTATTTTGAAAACATTTTCCCAACCTCCTAGTCTTGATTGCTCTGTCCCCATGAAATATGTGGCATTTCATCAGGGAAACATCTTAATAACCAGAAGGCACTGCAACACCTTCATTACCAGAAGGTTGTAACCAGCAAAGATAATTTTACTTACTTAGGATCCTTACAAACATCAGGTTTTTTCAACTTTCTTTTTCACTATTTTCTCACAACCCCAGAGCCTGAGGGACAGATCTTCAAACAGAGCCCTTGAGTGGTAGTACCTCAATATGCAAGACAGAAGAGGAAGAGATTCTGTCTCCAGGGGGAGGCAAAGAATTGAAAGCACTTATAATTAAGGGGTTGAAATAACTCCTGTTCCTAAAACTCTCACTTCTGGGCTGAGCTGTTAGCGATATCATCACAAAATTGTTCTTAAGATGGAGGGTATGATTTTTGTTGGCTTCGCTTCTGATCCCTGCAGTAGACACCAGGGGCTTCATCACTGGCTGACAACAAATAGCAATAAGTGTAGTTTAAATCTTTGCACCATGTGAGTCTATCAGTCAGGGAAATAAGAGATATGGGTTTTGAAAAATACAGCTAAAGACAATATATGCATATAATTCAAAGGGAAGATTTTAAACAAGTGTATCTATGAAAATAAGTGGCTGATTCCCAACAAAGGTAAAGCCTTAATTCCATGATGAACCCATTATCCCACCCTCAACCAGTACACAATTCTTGGTTTTATATCAGAAAAAGGACATTGTACTTTTCTTAAACCCCAACCTATATGAAATCCTATTGTTACGGCGTTCACCACAACAATAGTCCTTTGGAGCACTCGAAATGCCTGGCTGTCAATTAGGTTACTATAAGGAAGGAACAGGACATTGTTTACATCACAATGCAGCATCAATGAAGGTATATACATTAGCCAGATGAATGCATTCTGCCATGTTTCAGTAAGCCCAGTGCAATCAATGCTGACAATGAATATCAAGCAGATCTTGCAACAGACTGTGCAGGTATCAGACTGTGCACTGTGTCTGGGTGCCCAGTATAACTCAATATGTGGTGTGCTCCACAGATTGATAATGTTTTGGAGGACTTTGCTTCAGGGGAAAGCTATAGATGGGAGGAGGGGTTCAAAGATACCTAACAGTCTGTCACTGACCCATTGAAAATAAGGAAGCAGTTTTATACAGCCTCACCATTTGCCTTTGTTATTAGGAAATAAATCAGCCTTTGTTTTTTCTGGACAAAGTGAAGGAATGTCATTATGACTTATAAATTGTGCAGTTACAAAACAATCAGGAAATCTTCCCATTTAAATCTGAATAACTTTAATTGTTGGGAATTTAAACTTTAGTCTATTGATTGAAACAAATGCTTAAATAGAGCTCTTCATTGAAATTCTGTGTTTGAGCTAAAACCTGCATTAAAAAAACTCCAAAACCAACAAACCAACAAATGCGAGACTGGTAAAAGACTGAACAAATCTTACAGTTGCACCATTTAATGCCTTTTGACTGAAGATGAGATGAAACTGTACTTGACAAAGTGGCAAATTACTGTGGCTGGTAGTGCTTTATTTACACTACTCCAAATGTATTAATAGAGTTATTTCCATCTCATCCACTCTACAGTTTCTTAAAGTCCATCTGGAGTCTTAGTCCTGAACATAGTGGTGCACTAGCAGTTAACAAAGAAAGACAAAAACGCTGAAATCAAACATATGCAGACTTCCTTGCTTTCTCAGGCAATAGTAGCAAACATACAGTGCTTGATCCCAAGTTGCCAAAGTTTGCCCACAGAATTTGTTATGTCATTGAGGTAAATCTCTCTGACCTGATGTCAGCTAGGTCGAGCAAAGTCTAGCTGAATAAATGGTAAAATTTTTGAGAAACAGATAGAAGTGTTGTACTGACTTTGTGTATGACTAAAGGCAAATGCTCCACTTAAAAAATGTCCCTGTCACTAGGCAGAGGAGCTGGCATTATTGATCTGGCAGTTGGAGCTGCAGACTTAGAAATGATCTGTGGAAAACCTCAGCACTTTGGTAGCTATGATTTTATTGGCAATTTCATGGTGTAAAAACCTTGCCACTGCTAGAATTTCCTTTTTCCAGCCTTTATCTCTGGCTAAGCTCCACCCCTCATGGATTTTCACACTGTCCCTTCTCAGAGATGACCTCTCTTCCACCTCTGACCTCTTTCAGAGTTTTCACCCTTGCTTTAACAATTGATTTATGATGTGCCTGTGAAAGGGTCAAGCCTACTTTTACGGTTTGCTTAAAATATTTCTTTTTTGGGTAGATACAGAAGTGGTGCTTAATAAGTGCTAAGTAAATAAACTAAGGATTGGAGACAGCTTCCCTTTTCTGTTAACTACTAGACGTCCCTAAAACTCTTTGTAACAAGTGTTTACCAAGTCTTCAAACAAATTAACTGATAACTGTAATAATTTTGTGCCTAATGAAATGTGTCAAGGGTTTAGGATTTCCAAAAAGAGTAATTTCAAATTAAGTTGTCTCACAGTTCAGTGAAAAGGCAATGCTAAAGATAATTCAAGGACTTGTATATGTAATGGACAGGAAGTCTATTTTTCTTTTAGTTTGACAGATTGATCTTCCACAAAAAAAAAAGAAAAAAAAGGCAAAAAGGCTACTAGGCACAAACTTTCATTGCCTCCAGCCTCCTTGCACCAAAACTCCTTTTTAACCTCACTTCAGGTGGCGTCAGAACTGAAGGATCAATCAATCACCTCAAAGGCAGATTTTATTCCTCTGTTTCACTTATCCATTTTTCTTTACATGCACCATAATTTATCCTGCAAATTCAGTTGTGTTTTTTTATGTAGTCCTCATCATCCAATGTATCTAAAAAAAAAAACCTGCATATATTTAAATTTAAAAAATAAAATCAATCAGATACTTGTGACGACATTTACGAAACTCTAAGTAGGTATTGACTAGATGGACAATGCTTATCCTTCTTGCCATAAATCTCATCACTCATAAAGCCATTTGAAAATATGAAGAGTGTGTTTTGAGGCTCTCTGTTACAAGTTGAAGTGTGCATCAGTGTTTTCTCTATAAGCTTTGTCACATGTATCTCTCCAAGCTAACTGGTACCAGGTGATATTTTCAGACATGCCACAAAAGACTCTCTTGGTTTCTTAAAGATATACTGGTTTTTTTTCATTGCCATTTAAAACTTAATTTACTATCCTGACAATTTTAATAGGGAAAGAGACAGTGCTTTATTGCTGAATGTCTTTCATTTTCACATTTCTACGAAACACTATCAAAGTGAAAAAAACGACCAAATTAATACCTAGCATTCTATTTGGTTTGAATTGAAAAGCCCAAACAGGCCAAATGTAGATGTTATATCTCTCTGTGTAATTAGAAAAATATACTAAATTGTTATAGTGCTTCTGTGGTTGAAAGCATAGCCATATGCCAGGAGCTGGAAGGGGAAGGCAACAGGTGAGCAGTCTCTAGGCCTCAGTCAGTCTTGTTGGCGGGGTGCTCACTGCTAACCACTGGTCCAGAAAGAAAATGCCCATTTCAGTCTGTTTCATGCTTGCCCCCTTGCTGAAGCCAGAAAAGAACGGGATGTCCTTTATTCCCATCCAGCCTACCTAGGAAGAGAACAGAAGGACCAGATAGAGCAGAACAGAGAGTTTGAAAGAATCATCCCTGGAACACAAAGTCTGCTGTTAGGACTGGACACTGTCTGCCTTGTCACCATCTACCTGTGTAATCACCAGGCACAACGAAGTCTATTCATTTAAGGCCCCACTCAGGGCTCCTTTGGCATGCTTAACATTTCCGCAGACTTACAAGGATCTTCGGAGTGTTCAAAGGATAAAAGACTGGACACTATTTATAGTTTTGCTGATGTTGAGAGGGTGGCTGTAATCCTGCATTCCTTTCTCAGCCTATGCTCAGCCTTGAGCTGAATGAATAGCAAAAATAAATAAATAATAACCATGAAAAAATGACCCAGTGAAAGCACTGCCTTTGTTTCTCTCCTGAACATGGAGCAGTGCCACTTGTTACATGCTGGTGTTCTGAAAACAGCTTTTGATCTTGAAAGCTTTCTGCTTGTTTTAGTCCTTTTACATTAATCACTCCTTAATTTCATTTATAGGATGCAAATTACTCTTACTCCTCTTGCTTAGACCATTTAAACAGGCAGATCAGTGATCTGATAGGCCATCAAGTAAAAGAGTTGGGAAAAAAGTAAAAAAAAAAAAAGAAAAGAGCCGAAAATACTTACAAATCTTGACTACACTTGACAAAAACCAGAAGTGGCCTGTGAACTATCCATTAGCTGAAAAGCTGGTATAGATCAGTGTCACTGCATTGAAGACAATAGTGGTTTGTCAGCTGAGATGCTGGCCTAACAGACAGAAAGAAAATGCTCTTTTCCTGGAAAAGGGTTAAACCAGTTCACTTACCCCTTTCTGAAAACTTCTTTCCATTGCATTCCAGGGGAAGCTTTGACTTGGGAATATTTTGAGTGCTGGGGAATAAACACTATAGATACCTTTCTTTGTAACTACGTCAAAAATGTAGCAATAGTATTGCAGGCT
>VZTB01010312.1:147928-174797 GCA_013397245.1 Thryothorus ludovicianus | reverse complement strand
TACGCGCTGTTCGTGCACAGCTGCCGCCTGGTGCTGCTGCTGCGCCAGGACCCCTCCCAGGCCAGGGCCTACAAACCCGCCGAGTTCCACTGGAAACTCAACCAGGTGAGCCTGGGGGCTGCTTGCTGCACTGCTGGGCTGACACCACCATCCCTGCTGCTGTGCTGAGTGACCAGTGCTTGTTTCACCTGTGACATGTGGCACGTTCAGCTCTTCGTCTTGAGTAGAAAGTACAGCATCAGTCCCATAGCTGTGACATGAGTTGTCTTCACTAAATGCACTCTTAGGTGGAGTGCATGAGGAAACAGGAGGTATTTATGCCAGGTTGTTTATAGCATTCAAGTACTGAGCATTTTCTCAGCCTCCTGGATCTGTGATGAATAGTTGTGTTTTTTTAGCAGTTGCTGTCAGCAAATACCTGTCCTTTGTCAAGGAAGGCTGTCTTGTAACAGTATTTCAGGATATGCATGCATGTAGATATGTATTTTTTAGATTGAAATATGCTGTTATTTAATACAAAAATTAAAGGAAAGGAAGTATATGCAGCTTCCTGTATTGGCAACAGAACAAAGAAACTTTTCATTAATGTTTGGCAGTCAGTTTGCTTTTCAGATGTGTGCCATGTGTGTGAAAGATCAGCTGTGTCTGTACAGGCTTGTGTTGTAGGTCGTTGGTACATCTGCATGTATGTTTATGTAAAACATGGCACCAGATCAGTTACTGGACTGTAATGGGGAGAAGAAATGCCAGTAGGATTTTTAAAACTCTCCCCTCAGGTGTGTGACAAAGAGTGGCACCACTACGTCGTCAACGTTGAGTTTCCCGCGGTGTCTCTGTACGTGGACGGGGTTTCCTACGATCCTTTCCCAGTCACTGAGGATTACCCACTCCACCCTTCCAAGATAGAAACACAGCTGGTGGTTGGAGCATGCTGGCAAGGTCGCTGTTTACAATTGTTAATACTTCTAATTAACTTTTTTTTTAATGAAAACTTTGTGGTTATCTAGAAGTACCCAGCAGATCTTTCTAGGGCATGAAATGTAACTTGGTTTGCCTCTTGCAGATGGGTTTTGCTCCAAGCTGGTATCACATATTTCCAGAAAGTCATTTTTCCCCTGAGCGTGTGTTTGTTTCCTCGTTGGCCACAGGTGTGTGAAAAACAAGGCTGCTCACCAACCTCTGTTCCATCAACGTGATTTTTGTGGTGGCCATGGGAATGCTGATAGCTTTTTTTTAATAATAGTTGTAACAATACCTCATATACTTCAGATTACCAAGCAGAACACTTCATTTCAAGTAGGTTGAAAAGCATCTTGTAGGAAAAGTGTTCTCATCAATGGAAGCCAGTCCAGCAGACTGCTGCAGAGCAGCACAGCAGTGCTGTCCCTTGGGTATTTTACCATTTCTGCTTATAAAAATAGACATCTGCTTTATTGTCTGCTCTAAGTTACATATACAGCTCCTCTCCAAGGAGAGAGAGAGATTTTATCCTTTTCAAGAAGTTCTTTTAACATTTCTTTTAAAAATTTAAAAGCCAATTTTCATTTTTGGTGCTTCCATCTGATAAATTGACTGCTTAATACATGTGATTCTATTATTGATTAAGAAATTCTGTGTTGCTAATGGCTTCTTTTGATCAGCTTTCAATACCTTTTGGTGATTTCCTGTATTAGTCTGGATCTCACATTAATTTCCCCTCAAATGGAGCCAGTTGTTAGGCTTGTGTCATCTTACTAAAGTAGTTTCCTTACTAAAGGTGTGGGATTTGCTCTCTTGTTTAAAGTGTTCTGCAGCTCCTGCTGCTGTCCCTGCTGCTGGGGCTCTCTGGGCTGTGGTGCCCTGGCTGCTCCTGGAACAGCACAGTGTCTTCCCTGCACTGCAGCTCCTGGTGTTTCCCAGAACTCATAATCCTTGAGGAGCTGGGTCCAGTAGAAGCAAACTTTGGGGGATGTGCTGCTTTGTATTTTCTGGGGTTAGAGAGTTTGCCAAATTGTAACTGCTTGGTCCTTTCCCTGTTGTCCTGTTCTTTGTCTTGCTTTTCTACAGAATATACAGGAAATGAAAATGACAATGAAACTGTGCCCGAGACCTCTGCAGGTTGCTGGAGTTTTTTCCCTACTGTTTTATTTCATTTTTAAGCCAAGACATTGCTTCATCTCACACACAGCATGAAATGCAGGCATTGCATTTGGGCCATTGACCTTCACATAATCCTCTCCTAGGCTTGTGTCTTCATTGTGCTTCTCTTTGCAGAGCATCATCAGCTGACTCCTGCTTGGTTTTGGGGTTTTTGTTTGTTTTGGGGTATTTTTTTGGTTGCAACCAAATGCACCTCCGTGTAAAATCTGCAAACAGTTGTGATTGCAGTGAAAAAAAAAGCTGCTGATGTAAAATATCAGCTGTAATCTTTCATCCAGTTTTGTGAAGGCATAAACAGACATCATCCTGTATAAATGTATGTATTTATGCATGTAGGTATGTGTCTTTATTAGAGAATTTATTCAGTGCATTGGGAAGGACCTCTGGAACACAGGTGCCTGTGCTCCTCTCTCAGAACACAACTGATTTCATATTTAGATTAGGCTGCTCACAAAGACAGACCTGTAATTTACAGGAGATACTCCCTTGATCAGATATTTATATAAAATTCTAATTGCAGTGAATGGGCAAAAAAGCTTTGGCTACCAGCTATTTCAGATTGGCTGCAGGGTTATTTCCTCATAACAAATTTTAGTGATAGTTCAGTGGGTTTTGTGTCTTCAACTGAGATTAAAATTAGTGTCTATTTTTAAAAGTGAATTCAAGATATGTACCCTTCCTGTAAAGTTTAAGAATTGCTGGAATACTCTGGATGTAGCTGGCAAGAGGTTTCTAGCTTATCCCATTTTAATTTGGCAAGGAGGGAGCAGCATCCAGGGGCTCCAGAAGCTGAAGCTATGTGAAAATTGTGTAATTTTTAAACAGGACATTTCACCACTGAATATTTAAGTTGTACCAAGGATCTTTTATCACTTAAACTTTTAAAACAAGCTTAGACATCTTTCTACAATCAGGTTACTTAGTAAGTAATGGGCTTGAAATACACATTTCCAGGTGGTGTTTTGTGGCCCCAGGATTTAGCAAGATGGACTGGGTGATTATTGTGACATCATCTTCAAAAACACTGAGGAACAAAGGGCTTATTTACGTTGCCCTTATCAGGCTTAACTAAAAATGAGTTCCCTGGGTTTTACCTGCTCACTGGAATCTGCAGAGAGAAGATGGCACCTTTAGAGGGGGCAGGTGACTCTTGGAGGAGCTGAGTGACTTTAGAGAGTTCTTTCTCCCCTGGGAGGGCAGGGAGAGGCTGTAGTGCTGCTTTAGCTGAGACCCCTCACACCTGGGGGAAGCTGTCCTCTGGCCTGGGTAGGAGGAGGTGTTAGCTCAGCTTTCATGGTTCATCCCATTGGTTGTGTGTTTGATTTCTGGGCTTCTTTAGAAATGCTTGTCATGGGACAGTCAGTTCCAGGTGGCCACAGCTGTCTGAGGGCCCCGTGCATGGTGAACTGTTTAATTCTTTCTTTATGCCTGACCGAAATCACGAGGTTAACACCCAGAATGGATGAAAACTAACCTGCATGTGTATAATGCTGTGTGTGTCAGCTGGCATACTTGTTGTCTTACTAAACAAAAGGCAAAAAGAACCAAAACAAGTGAAGCTTTTTCCTGGCTCGTTTTTTGAAGGTGGTGAACTGCACATGGCTCAGTTTTTCCGAGGCAATCTGGCAGGGCTGATGATTCGTTCTGGTAAACTGGAGAACAAGAAGGTGATTGATTGCCTCTACACCTGCAAAGAGGGGCTGGATTTGCAGATGGCTGATGGTCTTGGCAAAGGTGTGAAGGTAAATTTGCATATAAACAAAGGGGGACTTGTATATTCCTGATACGGGTTTTGCTGGCAGAGTTAACAGGGTGTCCCAAATACAGCAAGCTCATCTCATCTCTTGTGGCATTTTGCATTAATATTGCATAAAACTAGGAAGTTTTTCTTGTATAAACATGGTCTTAGGAACAGAAGTTAATCTGCTGTCTGTTAAGTCTTGAAGAGAAACTCCATACTTGTAAGCCTCTGTTTTACCAGCTGTGCAGATTGTCCAATAAGAGATCTTTAACAAGCAGCTTCAGAAAATGAGATTGTGGCTTTTTCAGTTACAGAGTTGTGTGAACAGAGCTAAATTTCTCCTTTATGTTAGCTGTCTCTCTTCTGTATTACTCGAACCAGAACTATGATGTGTGATTAGATTTTTTTCTTAAAGAATGAAGCACCAAATACATTCCACTGGGGTAAGGCAGTGAGTAGGGAGTTTAGCCTGTGTGCCACAAGGCTGGGAAATAATGCTTTGAATCTGGATGTAATTACCCTGCATTTAGCAGTGCTGAACTGCAGTCTGAATTGCCAGGTCGTGTCACTGGGGTGGGTGTTCTCTTATGGCTTTCTTCCTTCTGTCCAGATCCACATGAACCCGAGCCAGTCGTCGCTGACCGTGGAAGGGGATGACCTTGAGAGGGTTGACAAGGCCATGCAGCACCTTTCCTACCTGAACTCCCGCCAGTTCCCCACCCCTGGCATTCGGAGGCTGAAGATCACCAGCACTGCCAGGTATGATGATGTGTGATTAGATAGCTGCTCACTGGAATCTGCAGCCCAGTGCTGCTGGGGCCTGCTGCTCATGGCTCTCACAGGAGTCCTGGGCTGTCACCATCACACATTTCAGTACAGCAGATGTTTTCCGTGCTAGCACTCTGCTTTGTGCCTGAGAGTTGAGTAGGGAGTGTGTAAGCTGGGGAGGAAAGCACTGCCAGAGTGCTGGGAGTGTCTCCAGTGTCACAGCTTCATTAAAGGGGTTACCTGTGGCTCTAAGTCAAAACGTAGAAATGAGGCCAAATGGTAACTGTAAGTAAAAATTAATTCTAAGATTGCTCCCTTGGTGGCGATTTTGTACTTTTCAGGGCAGCTGATGAATTTATCTAAGACTCTTGGGTCTGAGACAGCTTTTCAAAAATTTATGAAGCAATTACTGTGTGTAATTGTGCTTCCCTCCGAAATAACCACCTTGACTGCCAAACTGCTTGTGTCTCTCAGGTGTTTCAATGAAGAGGCCTGTGTCTCCATTCCCTCTGTGGAGGGCTATGTCATGGTCCTGCAGCCAGAGGAGCCAAAGATCAGCCTGAGTGGCATCAACCACTTTGCCCGCTCTGCCTCGGAGTTTGAGAGCTCCGAGGGCGTTTCCCTCTTCCCGGAGCTTCGCATCATCAGCACCATCACCCGGGAGGTGGAGCCCGAGGGAGATGGGGGTGAAGATCCTACAGGTAACTGCCACGTGTCCCACCCTCACCTCTCACTCAGGGCTCCTGGGGCAGGGTCTTCCTCTCGCAGGGAGGTGTGGATTTCTCTTTTAATGCAGAATCCAGTAAGGGAAAAAGAGGTGTAAATCTGGTCTGAGCTTATAAAAACTTATCTGGAAATGATAAAAAGTCCAGGCCATTATCCTCGTGTAAATATCCCTTGTTTGTATTTTGTATTTTATTTTTTAAATCATTATTTTGTGAATACATGTTCTCCTCAGGCCTAGATTTTAATATTTTTTTCTGCTTAAATCTTCGACTTTTTCTCTGCTTTTTAGTCCAAGAGTCTTTGGTATCTGAAGAGATCATGCACAACCTGGATATGTGTGAGGTGACAGTGCTGGGAGAGGAACTAAATCAGGAACAGGAGAGCCTGGAGATTGACATGACACGATTGCAGCAGAAAGGCATTGAGATGAGCAGTTCCAACCTGGGCATGATAATCACAGGTGGGGTTCCTGCTGCTGCTGGGAGGGTCTGAAGGGAGCAGTTCTAGAGAGGTGGTTTGTAACACCTTACTCCAAATACTTCTTTTTTTTTTAAGAATTTCAATCTTGGATTATCTTTAGAATTCCAAGCACAGCAATTCTTTGGAAAGCTGTGATTCTAGAAAAAACAACATTCTAGAACGTTCCTTCTTTTCTCTGTTCCAAATAGCAGGTCACCTCTGGACTGTGGAGCTGAGTTAGACTGCCCCAGAAAAGGCTTGCTCCTTCCACAGACAGTCCAGTGCCTAGGAGAATGCATCAGTCTTCTCTGTTACGTTAAAGTATTCCAGAGAAAAGCTCCCAGACTCCCTTCCAGCCTGGCTGTGTTTGGGATTGTATCACAAACCCAGCCCCAGGGTTTCAGTGGAGCCACGCTCACTGTGTGAGCGTTTCTGTACTCACAATCGTTGGCCAGGAGCACTTGGGTGAAGGAGCAGCCATAGTGGGTGTGAGCAGAGCAGCTGCTGCAGCTGTGTGTCCCCACAGGGGTGGACACCATGGCTAACTACGAGGAGGTTCTGCACCTGATCCGCTACAGGAACTGGCACACGGCGGCCCTGTTTGACAGGAAATTCAAACTGGTCTGCTCCGAGCTCAACGGGCGCTACGTCAGCAACGAGTTCCAAGTGGAGGTGTGTGAGCTGCCCGAGCACCCCGGGACTCTGGGGGCTCAGCTGCTAGATAATCCATCAATTATTGAATTGGATTCTGGCCTGTAATTAAATGTTAGGAGATGTGAGCATTTCGGGCAATATTTTATATATAAATGTGGGTTTAGTCCTGAATTTCAGATTGGAATAAAATTGTTGTTTGTTGAAGAAGTAGTGTGGGTGATGGAGGTGTGAAGGTGAAAAGGGTGCATTGAAAACACAGATTATTAATTTAGCAAATGAAGTCAGAGTGGTGCTGCCAGAGAGCTGAGTGGCCTTTGTGTGTCACTTCTGGGTTGCCACAGATGGGTGTGCTGGGCCCTTCACTGTTTTGCCTATGTGATGTGTAAATTTCTGATACTGAGGGATTATGTTGAAGCACAGAGAGGCTAAAATTGCATTTCCTCTGCAGCAGTGTACAGGTTAATTATTATTTAGTATGCTTACAGCATAAAATTGCATTAAAGGCACTAAATTTTTTTTTTTTTTCTCTTCAGAATTAAACTGTTTGGTTTCTGGGGTTTAGCACTTTGTTTGTTTCTAGGTGAATGTCATCCACACGGCCAGCCCAGTGGAACATGCCAATCACATTGCTGCACAGCCACAGTTCATTCACCCGGTGCATCATTCCTTTGTTGATCTCTCTGGTCACAACTTGGCAAACCCTCATCCCTTTTCAGGTCAGCACTCTCAGCCATTGAAATTGAGCTGGTTTTTGTGGTGTTGCAGAGCTCTTTTCCCAGAGTTTAAACCAGTGTTTTGGACTAATAAACCAGGCAGCTGCTCAGTCCTGTTCTGCAGTTGCCCAGGCAGGGAGGAGTGAGTTTTCAGAACTCTGTGAATTCCCTTTCCTGCCAGCAGAAGAGCTTTCTGTAGGTGTGTGTGTGTTGGAAAAGGGGAGGAGACTGCAAGGCCTCCAGAAAGGGAGGAACTGGGGCAGAATTTCTTCTGAATGGCAGGAGAAAAGAATTGCAGTGCTATTCCTTTGATGAGTCACGTTATCTGTCCTGTTTTAATTGCATTAATTTGGCATGGGTGTAGGACGTGAGAGGAAGAAACAATAGGCAACTCAGAGAGGAGTCTGTGTGTGTTGGAATGCACTTTCCTTGTGTTTTCAGTCCTTCAGATTGATGTAATTATATTTAAGGAACTGAGGGCTAGTTCTTACTTTCCTGCTGCCTTTTTAAGTGGCTGTAGGCAAACCTCCTCCCTGTGATATGCATGAAATGCAATAACACACCTGAAATAGCTGTGTGCAGGTGATGGGAAGGGAGGGGGGTATCTGTCAGCACAACGTGAGAGTTGGCCCTGTTGTTTCCTGGCTGCAGTGGTGCCCAGCACAGCCACGGTGGTGATCGTGGTGTGTGTCAGCTTCCTGGTGTTCATGATCATCCTGGGCGTGTTCCGGATCCGCGCCGCGCACCAGAGAACCATGAGGGACCAGGACACGGGCAAGGACAGCGAGATGGACTGGGATGACTCTGCCCTCACCATCACTGTGAACCCCATGGAGGTAACCCTGGGCTCCTGCTGGCCTTTCCCAGCTGCAGTGGCAATGCCCTGAGCACAGGGCAGGGACACCAACTGGGAATTTCGAAGGGATGTGCCAAATGCCAAGAGCAGTTGTTTGGGATCTTGCAGGGGTTAGAGGTTCATGATGGAGAATGGGATTTTACAGGCCAGTGTCCTGCACTAGTGTTCATCATGTGCACAGTGCCTGAAACACAGCCTGCATTTGTCTGAACTTGCAGGAATTTATTGTCAAAACATCTGTGTTTGTGATGTTTCCCTCTCCTGTGGCTGACATCTCAATTTTTAGAAAATGAGGAACAAGAAAGGTGTGGGACCTTCATGCTCTGTGTCCTATTTTAAGATTCTTTTCCAGTAGAATTTGCAGTACTGGATCACCCTTCAGAGCCACTTTGTATAGAGTGCCAGGATTGACAGCAGTGTCACAGAACTCTTACAAAGTGCTACTTCTTTGTATATTCTGATTTCTGCCTGGTTCCTGCTGAACTTGTAAATCCAGCAAGGAATCTGCACTAGCTCTTCCTCAATAGAGTGCCTTGAATAAAGAACAAAAAGAATTTTGGCCAGTATGGTAATGACAGCTAATTTTTGTCTGAACAGACTTATGAGGACCAACACAGCAGTGAAGAGGAGGAGGAGGAGGAGGAAGAAGAGAGTGAAGATGGAGAAGAAGATGACATCACTAGTGCAGAGTCTGAAAGCAGTGAGGAGGAAGAGGGAGAGCAGGAGGAGGACCAACAGAATGTTAACAGACAGCAGCAGCTGGAATGGGATGACTCTACCCTCAGTTATTGATTCGAGCTGCTCCCTTTTGTCTTTCTGTTCCCGCTCTAGAAGACTCCACTGTAACACACTCCATTGGTACCAAGGATTCATGGTGTTTAAAACAAAAAATTCATTCTGGCCAGTAGATTGACCCCCCACACAAGCCGTGTTTGTGTTCTGTCAGCTAGTTCCTGATGTTTAGGGTTGTAGTTAGCACCTCTTCCTTCAGCCATGCCTCAGTGACTGGATTTTTTTTACGCTCTGTGAGAAACCACCTTGCACTTTTTTCTTCATGTCATCTCAGCTAAGTGACTCTACAGCTCTGTAGCCATTGCACATGAATTTCTGAACTGTCTTTTTTTGCTCAGTGAAACAAACTTGGCTTTGTTCCTTTTTCTCTTTCTAAAAGATGCAAAGATTGCTTGTTGACAAAGGGTAAAGCTGCTCATTTCAGCCTGTTGATTTCTTTTAATTTTTTTTTTCCCTGAATTAGTGCATGTGTAAAGTGGCAGAATGAGGTTAATATGTAGAAGAGTAACAAGACTTTTTAATATTTTGTAAATATATTGGAATTATGTAATTATGTCATTTGTGGTAGTGAAAACAGGGATTGGGGTTTAAAACATGCTAAAGTGAAAAATCATGCAGCATGAACTATTCCAAGTCTCATCCTACTGCAGCAGGAGCACGGGCACAGTTCTTAGTGTAGATGTTCAGTAACTCTGTCTTGGCCTTGACTGCGATGTGTGCTCATGCCCCACTCTCCTTGAACTCCTTTCTTTTCTTTCATCTCTTTTTTTTTGCAGAGGGAACAGACAAGCTTGTGAGAAGTTGTAAAGGCTTTAGGAGCCTCTGCAGAGGTTCAGCTCCCCTGTGCACTACAGTTTGTTTTTAATTTTTTTTATTTTTCTCCAAATAAGGCTTGCCATAAAGGCTTTTAAGTTATTGGGGAAATAACACTACAAGTGTGGTGGGCAGCTGTGTGTGCTGTGGCCACAGCTGCTGGTGGCTGCAGGGAGGGTGCTGGAGTCCAGTGTGGGCTGTGCACGCTGCAGACAGCTTTGGCTGTAGGATTGAGCCTGGGGAGGCTGAGACCTGCCTACCTGGGCTACCCGTCTACATGGATAGGGATTTTTTTTGTTGTTAATTTTTTTCTAATTTGGAAGTGGGAGGGTTTGGGGTGTAGCTGATACCAGTGAACACTCCTGCTCCTCCCCTGCAGCCCCTTGTACAGTAATTCAGATTGACGGTGTTTTAAGCCTTTGTTTACACTTAGTAATTGTGTTTTCCTGCTGGTGAAAAACTGTAGCATAAATTATCCAACCAGAAAACCTTGGGAATCATGTTAATTCATGTGATTTGGGTTGTTTCTGATCCCAGTTCCAATTTGGGATTGCAGAGGGCAGTAGCTGGAAGGTACAAATGGGGGGGGTGGGGGGCTGGTTTTTCTGTCAGGCAGGGTTGTTTAACTTTATTTGGTCTGATGCAGAGTCGTGAATAATGAATTTCTGCTTGATCTCTGTGGAGGTGGATTAAAGAGTAACTTGTTCTGCCTGTAGCAGGAGCCTGGGACTGCACTCCCTCCTGAGCACGGTAAGCCAAGCGCCAGCGGCTGCTCGTGGGTGTGGGTGCAGAGCCCAGCGTGCCACGGCCAGACCAGGGCCAGACAGGGCACAGAGGGTCCTGAGGAACAGAGGGATGAGAGATCAGGGCTGACACAGACGTTTGTCCAGCTGGATTTGCAGAGCAGCCCAGCTCTCACCTCCCAGGATCCATGGGGCTTTGCTCTGGCTGAGGAGTGCCTTTACAGTAGGGATGGACCTGGCAGCAGGGAAAGAACCCACACCAGAGCTTACTGGTTTTTTGGGGTTGTTTTGGGTTTTTTTTTTTAATGTAAAATTTTAGATTTCTAAAATGGGAAAATGGTTTTGACTACTTACGTGGTAATTAACTGCTAGTTTTAAGTAAACTGGGAAACTTTTAACTTATGTCTGACAGTTGTCCTGTGTTAATGTGTAGAAGACTTATCCTTCCATATACTGTTGCTGTAGCTGCTGTATTTTAGACCAAAACTGATCATGACTTAATGGTAATACTGAGGGGTTGTAATGTCCTGATGCAGTTTGTAGCCACTGTGGGTATAACTTTTCAGATGTGTATATTGGTAACAGGTCAGTTTGGAAAGTCTATAAGCTACAATAAATTTCTGGTTCTAAAGGTTGTTTGCATTTTTTATTTTACTGAGTGAAACAAAGTAGAATCCAGTTATAAACTGTGTTAATTTGTCTCTGCTGGGGAGTAGGAGTCATTGCTCTCAAGTACAGAAAGACTTGGCAGCATTTGTGTACAATTTGTCATTTATTTCTTATTTACAAAACATTTACCTAAAGCAACTGAAAGCTAAACATGTAAACATTCGCTTCTTGCAGAACCATGGTTTGGCTTAAAAAAATACTTCTTTTTCAAAGGCAACAGAATGAGCACAATCAGTTTGTACAGAGTTAAAAAAAAATAATGACAGAAACATCTCTAAATAAATAGAAATAGGTTTACCATTCTGAGCGTATTTATAAAAATGAGAAGCCACTTGTAATGAAATGGAACATTTTGGAAAATTGTGTAAGTTTCAATCTTTAGTTACAGTTCAGCTTGCTGAAAACCATCAGGTGAGCTGCTGCCTTGTGAATTTGGAGTCAAAGGCTTTTTGCTGACCCAGCAGAGCTGTCAGAGATTTATCCAAGGTACTCCCAGGGTGTGCAAGGAAGAAGGTCCACACGATGACCCACTGAATCTTTACTGCTCGTAGGTAAGTCAGGTTTTCCAGACTAAGAAACCTCTGTAAATCTGTGCTCAGTTCTTGCAGTTGAGACTGGTACACCTTCGTGTTATTGCACTTCTCAAGGTGACAGACAGGACAGCAGCCACTTCTCTGAAAGCTCTGGGGGCCTGGCCTGCACTGCAGGACAATTGCCTCTGCAGCTCTGCAGTTGTAGTGTCTTCCCTTCCACAAGAACCTGATCAGGGCTGTGCTTTCAGTGCATCTCACCTTGCACAGGGCTCAAGATTTATTTATTTTTTTTTGCATACTTTTTGCTCTGTTAGATAGCACTATTTACTCTCTAAAATGGAGCAGTTTCTCACTGATCAGCCTGCACAGAGCTCTAAATCCTGCAGTATGTTCCTCTAGTACCAAAGCAGCTGTTAGAGCCTGAGTGCTTCAGTCACAGTATCTGAAGGTGAAGGGGCTCTCCCAGGGTTAGAGTAAATTAAAATGAGGTGTCTTCTATGCCAGAACTGCTGCCTCTACCAACAGGTGCTTGAGAGGCAGCAGGGTTTGTATGAAGAGATCCAAGCCAGAGCAGACCTCACAGTGTAACATCTTTTATGAAAAGAAGCACTAAGTACTTTAATTTGAAAAGGCAAACTTAGCGTTTTCAGGTTTGAAACCAAAATAAATGCAGGAATGCAGGCATTAGTTGAGACTCAACTAAAGCCTAACTTTGGAAAGCAAAGTACCTGATCCAGTGGCCACCCCAAAGCTGCTCTTGTGCCATCAGTTCTAGACAGCAGTAGCTGAGTTCCAGCTCAGTTTCAGAACACTTTGGCCTCTGGAGCAGACAGAAAGCAATGTGACAGCGTGGATGCTTTTATCATCTCAAGGCAGAGTTTGTCCAAGCCAGATTTGTGTGCTTTGATTTGTCACCTCAGTGGACACTGACACAGGGCTGGAGGAGTGACCACATGCTGAAGGTAATGCCTCTAAGCTGTAAGAGTGGTGACTCAGAAGATGGGCTACAGGCATAGGGGGATCTCTGCTCAGCTGAATTTTCAAGAAAATAGAAATACAGACATTAGCACACTGGAGGGATGTTACAACTGCCTCAACTCTTCCACTGAACCGTGTATTTGAAGCTCAAGGAGTTCTCAAGGGTACAGTACCTCTACCTACCTTTACTGTGTGCAGCAGTTTTATTGCCTCACGTCTGTCCCTTGTCCCCCAAAGATCTCCAGCAGCCACAGGGGCTGCAGCAGTGTCTGATCTCTGGTAGGGGGATGTTCCACACTGCACCATTCTCCACCTTTAGGAACCTGTCAGTGCTGGGCTCAGGCTGTTCTGTTCTCCCGAGCAGGGCAGGCTCCTGCCCTACTGCCTGTTGTCTTTGGATACATTGTGTGCCAGCCAGTTCACTTTGGTTTTCCAGCTCTCCCGCAGGGCCTCATTAAACTTCAGTCTGAAGTGCTTCAGTGCCTCCTCATCCGTTTTCCCAAGGGCCAGGGAGTCCTGCAGGCAAGAGGCACAAATCAGTGCACAGCTGAACAAGTCACTGTACACCAGGAAGATGTTTATTCATAAAAAATTACTCCATTGCAAGGAGGAATGAAATAGCCATCAATTGTTTTTAATTGTTCCTGTAGTTGAGGAGGCTTTTTCTCTGATAAACACTTGTACCCTCTGCTTCTGTTGCACTTGTACCAAGAGCTGCCAGGGGTGGGTGGCTGTGACTCAGGAGGCAAACCAGGAAATGAGAACCAAGGGCTTTGCCTCCTTCCCTGCAAGCTGGCACCTGCTGCCTTTGAGGTGAAGAACCTGAAGAGATTTCTGAGCCCCAGGAGCTGGCATTTCTGATGTCCTGCACATGGGCATTGGACATCCACTCACTGTTCCTGGAGCTCACCTGATTCCAAGAACCTGGCCCTGCAGGCTGAACTCCTCCTCCTCACCCAGCCACACAGTCAGGTGTTCAGTTTCAAGCCCTGGCCTGGGCTCTGCCCCTTACCTTTAGGTACTGGATGTCTTTGGAGCAGCTGAGCTCTGGCAGCCCAGCAGCTTTCATCAGTGCAAAGAGGTGCAGGAAGAGGAGCCCGTGGCGCCGCAGGATCATGTAGGCCCTCTCACAGTAACCCCTGAACCTGTGCAGGAGCAAGGATCAGCCACAGGAAGTTTGGATACTGCAACCTCAACCATTTTGTAAAGCAAAGCTGCATAGTCTCAACCCTGCTCTCCCCAGTTAATAATTTTGTTGCTTTCATGTCTACAGGCAGCTATAGGCTGCATATTGGTGGAAATAAATACTCAAAATTTAGGCCTTCAAAAGCTGAAGTCAAGTTTAGGTGCCAGCACTTACCTTTCAAACTTCTCGTTGTTGCTAGTTTTTCCTTGCTGGATGACATGCACAAAGTCATAGGTTAAGATGAAAGGGACTCGTTCTCTGTTAATACCAAATTTAGTCTTGAAGTTCCCCAAAAAGTGACCAAAATCAATATGGAACAGCTGCAAATAAAAAACAAGTATTTTCAGACTATGATCAGGTCGAGCTCTCTTGAGTCACTGTGTTCAGCAGACCCCAGCACAGGGTTTGGGCAGGGACCCTGCCGTGCTCTGGGGAGTGCCCAGGTGCCCAGCCCAGGTGCCCAGCCCAGGTGCCCAGCCCAGGTGCCCAGCCCAGGTGCCCAGCCCAGGTGTCCAGCCCAGGTGCCCTGCCCAGGTGTCCAGCCCAGGTGCCCAGCCCAGGTGCCCAGCCCAGGTGCCCAGCCCTGTCACCTGTCCTGTCTCCTGCACCATGATGTTGTCGCTGTGCCGGTCCCCGATGCCCAGCACGTAGGTGGCCACGCAGTAGCCAGCACAGGACAGGGTGAACTCCTCGATGGCTTGGTCCAAGGCATCTCTAGGCAGGGTAAGAAAGAGAATTTCACTTTGGACTCCAGTAGTGCCCCACGGGGAGAGCTGTTTGCAGCTGGTTTGGATTCCTGCTCTCTGGGGCAGGACTCCCAGCCCTGCCCCACAGAAATGAGCTGCAGTCACTGTGTGCAGCTGGAGGGGTCTGAGCAAGGCTGTGTGCACAGGCTGAGTGGAAATGAGATCCACGGGAGGCCTCGGGAGCAGGCACAGCCTGGCGCCGTGCAGTGAAGGAAAAGGAGCAGGGAGGGCAAGGGGAGCCCTCACCCCGGGTTCTTGGACTTGAGCCAGTTGAGCAGGGCGTCCTTGTTGAAGGCAGCCGTGGCCACCATGTTGCTCTTGTTGAGCTGGATGTTGGCGATGGTGTCCGAGTGCATGACCACCTCGATCAGCCCCGTCCTGTCTCCTGTGGAGAGGCAGCCATAAGGGGTCATCCTGCAGAGATGAAAGAAACCCTTCCACTGAAATCCTGCCCACAAAGGCTGCTGCTCTCCCGTGCCTGCCCTGTCTCCTCCCTTCTACTCTGCAGTTCCATTCCCCAGCCCCACAGCTCCCAGAACAGCAGGCAGAGCTGGCAGAGGAAACAGCCTGGCCACGCTGCTTTAGCAGTGCAGGAGGGCAGCTCTGTGCACACTGCTCACCTCAGGTCCAGGCCCTCCTGCTTCCACAGGATGTCCATCAGCTGGATCATCTGCAGCGTCAGCATGTCCTGCCGCAGATCTGGCAGCATTACAGAGGAAAATATCATTTTACTGTTCTAAGGTATCCAGTTACCTCTCCACTAAAATCTTAATGAAAGAGAGAAGCAGGTGAAACATAGAGGGGAGTTAATAAATATTTTCAGATTGCTGCCAAAATCACCCCAAACCATTAAAGGTTATCATTTACACACTGTCTTAATCGTCCAGATTTAGGCCCACCCAGCCCAGTAAATACTTGAGACTAAAAGATGTATTTTCACAGGCATAATCAAGACTTACCATCTCCATTTTTAAAAATTATACCCACTCCACCTCCACCTGTCTCTTCATTATTAAACACAATCCACAAAGGTTTCATTTTGGAGTCCATGAAGGTGCATTGATCCACACTAGAGGAAATACAAATATTACCATCAGTTTCCATCTACTAAAACATCAGCCATCCAAGCTGCCAGTCCTACAGCAACTCCACCCACTGATGGACTTGGGGCTTTCATGAGGAAAAGAACCTTGGGATAACCCAAAGCCTGGCTCCAGTGTGAAACAAAGCACAAAATTCACACAAATTCAGAGATGCAGATCTCTCCCTTACCAAACTTCAGCGAGGATGATGTTGGGGTTCAGGGGGGACTGGAGGTGGGAAAGGGCTTCCCTGTAGGTTTCCTGCTTCATGCACATGTGCATCATCTCCTTGGTTTGAGGCTTGGTGGCCTTCTGAGAACTCACTTTGACAAAGTCATTCAGAGCTTTCATCTTGTTCAGTGCTTCTCCCTGGAAAAAGAAGGGATGAAACAGGGTTAACAAATAGGAAAGTCCTGGAGAAAGTTTAAAAAAAACACTAAAATAGCCTGTGAAATGTAAACCCTGGTTCCATCTCTTACTTCCTGTTCAATTTGTAGCAATTTCACACATTGCAGCAAAACAAATTTAGTAGAATCTGCTCGAGGAAGATCCATAATTAATTGTGGATACTCTGCTGGGTGCAAATGCATTGCAAGGTAATGACTGCAGAGGGAATAAAGCACATTACATGGAGCAAAGGGAGAAGGGAGGCTGACACCCAGAGCCCTGCCTGCCCTTCTGTGCTTTTGGGGAGCTCTGGTTGTGCAAAAGAGCTGCTTGGGATAACCCAAGATAACCAAGAGCTCTTTTGAACAACCAGACTGCTCAGTCTTGAGAAGCAGCAGCACTGGTTTGTGGATAGAACTCTGTCTAGAGATGAGTTCTTCACTTCTGAATTTGGTACAGTGACCCTCGACAGGTAAGAGGTTTCAGAGTGAGAAAATGAAGCATCTGAAGGGAATCCACTGCTCTGAAGCAGCCAGCTGTGATCAGCACCTCACCCAGCTGAGCTCCTGAGCGCAGTGGCCTGAACACTTGAGACCCTTCCAGACACAAACTGCAGCCTGAGAGTGAGGGGTGAGCAAAGCCACCCGTGCTGGCAATCTCCAGGACACGCCAAAACCAGCAGCCCTTAGAGGCTTTCCTTCTGTTCCTGAGAACATGGATTTTGGGAAAGCCAGGAGCCCCAAAAGCCATCTGTACCTGCTTCATCAGCACCTTCATGTGGTGGGTGCTGCCCCGGCAGTACGCTTCCAGGATGAGCCCAAACCTCAGGGACACGGCGGGGACGTGCATTTCCGACCTGGCAGGGAGCAGGGCAGGGTTAGAGCAGAGCTCGCTGCCCTGGCACCACTCCCCACCCACACCAGCACCAGCAGAGCTGGCTGCTGTTGAGATTCTGTGTAATGGGAAGGGGAAGGAATGCCCCCAGCAGAGGGTGATGGAGGAAAACCATTGCTTGAGGTGATGAAACATCTTTCTGGGTGATTCAATCACCAACCCCTCCTTTGAGAACCTGGGGAGCAAAAACAGCTCAGAGCTTCTGGCTCAGAGCTGGCAGCTGGCCATGGAAGCCCAAAGCAAATTCCAGCTCAGAGGCATATGTGTATATAATCACAAATATAAATAAATTCTGAAAACAGAACCTAACCCAAACACCACCACTACAACAACAAAATACAAAAATTAATGAACAACATAACAATATTGTGTCCTCCTGGAATAAATTCTTACTGAGTCACCCCAGGTGAAAAGTAGCAGTTCCCACTTCACAGAGTAAATGCTGGTTTCACTGATTACTGAGAAAAAGCCAAAAACATTTGCTCTTCACCTCAGGTGCCAGAAGAGGAAGTGGCCGATCTTACGGTTGGACAATGCCCTCTCCAGCAGGAACTTGGTTAATTCACAGTCTAGGTAGGACTCGTACTTGAGCACCTGCACGAGCTGCAGCAGATATTGGAACACATCATCATCCCTGTGCACAGAAAGGAAACATAAAATCATCACAACCTTGTCCCCACTGCCACAAGTGTTCCTGTACAAGCTGTAAAGACAAGGCTGCTGCTCCTGTTCACAGCCCCTCAGCACCTGAGCAGAAATAGAAAGGGGCCAACACTCACGTCAGCTTCTTCAGGGAGTTGATAGCAAAGGAACCAACATAACGGTCAGGAAAGCTGAAATCCAGCAGCTCCAAAGCATTCAGGACAGGCAGCTCTGGCCAGGTCTGAAGCAGGGAAATCATCTGTAATGACCAAAAAGAAAATAGCAAAAAAAAAAAGAACAAGGTTTTTGTGACAATGGATATAAATCTGAAATTCTATTGCTGAAAGAGCAGCTCCTTATAATGACAGGGTCATTATTTATAGATGCCTCACAGCAATACCAGGTCAAAAACTGGTCCCTGGAGGTGGCTTGTGCTGATCTCTTACCATCATTTAAGAATATTTAATCCAGATCCCTTTTTTCCCAAGAATTAAACATATTTTTTTTTTGCCTCCAGTTACTTGAAGGGATAAACAAGACCTTGCTGTCCAGTAACAAATCTGGGAGAGCCCACAGACCCAAACAGAGCCGGTCATAGCCAGACCTCAGCTGGTACCAGCTGGGCACTTCCCTGAGAAAACTGAAACATCCCTGCTCAGCTGGGCTCCCAAACTCAGCCCAGAACGCAGGCACTGCAGGATGGACCAAAAAGGGAGCGCTGGCTGCCAGCCCCAACAGCCTCACCTGGGCAACATCCTCGTGCTTGTTCCACTTGGTGATGATGAGCAGCTTGGCCAGAGCCTGCGGGTACTGGTCACGGATGTCGTACCTCATCTTCCACACCAGGTCCTTCTCGTGCTCGTACAGCTCCGTGTGGCTCCTGCGCTCCAGGATCTCCCTCAGCTGCAGCTTCTGCTCACAGCAAGCAGGTACCAGAGCCCACAGGGCTCAGACTCAACCCACAGCCCACACAGACCCAGCAGGGCCCAGTCTGGTGAAAAATGCTGGCAGGGGGGAAGGTGGAAACAGCCAGTCCATGAAAGGAGGCTTGCAGGCAGCTGAAAACTGGTGCCAGACTCACCTCCTCAGAATCCTCTGGTGCGGCTCGGGGCTGTTCTCCATTCCTGCCCAACTCCAGCAGCTGGGGCACAAATAAAGAGGGTGAGAAAGGCTCCTCAGTGACCGCAGCCACCATCACCTCAGGCTGCCCTGGAGATCAGTCACTGCCACCTGTGCCCGGGCTCCCCTTTCTCCCTGGCACAGCCTGTTCCAGCCTCCAGCCAGGCCCTGCCCCACGGGGAGCACAGACCTGTCCCTGCCAGAGCAGATCTCCTCCTCCCCTCTAACATTCACATTTCTTCTGCACTTGTCTGGCCAGTTGCAGTGACAGATGGAAAATCTCCACCTCACACACGGCGTGTTAGCACTCTGCTGAAAGGGAGGGAGCTGCCTACCTTCACTCATTTCCCTTTATTCCTCTTCCTTCCTACAGAGCCTAATGCAGGCTGAAGGCAGCTCAGTTAAACCCTTTTCTTAAACAAATGCTCACCTATGAGAGCAGCTCTACCTCAGTAATTCATAGCTTGGAAAAGGATTCACTCAAAGGTCCATTAGTTAAGAGGAAAAAGTGAAATTTTCAGTTCAGAATATCTATTCATCAAGTCTGCTTGCACCCAGTCCCTGTCGATGGCTGCCCCAGAGGTTCCCCACTGGAGGGGACAGTGAGAGAGCCCCTGTGCCTCCCAGGAAAGTGTCCCTGTGCCCCACCTGCTCAAAGGATGGGTAGTACACAGGATGTGCTGCCACGCTGGGGAAGCAGATGACCAAGGCTGCTGCACTCTCTGTGTTGGGGTTGCACTGCACTGTGCCCATGGGGTTCAGCAGTTCCCCTTTCTCATCTGAAAAACAAAGCACATAAACCCCATGCTGAGCCCAAATCTTTGAAGCTCTGGTGCAGAAAGCAGAGCAGAGGCTGTCCCTGGGCACTGCCTGGCCACGAGCACTTCGCCCTCCTGAGCTCTGCCCCGGGAGCCTCAGGTGAGCAGCTCCTCCCAGGGCACACCTGCAAAGCCAAGCTCAACAAAGCCTTGCCTTGGCAGGGCTCCAGCTGCCATCACAGCACAGAGCAGCAGCCCTGCACTTCTGGGGGCCCCTGAGGATGCCAAAGCACAGCAGCTCCCTCTCCTGCCATACCTGGGAAGGAGGACCACATGTGCAGGCAGCACTCCCCTGTTTTCAGCTGGTCCTTGTAGTCGAAGAGCATCACATTGACCCAGGCGATGGGACAGTCCTGCAGGGCAGCACAAGGACACAGTGAGAGATCCCCCTCCAAGGGACTCCCTGTCTGCTCACCTGCTGGGTTCTCTACAATTCAGAGTGCAAGATGGCATCGGGCACTTGCCAAAACCTGGGGTCTTTTGTGTGGTGCTGAACGGCACCAAACGCTCCCCACAAATGGGTCTAAAACTTCACCACCTGATATTTGGCACAGCTGAAGAATCTCTGATTTTCCAATAAGGCCCTGCTGCTCTACACTCAGTATTTGAGGGAACTACTACATATTTCATACATTTCACAATTTGAGGGGGAGGGAGAAGAGCTTTAATTTTGAAACAGGGAACAGAGTAGGCAGGATTTTGGAAAATGAGACAAAGGATGCTGGAAATAGCTCATAATAGGAAAAAAGCTTGGCTTCTTTGTACAATAATAAACACTATCTATAGAAATCAAACCTTATGCTGCCAATCCCTCACCACACCCCCTAAAAAAAACCCCACAAATCCAACCCAATCTCATTTTGGAGGAGTGAAACTCCAGCAAGTGAAGTGACTGGGACAAAGAACCCATCCCCTGGCCCCAGCCAGCCCCCAGCCCCAGAGCAGACACATTCCAGGAGTGAGCTCAGCTTTCCTGCAGCCAGGTTCCCCAAGTGGAACACTTTACCTCATAGAGCAGCACTCAGAGCTCAGATCACAACACTGCAAAAGGGGCAGAAATTCTGCATCGAGGCACTCAGGCCAGTGCCAGGTCTGAAGGAGCCACACTGAGACATCCCCTGGGGCACTGGGGACAATGCAGCAGCCCTGCCCCACAGGACACCCGGGCACTTGGAGGGAACAGAGCCCCCATTTCCCTCCAACGTGACAAAATGAGTCACTTCCGAGCGGCCTCTCACAAACCCTGGAGCTCATCTGATTACTCCAAATATCTTCAGTAAAATCACATTTGAGACATCAGCTTCCAGATCACAGGGAAAAGCCAAATAAAACTCCACTGCCAGCAATAACCTTCTCTAACAGAGTAAATGACATCTAACCACAGCTCAGAGCCTGCCAAAACACAAGGCAAGATTTCTGGTGGATGAGGTCCAGCAAAGCAAGGATCCAGCAATTCTAAAGACAGCCACCTCCTGCATCATTTAGAGAAACGCTGAAAGCCCTCGGGGTGACATTAACCCTCTGACTCACCAGTCAGCCTGCAAACACGCCTGCCTTTGTGGCAGTGAATTATTTAGTCCCACCTATCTGCTCTGGACAGTCTGCATGTAAACAACATGCATGGAATTAACCTCTGAAGAAGATAAAAAAAAAAACAACAAAACAAACAAAAAATCAGAGTGAGTTCTGTAACCTGCCCTTACCAATCATTTGAAATTATTTCTGGGCACTTCACTCAGAGCTGTAGCTCACCATGGGGAAAATTTCCTTTTTGCAGTGCTCAGCTGTAGTGAATGTTGTGATTTTATACTAAAAGCTCATCAGAATGCACCCACCTTCCCCCCACACCACAACACACATGAATAAGATCCTCTGAACAACTCAGCTAAACAGACTGGTTGTATTTTGTCAATCACAACAGCAAGATTTCCTTCTGACTGCTTCAGAACTGAAAATTATTCCAGTGTGACCACAAACATCCAGCCTGTGGATGAATCAGATCTTCTGTCCAACAAAAGCCTCCAGCAGGAGCTGGGGTTCTGCTATTCTTAAATAGAAAAGAAACCCAACAATGAAACTGCTAATCCTGGTCCTGGCCTCAAAACGTTTCCAGTCTGAAGGCTTCAACCCAGAAATGGGTCCCCACAAGCAGGATTCATGAGCTGGCTGCTGTTCCCAGACATGACTGCACAGTAACCCTGAGAACTCCACTGATGTCAGCACAACAAAGCTCTGTGAACCTCCCTACAGTGAGGAGGGCTGAGCAGAACTGAAATCTTCTGTATCACACTCTGCAGTGCCTCATTCCTCTCACTCTAGCACAGATGGCACGAGAATCCCTCTCCTTAAGGCACAAGAACAGTGTCTTTGTGGTCACAGAAACAATCATTTGCAGAGGCACAAATGCATTTGCTGCCCACAAGGAAACTCTCACATGCAAAGAGCTTGGGACTCACATTACAACTCTGGAAATCAATTCAATTACAGGCTGCAGTTGGATCTGCCTTTAGTTACTAAACCATAAATGGGCTAGGGGCTTCAGAAAGTGAGAAATATCACCACCTCTGATTAAGATTCTCAAATCAAGAGCTTCCAAAGTGATTCCTGTGGTCAGTTTGCAGCACCTGAGCCTTGAAGACTCTGCACTTTAATTTTACCTTGCCCAATGCTTTGCCATAACCAATGTTTACATTCTTTGGTTCATTCCCCCTCCCTAACTGGTAATTTTCTCCACTGGAGATTTGCAGGAAAAGCCTTGTAAGAAAGAAAATGCAACAGAGATGATGGTTTAACCTCAACTACAAAACAAGGAAGCTGTGGAACAGCGAAACAGGGACACCAATGTAAGTGATTCCTCTTAGGTCCAGTCAGGTGCTGGGTGTGTTTCTTAACAGTCTTTCTAGAGAAGAAATTACATTAAAAAAGCCTCTCACAGGCAGCCACCCCTCAGCATCCTGCTCTGCTGAAGAAGCTGCTGGCCATCATTCTGCCAGCTGTTTTATTAACGTGGCATCCTGTGAAAGCCAAGGGCGCTCGGCTCAGAGCCCTGCAGCCCGGGCTGCTTTCACTCACAGCTTTCTTGGACTTCTTCTTGGTGGAGCGAGCCTTCTTGGCCTTCTCGATGACGGCGTAGAGGGCGAGGCAGAGCCGGGCCATGCGGGGCAGGTCGCACACGCTGATGTCGAAGTCCAGGCGCTGCCGCCACACGGGCTCCGAGCACACGCTCACCTCCGAGCTCGACACGGTCTTGCAGAGCATCTCGGGGCCGTGGAACAGCCCCGCCTGCACCACCAGCTGCGACAGCACCGACAGCAGCACCGTGAGCACACGGGGACCTGCCGCGTTTGCTGGGACACCTCAGGGGGAGAGGATGGGGCAGGGCAGCCACCCCCGAGCAGGGGGTCCCACCCCGGCTCTGTCCCAGGTCACTGAGACATTCAGTTCTGAACTCCCTTCAGTCAGGGCACTGTCACCTTCTCACTTCATGCACACTTGCATGATTAATTAATTGATTAATGTCACACATTCTTGCCCAGTTTCCTTCCTTTCCCAAAGGCAGCTGCCCCCCTTGTCCCCATTTTCCTGCTCCCCCTCCATGGCAAACTCCCCACATATCCCAGGCCTCTGCTGCCTCCTGCCTCCCCTTTGCCAGTCACCACCTCTCCCGTCACCCTCTCAGAGCTGGCTTTCCCTCCCTGCCCTGCCCAGCACTGCACAATTCCATCACCTCCAGGCAGCAGCTCTGCTGTGCAGCAGCTTTTCCAATGCTGGGCTCTGTCTGACATTCCCTCCCAGAGCTGGCTTTCCCTCTGCCCAAAGGCTGAATGCAGCCCCACAGGAGCAGCTGAGATCACACTGCCAGCCACCACTGTCCTCCCCACACAATGAGAGGGCTGTGACTGGGAGAGCCAAACCCCCAGAGTGAGGGGTCAGTACCCACCTTCATCCTCTCATCTGCATTCACCTTGCTGCCTTGCACCAGCTCGATGTAGAAGGGCTGCTCTAAGGACCAGAGAGAGCCATAGTTTGGCTGGAGAGGGAAAAGGGTTCTGATCAGAAACAGAGGCGACAAAGGCCTCTCAAGTCAGCACCAGAACTCATCTCCCATTCCACGCTTTTGGGTCCCACAGAAAAAAGCAAGAAGCTGGGACAACCAGGAAAGCTGTGGAGGGGGCTGGAAGGAAATTCCCATCTTAGACCCCAGCTGGGAACCTGTCCTGAGAAGGGCAGGGAGAACCCACTGCTGCTCCCAGCCAGGACCAGCATGTCCCCCAAGAGATGAGCCCAGGGTGGCCCCGGGGGTCCCTGTCCCCTTTTACCTTTTTCTTGGGCAGCGGGGGTGGCTTGGAGGCTGCCTTTGGGGGGCTGGTGATGCAGTTGGTCTGCTCGTCCCTCATGGCAATGATGGCAGAGGAGTGCACCATGGTCAGGTGGGGGGTCAGGCCCCGCTGCAGGCAGCTGCGGATGTGCTGAGAGGGGACAGGGTCAGCCAGGGTCAGTGAGGGTCAGCCAGGCCTGGCCAGGGTCAGTGAGGGTCAGCCAGGGTCAGTGAGGGTCAGCCAGGCCTGGCCAGGGTCAGCCAGGGTCAGTGAGGGTCAGCCAGGCCTGGCCAGGGTCAGTGAGGGTCAGTGAGGGTCAGCCAGGCCTGGCCAGAGCCATCTGGGCAGCAGCACCAGCCCAGGCAGGAACCTGTGCAGGGACTCAGGGAAGAACACAGCAACAATCCAATTCCAGTTCTCAGTTATCTCCTCTTGCTTTATAAACCTGCGACTCGCTGGCCTCATATTGCCAGAACTGGGAAGATGAAATGCCTTTTATAGCTGGCATTTCATCAATGGACTCAAGTGGCTGCATTAAGGGAAGGCACTGAGCAGGATTCAGCACTCCCAGCAGCAGTTCTGCCCTGCCAGAGGAGCACACGGTTCAGGATTCCTTGCCCAGCTTTCAACAGGAGAACCCTCATCCCACCATACAAGCAAGCAGCTATTTCCAGAACCACAATCTCTAAATGTATTTACACAGAACTTGGCACCCAGGGACAGGCTTAGACCACTGCCCCCCCAAAATAAGGATTTGTTAGGCTGCTGGAAGCACCCTTTGCCCTGAGTAGCATCCAGGTGGTGTGACTGATGTGCTGCACTCCTGTGAACAGCACTGCCCTTGACACCACGTCCCAGCCAGAGGCATGGACAGAGCCACTGACAAAGCAAGACACGAGGCTCACCTGGAACTGGTACAGGGGGTAGTTCCCATAGAGATATTCACATTTCCCGTTCACCTGCAGGGTGTAGTCCTCTGGCTTCTGCAGGGTCTCGTGGCGGAACACCGTGGCCTGTTTCTTAATGGCATAGCTCATTAAGGTGATGGGGAACTCCCAGGGGGAGATCTGGAACGTGAAGCTCTCCTGCAATCCCAGCAAGACAGCAAACTGTCAGACAGCAGCACAGGCAGGGAACAACATTCCTGCTGCTGGCAGAGGAGAGGGATGGAAGGTACAGTCACACACACATCAGCCTGTGACAAGCAGGGCTGTTTGCCAAACTGGGCAGGAGCAAGTTTCAGCAGTGTAAGCACAAGGCTGGAAATGAGGAACTTCAATTTTAAGCAGAATCACCAGTTCACATGGCTGCCAGTCATTAAAAACCTTCCCACAGTCGTTCCAGCAGCAGGGCAGAGGCTGGCAGGGTCCCCAGCTCAAACACACTGCTCTGGAGGCCCTTCTTCCAGGAACAACATGCACAACATGACCAAGGGCAGGAGGCACAACAGGGGCCCAAGGGAGCACAGACCAGTGTTTGCTGAGCACGAGCTGAGCAGGCTCCTGAGCCTCCAAAGGCAAGTTCTGGATTCTGTGCTCCTTTCCTACCCAAACCCAAAAAGGTTTCCAGCCCATGAACGTGCAGCAACCTCATCTTCCTGCTAACCAGTACACCCAGTGCATGTTCCCTCCCAACCATCTCCACAGGCAAAGGACTCTGGAGAACGAACACTGGACACATGGAAACCAGGCACACATGATTCCATCTCCACACACACAGAGGTTTCCCAAGGAAAAGCACAAACCATCAAACACCGTGACAGAAAAGTTTATGCTTTACCCCTCCAGACTGGAACTTGACGTTGACAAAAATGTTCTTGGTGGGGATTTGCAGTGAGCCAGTGCCCTTGGCCATGGGCTCCAGCTGCAGGGGGAAGTTGTACTCCATCCACGCTGCCCAGCTGAGCTGCTGCCTCTTTGCTGCTTTCTCCTCACAGAACTGGCGCATTTTGGTGCGGAAATCGCTCACCTCTGGGTCCTGCACAGAGTCAAACTCGTGCAAACCTGGGTGGAGAGTAAGAGAGGAAGGCAAAATGAGCATCTGCAGCCAATGGGGAAAATGAGCCTCTCCTCAAACGTCTGTGCAAGTCTCCCTGAACACGTGGCCCAAAGCAGAGCCAGCCAAGCTACCAGCCATCAGTCATTGATGAGGCATGCTCACACTGACCCCACAGCCCAGTGCTCTGACACAGAATCATCCCCTTCCCTGGGCCTGCACAGGCAGGGTCCCCCTGTGCTCGCCCTGGGGATGAACCTGTGACAGCCCAGGGCAGGAGCAGGGCTCCAGCAGCGTGCCACAGGCAGCCAGGCTGGCTCAGCAGCTGCCCGGGGCAGTGCCCACCTTTCCCGATGAGCAGGCTGATCTGGGAGTTGATGACCTTCTTGGCCCTGTCCCCCTCGCGGGCCACGAGGCGCAGCACGGGCAGGAAGGGCTGGATGTCGCAGAGGCGGCGCTGCTCGTCCTCCAGCTCCTGCTGCTCAGCAGTCTGGTTGATGCAGGTGAACACGTAGGCCTCGGGGTCACTGAGCATGTGGAACAGCGGCTCATACTGAGCGTGCTTCCAGAGCACCTGAGGGACAGCACGGGTCACCACGGGGGGACACACTGAGAGTGTCACCCTGAGAGAGTCACCCTGACAGCGTCAGCCTGAGAGAATCACCCTGAGAGAGTCACCCTGAGAGGGACACACTGAGAGAATCACCCTGACAGCGTCACCCTGAGAGGGTCACCCTGAGAGAGTCACACTGACAGCGTCAGCCTGAGAGGGTCACACTGACAGCGTCAGCCTGAGAGAATCACTCTGAGAGAGTCACACTGACAGGGTCACCCTGAGAGGGTCACACTGAGAGGGTCACCCTGAGAGGGTCACACTGAGAGGGTCACCCTGAGAGGGTCACCCTGACAGTGCCACACTGACAGTGTCACCCTGACAGTGTCACCCCGAGAGGGTCACACTGAAAGGGTCACCCTGGCAGTGCCACCCTCACAGGTACCATGACAGTGTCACACTGAGAGTGTCACCCTGAGAGTGTCACTCTCGCTCCCTCTCCCCCGTCCCCCAGCACAGGGCTCAGCACACCCACCCCAGCTCT
>VZTB01010312.1:124961-139887 GCA_013397245.1 Thryothorus ludovicianus | reverse complement strand
TCCGCCCCGCCGTGTCCGCCCCACCGTGTCCGCCCCACCGTGACCGCCCCCGGCCCCGGCCCCGGTCCCGATCCGGGTCCCGCCGCCCCCGCCCCGCACGCACCGGGAGATGCCGGCACCGAGCGCTCCGGGTGTCCGGGCCATGACGTGGCCGCCACCGAGTGCCGCACTGGCGGCAGCCCCGGGCACTCAGGCCCGCCGGAGCCGCAGGGCCGAGCAGCAGCACAGCGCCGAGGGCAGCTCCTGCATCTGTGCGCGAAACCGCCCGCACGGGAGATGCCAAAATGGTTTGGGATTCACTCCTTTCCTGGAAAGCGCTCCTTTGACAACCTCAATCATACAACTGTTCTTTCTTCATCTGAAAAACTGCGGGAACCCTAGAAACTGGCTGACACCGAGTCTGGGAGAAGGGCATTTAAAGGGAAAAGACACGGACTGTAGGAGGAAAGGAGAGAGCCCCAAGGAGAAGGGGAGAGACCCCGGTGGTACTTGCAGAGTGCTCGCAGGGGGTAACAGTGCAATAAGGACGGAGAATACCCCAAATCATAAGGCAGAGTCAAGTGGATTTGGGGGATGAGGAGAAACACCTCCAAGGCAGGCAAGGTGCCCGTGGGTCCAAAGCAGGAGCTGGGGAGGTTTCAGCATACAGGGTCACCCACGCGGGTTTTTTCTCTCCCCAGACTGTTGTACAGGTCCGTGGACTGCAGGGGAAGCCCACCCAGGCACCAAAGCACTGTGCAGGTCTCATCCCACCAGCTCCCCAAGGCTCAGCCATTCTCACACCCTTCCCTCACCACCCTTTGCTCAGCACAGCTCTCCCAACTGTCTCGGGAAACGAGAGGCTCCAGAGCAGCAGCAGATGGGGACGAGAAATGTTTCCAGTGTTAAAGGACAATCATTCCTCTCTGTCTCATTAAATTTTCAGCAGTAATTAGATACTCAGAGACCATGTGCTCATCTGAAAAGTCCCTCTCTTTTCACACATCTCCTCTGAAATGCCCACCGTACTTTGGGTCACAAATGAGAAAATACCAGGAATGTGGATTTGTGATTTTAATTATTTCACTGCCACACATGGAAACAAACAACCCTGGTGCAGGACATGGTTTGTGCTACTCGTCACCTCCACTGGTCCTGCAGTTTTATGACTCCCAGAATCACCATTTTTCCTAAAGCTTTTGCTACCACAGACGTGATTAAGGTATAAATCCTTTTCTTTGCCCCCCTCTATGTTATCATCCAAGAAAAGCTCATTATTTGTACAATCTGACTCATTTTTTTCCCTGAACATCACTAGCTGGCAACACAGATATCTTGCCAACAGTACAAGATGTGACTGTTGAAACATTCATTGTTCAACTCCATTTGAATCTACTATCGTGTCTCTGTGTGACCTTTTAACGCTCAGAAATTCTCTATTTTAAATCATCAGCCCTGACATGTGTCAAAGATATTTTTAGCAGACTGTTTACAGGAATTCTGCTTTCTGTTCTGTTTTTTTTTTTTCCTTTTCAACAGCTTTTCTATTCATCATCTCCAAGTTTCACACATACAGCTGCACTGAGCACCACCAGGGCATTTGCCCACATGGCCTGTGAGAAATTGGACATCAGAAACTGTAGGAAAGGGGAAAAGGACCTCAGGCAGAAAAAATAGCTACAACCTGCTAAGATTAAGATCTGAGACCTCCAGGAAGAACAGAATGGAGGGTTACTTAGCTGTTTTTCTTCTGTGTTATTGAGAGCCAAACAGGGCTAATGCATTTGAGGAGAGCACTGCTAAGAAGGGTGAGTGGCATTATTTCATCATTTCAATTATTTCATTATGCACCCGACATGAGGGACACACAAGGCATCCAGCTCACAGCGACCATCTCCACTCCCAGCCTGGCTTACATTCACCCAGACTGCTCATGGATCTCTGAAAGGTTCATTTTGTGTTCTCAGCTCTCAAGCTCTCCTGCTGCCTGTGCTCTGTGTCCCTTAGTCTGTGACTCTGCAGAATCACACAGTGCCACGCTGCTGCTGAGGCAGGGGGGCCCTGACCTGCTTGGGGAGCGATGCAGACCCCACCTGACATCCAGCACTGTCCCACCATCAGGAAATTCAGCCAATTTGCAAATGAGACACGGCCAGCTTTTGCAGGAGAAGCAGCAGGAGGGAAGAGAACAACGTAACCACAGCACCTGGGATTTTACAGGATCACCCAGCAAGAATGATTCCAGCCAGGGAGAAAAAACACCCTGATGCCCTCCAGGGCCCATCCCCAGGGATGCTGGCAGGTTTAGTGAGCAGCAGCACTTCTGAAGGGGCATTCCCCCTTCCTGACAGGGCCAGAAGAGTCTCCCTGGTCCTACACCTGCATGGGACAAACAAACAAACAACAAAACAAACCAACCCACGTTGCTGTGTTTCATTGCACCACAAGGCAAACAGGAAGCCTGAGCAGTGAGGAGAGGTAAAACTCTTTACTCCATGTGGTTAGCACTGCTCAAGGGTAACTCTGCTCAAGGGGAAACCACACGGGGCTGCAGACCCGGCTGGGAACTCGTCTGCATGTATTTGGAACTCGAAACCGGGTTCTTTGTGTTTAGGTTTGTTGTTTTGGGCTTTTTTTTGGCAACAAGACCTGAACTAGGATCACAGCCAGCCAAGGTGTGCAGCACTGGTCCATGCTGGCTGTCAGTGGGGAGCAGTGGGGCTCACCTGCCTGAGCACAGCTTTTTTTGAGAAAATTAAAATTCTCTGGCCAAACCAAACTGCTTCAACATTTGAAGGTCACCGCTTCTCTCTGCATGTTACATGGAAGCTCTCTGTGCTATAGAATAATGCTATACTGCTACAGGCTTTGGGGATTTATTTAAATAAACACACACACACATATATATATCCGGGGCACCCAGGTCCTCTTGCAAGCAACAAGCATGTCAAAGGACATCAGGAGAGTTAGGATAAATTGCACTAAGTATTGTGGCTGCACCTCCCAGAGCACAGGAACAGGGTCCCCAGCTCTGCTCCCTGGACTGCCCACTCCATCGCCCCTAAGCTGTCACATCCTGACACACAGACACCCCCAAACTCCCTCTCCTCCCCACCTACACTCCAGCAACCCTCTCAGGGGGACAAACGTGACAGTCACTCCATAGCTCAGTCTTTGGGACAGCTGAGGACACCGTGGTTATAATTTGAGTTGTTTTTCTTTTAGGAACAAGGCCACAGTTTACTTATTGACATTGCCACAAGAGAGATTTCAGAGACTAAAACCACAACAAAGCTTCAGCACGTTTTCCTCTTTGATGACCCTGCATTCAAACAGAAATGCCATTAAGCAAAACCTTTGCAGAGCTGTAAGGAGCTGATGATGAAGTGTTAGGGGTGGGATTCAAGGACCTGAGCAGTCTGTTTGTTCGAAAAGCTTCCGAAATGGTGTCAACCTTGTGACCCCACAATGGCAGAGAGAAGGGAGAGCGATGATAAAGACACTCAGCTCTCTTGCTGAAGGCCAAACTGGCCTCATTTGGTGTCCTTGCCCAGATAAAAATACTGTTTTATTTGTGTGACTATGTATTTAAATGAAGGATACTGAAGACTTGAGAACAATGCGTTCTTCTCTGACTCCCCCATAAATGTTTGCAGAGCAAAAAATGTAACAAGACATGACCTGAGTCAGCTGCAGTGGCAGCTGAGATTCCCATCTTGACCATCAGCAGCACCACAGGACTTCGGCAGGAGAATCATCCCCGGAGGCAGTGATCAAAATGAAGCAGGAGGGTTTGTTTGGTGCCTCCTTGTTGTTTCTTCATCAGAATTTCTGAGCCATGATCTCTGCCCATGCCGAGGTTTAGTGCTGAGGAAAAGGCTCTGTGGATTGTGGGTGCACATCACCCCTGGATGTGGAAGGGATCAGGCAAAGGTGGGACAGGAGGAGATGCTGCTGGCCCAGTCCTGCAGGGAACGTGAGCTCTGCCAGGGCCACTGGGAGTTACTGGCTGCAAAAATGTGAGACAAAACCCCACAAAAAAACAAAAACGCCCAGCAGAGTGACACAGGCTGCTGTGAAAACCCAAGGCTTCAGGGACAGTAAGGGCTCGTGTTCTGCTCCTCACGCTGGTGCCAGTGTCAGCTTTCCCTGCACTGTGACTGGGAATGTCCCTTCGTGTCCCACAGGGCATTTTGGGGAGCTTTGCTCTCTGTGCATCTCATCTGGGGCCTTCAGCTGGTGGTGCTGCACGAGTTCAGAGCATCAATGTTGTGACACACCCCCCATTTTTATCACCCCAGAGTATGAATTTAACACCAACACAGCATTTCCCCCCTCAGGGAATGCCACTCAGAAGCTCCCTTCTGCTGAAGATGGGTTTTTGCTACAACACTGAAAAATGTCAAACACAGATGGCCAGAAGCTCCATCCCTTTTCTGACTATCCATTCTTCAGGAGGGACAAACAACTTTCCTTTCTCTCATAATTTTCATTTTTTGCAATACAAGAGAGCGATCTTTAAAACCACAAATTTCCATTATGAATTGCAACTGCCTATTTAACTAAACCATGCTATTTATTCTTGAAATGACTGTTAGGGGATTCTGGATCCTTTTCTTTGCTACCAGGAGGAAAGCAAAGAAAAGTCTTCCCACACTCAGAAGCACAGTTCAAGTTCACAAAACTAGACCTCAGTGATAAAAGTCACAGTGCTAAAAAGAAGGCCCTTGATCCCGTTTGGGAATTTTGGGGGTCTTTATTAATTGTTTCCAGTAAGACCGGATCTTGCAGGCTCGTGTGTGGGTGGCTGGCTGCACTCTGAAGACAGATGCAGGTGCTTGCCTGTGCTAAATATTTTGCACAAACCCAAGAGTTTGTTGTATTTCAGTGGTTTCTGTTTGTTTAGCTTTATTTGACATCTAAAATTTGTATTCCAAACTGAGCAACATTCAGAACCCAAACAAATACACTCTCTGCATAAAAATCAGAATATGTGTATCGTATTACCCAGTGAGGCAGATGCCAGTGACAAATGCTTTAAGAATTTTTTAGCAGCCACCTGAAAAATCACTTAAGAGTCAGAAATAAGTAGCAAAGGCCATTGCATGAGTCATCAGTGACAGCAAGGAGAAAAGGAATGTGAATGGAATTTTTCTCTTTTTTTCTAAAATGAGGCATGGCTCTGGCTGAAAGAAAATTATTTTTACTGTTACCAGAGGAAAACTTCCATCTGCAAATGGGAAATTCCACCTGAGACATATTGATGAAGACTCATTTACATAGCTGGAGGTAACAACTTTTATCCTGGGAACGGGGATGAAGGAAAAGCAAATTCTTTTCAGTAGCGGGAAAGTGCAAAATTTTTGTCCTCAAATTGGTCTAGAAATAGATAATGTTTGTTTTCATTAAGCTTTAAAAATATTTACGAAGAAGAGAAGATGTATTTCACAGAAGGGAACGGTCCAGGCAGCCTAAACAGAAGCAGGACTGGGAAAGAGTGCAGGACAAGTCCTGGCTATGTCAGACACTTGGATCATGTGCTGCCAGGGTGAGCGTGGCTCAAAAAATGGAGTAAAAAAGCTCCACTGTTTATTGTGGGAGTACAATCGTTTAAATCCCGGCAGCAGCCAGGGTGGGTCTCCCCTCTCAGCAGCAGGAGGCACCTGAGCCCCCGAGTGATTTTCCCATTTTCACAGAATGGCAGCAAGCTGAGACAAACTGCAGAGCTTGGGCACCTCTGCCCGTGCAACCACTCACTCACTGGGCTGGAAAACTGAGAGGATCTTGGGTTGAGTTTGATCCAGCTCCATTTCCACCAGGCCCCAACAGGCAGGGTCTGCATTAGAATGCTCAGCTCACAGTAACTCCCTGGGTATCCTAACAGGGAAAATGTCAGGATTATCCTCCCTCCTTTTCCAAAGGGTCTCTGCTGGGAGCTGCTCTGCAGCACCACACACCTGAAATTCAGCTTCTACCCTGACACGAAGAGGAATAAACCATCAGGCAAAAGCAGCCATAAAGCCCCTGCAGCCTGTGGTGCTGGGGGGCTCAGCAAGGTGACAACTTTGCATTGAATTTCCTATTTTATTTCCTTACTACGTACAACAGGAAAAAACTCAACCTCTCATTTCCTTCCTCCTGCCCACACTCTGTTGGTGTTTTGGGTGGCTGCTGCAAACGAGCTGCAGTCAGGAGCCAGATTTTCAATTTGCTCTCCTCTAAGGGCCACGGGTAGGGACTCAGAGCAGAGTCTGCTGGCTAAAATGACAAAATGTCAGGGTGAGGAGAGGGCAGGAATAGCCCCAGAGCTCACAGGCACAAGGGGATGTTTGGATGCCAACAGAGCAGAACTGAGTGCACAACTGTCAAAAAGGAGAGGCTGGAGCTCGACTTTGGCTTTCTGAATTAGTCTTGGAAATTTAATGGAAAAGAGTTAAATCTTTGCATCCCCTTTCCATAAATGCCAGTTCCACAGTGTGTGCTGTGCTGGACAGCTGTGATGCTGCCAAGCCACTCTTGGTGGCTTTGGGAATGGAATGACCACACACCACCCCAACTTTGGGGAGCTCACTAAACCCTCTCGTTTGCCCTGAGAGATTCCTCCCACCCTCAGAAGCCCCAGCAGGAATACAGCTACTGACTACACATGTGATTCCTTCAGGGGCAAAAGAAAAAAAGCTCAGAAGTCCTCTGACTCTAAAAATACATCCTTCCTCCTCCTGGGACTTCTCCTTTACCAGCAAGATTTCTCTCTGTGCCATTTGCCAGTCTGTCTCACTTGCCTCTTGAGCCAGAGAAATGCCCTCTGCACAGAGCTCCCAAAGGGCCAGAAGGGCTTTTACTGCCTGGCACCCACTGGGAGCTGACAGCTCATGCCCTGGCTGATCCTCCCTGCACATGATTTATTTATCCTTCCTCTCCTCCCCCAAAGCTTCATCGATTGCTGCTGCTCACGCTGGGTGTTCCCTGCCCTGGAGAGGCAGGAGGACAGACACAGCACCACAGGCTGCTCCTCAAACCCCACACAGTTCTGTCACTGCAAGGATCCACAGGGCAAACTGGAGATTTGATCAGATCCCTCACATTACCAAGCAACAAACCCCTCCAAATCCACACCTCCTTTTTTCACTGCTGAATCAGAACCAGCAGAAGTCCGCAGGGATTTGAAATGTGCATCCCTCCCCTTGGGAAAATACAAATACAGGCATCTGATCTCATTGACCAGCGTGGCTCTTGTCCCCCATAGCTCTCATCTTTCCTGAATCTTTGTCTTCCCTTATTTCTGACAAGGGGCACGGCAGAATGTTTGGTGATAACAGATTAATTACAGGCACTGGGAATTGCTCAGTCCACAGCATCAGAGCATTTTCTCCTACTCCTCTTCCTGAACCTCTTTCGTGGGGCTCCAGCTGACCACAGGAGGAAAGGCAGCCAAACATCTACTCAACTTACAAATGACAGAAAATAGCAACGAAATCCTGCTAAGTTGCAAAAAAGTAAAGATGACAACACCCAACAAACTTGCACAGGAGGGAGCTGACAGAGCAAAGTCCCTGCAGTGCCCTTCAGCCACTTTGGACAGCAGTGACCAGCCACAGCACAATCAAACCTTGATTAATTTTTTATCACCTTCTTGACGCTCGGTGTTCCCAGCTCATCACCCGATGGCTGTGCCTGTTACCTTGGCTGTGCCTTGGAGACCTTGTAGGTGCAAGCTGCTGTTGGTAAACACGTCCTGCCCTCGTGTGAATTAGCAAAGACTGAGTTTGCCCAGCAAACTGGTCCAGGGAAAAGTGGCCTTCATCCACTGGCAGGGGACAGGGTGGATTGTCCAGCAGTGCTCCCCAGTCACTGCCTTGGGATCAGTCTCACAGCAGAAAATTAAAACCACTCACACTGCTTCTCTTCTGCCACAAGAAAAATAGAGGAAGAAGCCATAAAAAAACCCCAGCAGCGTAACCCATTCTGAATACAATGTTTTTCTCTGCTCTGAATGAGAAGTCAGCAGCTCTGATTGCATGAGCACAAATTCCCCCCAAATTTCCCTGAAACCTTCCATTACACAGAGACAACTGAACTCTGGTGTTAACTTTAGGCTGATACTTGTTTATTTACCTCAGTTAAGATTATCTGTTAGATCTTATCATGGCTGAGTGAATCACCCTGCACTACACGTGTGCAGCTGGCTGTCCCCAGGAGAGGAGCACAGCAGCAGCTCTGCAGACTGCACGGGCTCCCTGCACAGGGGCTTCTCCCAGCACTGCCTTCCCCCTTCCTTTTTGGCTGGTTGCCTCAACTGAAGGAAAATTTCTGGTGGGAGGACTAAGAACAGCCAAGTGAGAGGCTGTTTCCTCCAACAGACACGACAGTTGTAGCTTCTGTGCTGCCTGTGTGCACCACAGGTTCACAAAACCCAAAAAGATTTGCTTAGGTAATGCAGAAAAATCTCTCTGCCAGAGCTTACAGAGCAAGGAGGGGATTCCTCCTAAACAGAGCTGCTGGGAAAACTCATCGTGGGAAGCAGAACCAGGAGGACAACAACCCTTGGAATTAATCTGGAAGACATGAATGAGTGTCACCGTGAAATCACCAACCACCAAGTGACATTTAGCACACAGTAGAGACTCGCTGTCAAATCTTATTAACTGCATCCTTGTACCACAGCAGACAGCTCTGCCCACAGATCAGAGACCACAGCATTACAGTGCAAAAATCATTCATGAGCCTGCTGGTGGCTCTGGAAGGAGCTGTAGAATGGAGGAGGAAAAGGAATCCGAATGGAAATTTATTCCCATCATTTAGAAACCTGGACTAACCAACATTCTGTCCAGTTCCCTTACAGCCCTGGCACTAATTCCCACGTGAAAAATCAGGCAACCCTTCCTGACAGGCATTTGCACAGGCTGTGCTCCCCTCCCTGTGTATCACTGGGCACACCTGGTCCCACTGGGAACTGTTGAAAAGCCACAAAAATGGCACTGGAGCTGCAGCAGCCTCTGGTGGAAGCAGCTTCAGAGAGGGGATGTCCCCCTCCCTCCCTGTCCTGCTCTAATGTCCATACAAAGCTCATTCATTATTTTTCATTTCTGCCCAGCCACTGATTAAGGGGTACCCAATTCCCTGTCCTTTCCCATCCCCAGTGAAGTCCTTTTTTCTCTGCTTTGGCAGCTGTTTTTCCTTCTCCTCCTGGCCCATTTGCCTGCTGTTGTCTGGCTAATTATTTTTACAAGGCTCAATAATTGATGCAATCTTCCCCATTTTTCATCTCCTTCCTGCAGCAGCTGTGCTCTGTTGGCTCCCACCCACCTCCTGCAGAGTGCCAGGACCAGACTGTGCCACCTAATCCTCTCCTTACCTTTCCCTGGGCTCAGCAATCATTATCCAGGGGAGCAGCTTTGGAAGTCACTTAGCAACGTGCCAGCAAACCAAAGCCCTGATGTCACCAGCAGAAACAGCATCTCAGGAACACCCAATTGTCTCATGCCCTGAACCAAAGCATCCAGGGCCATGGAGCTCCATGCCTCAAAAATTACTGCTTCTAGAGAATTTATCTTGGACTCTTCTGGCAGATGAGGCAGCAACACAGTGATTTCAAATTAAAAATAATCTCCCATTCTTCAGTAATGACACTGACTAGAGCACAGGGCTCCTGCTGCCTCTCTAACGTGTGGCACTGAACAAGAGCCCAAAGCAGACACTAAAGTGACACAGGCCTATGTGGTAGAGCAGCTCCCTCAACCCTCCCTTATTTGCCTGTGAAGATGAATTACAGATTTTAAGCAGCTTTCCTCACATTTTGCCATTTACTCATGGTCAAACAAGTAATTTTCCCCTCCCAAAACAGCGAGGAGGAAACATGGCAGTAAATACAGAAATTACACTAAAGCTCAGTTCCTAATGCAACTTCTTGGTTTTTTAAGAATGCTGTCAGGACCCTAAAAACAGAAGTCACAGCTTTTGAGAATTTTCAGTTCTTTGTGAATTCTCAGATAATAATTGACCCTGGCTCTGAGTTTGGGAACCACTTCTCTGGGAGTTCAATCTTGTCCAGCTGTTCCAGCTGCCCAGGGTCACAGAAAGGGAGGGCAGCTCCTCACTGGTGCACTTCAAACCAGATCCTTCCTCATTTCACACACGAGCAAACCTAGACTGCATGATGGCTTTCAAAGCAAAAAAATCCCAGATTCTGCAGGAATCAGCACTGGTGATTCAACATTATTCTGACACTGAGTGCCTCTGAGTGATTATCACAAGACTCCTAAGAACAGGGCAAATTCTAGATCTGTCCGTTCGAGAGCAGCTGAGGAAAAGAAAGAGGAAAATGAGTGGACAGTTGTGCTGCTGCACAGCACTGAGCTGTTTGTGGGATATTTTTGGGGAGCACACGGACACCACAGCACCCCCTCCCCAGAGAGCCACCTGTGAGGGGCAGGGTCACACCTGGGGACACAAACACACCCTGCCCCTTCCAGAGCCTGCACCCAGACCTTCTGCAGGTGTTCCAAGGGTTCCTTCCAGGCGGCCAAACACCAGCCCTGTCCTGCTCTCTTGTTGTTTCTAAGAGCAGTGGTGTGAAAAAAACAGGAAGCCATGCAGAGAAGAGAGAGAATAGAGATTGAGGCACGAAACTGCAGTAGCCCCAGCAGTCACCCCACCCCCTCTTCCCTTCCCACCCCCTCACCACATTTCTCTCAGAAATGCTCGAATCGCTTTTGACGGGAAACTGGGTACGGAGCTGGAGAGCCTGGGCAGGAGGGGAAACCCAGCAGCAGCCAGGGCAGGCAGCTCGGGGGCTCTGGTGGCCACAGAGCACCGGAACAGCTCAGGTCACGCTCTGCTCCACAGCTACATCCATTCCAGGCTTCAGGGGAAAGTTTGTAACTCCCTCGTCCTCAAAAGTTCAGCTTTGCTGTGTCAAAGATCCACCGAGGACCGTTCTGCAGGCTGAGCTTTATCTATGATCTGCTGCAATCCAAGCAGGTGTTTGCACCATTCTGTGCCCGTGTAATTGTCTAAGGAATAAGGATTCCGAGTCACATCTCTCGATTGAGGCAAGCCAGCAGATCCTCTTGTCTACAGCTCTCCCAACTCACCCCGCACTGACAAATCCTGACACGAATTTTCTGTTTTTCAGGACTCTTCATTGCTCACACCCTTATCTCTTCAGTCTGCAGCACACGGCTGAGATTAGAAGGGTGGAGATGAAGAAATAATAAGAAGTCGGGGCAGAAGCACTGGTAGGGAAAAGCCAAGCAAATCACCTAAAACACGCCGGCACCCCAGCTTCCGAGGCAGAGAAAATATTCCCAGCTTAATCCCGCACATAACCACGGCTGGGCTTATGTCAACCAATTGTCTGGATGAAAGAAAAAAGGAGGAAATGTCTTGGGAATCCTGGTGTTGCTGAAAGCCAGGACAAAGCCAGACCCACACACAGCTTGGCTTCTGGAGACCAGCGCCCCAAAATCAGTGAATGCCGGTGGGATGAGCGGGCACAGCCCGAGCCAGAGAGGGTGGCAGTGCCCAAGGTGGAGGCACAAATGACCTGGCACATCCCAGAGCCAGTGCCAGCCCCGATAAAGGCATTATCACATGGAGACATCAGCCCAGCACCTCCCCACACCGTGCTTGGATTTGGTCAATCAAAAATCTTTTACGTCTCTACTAACCCAGCACAGATAAATTGTCCTTCGTGTCTGCTGTTAGCAACTCATAAAACCATCGTTAATCACTAAAACCAAGGGCGAAGGAGTAGGGACAGGATGAGGCCACACAAAGGAGAAGAATTAGACAGTCTGATATCTACTGGTGGGAAAGGGGAATGCTGAATTTCCTCCGCCCTGCCCAGAGCCTCTGTGCGGCTCGCAAGGGGATGTGCAGAGCTGGGGTTTATTTATAAAACCTATAAGAATGTTGATCTAAGGCTATAACTTGGAGAAAAATAAGCAGAGGTCAGGTTTTCTAAATGCAGTCACAAACCCCAGAGAGAAGCTTACCAGCGAGACCCTCGGCTTTCAGAGGGAAGCAGAACTCAGGAGAGGCCCCAGCACTCGAGAGCTGCCAAGGGAACCGTGCAAAGCCCGGTGCGAGTGCGGCCCTTGGCTGCAGCTCTGCTGTTCAGCCACAGAAGCGAGGCAGGGTCTGCCGGGAGCCCGAGGGTGCCTCAATGAGCCTGGGGGGATTCCCAGCACCTCTCTTTGCTGGCAGAGGTAGCCAGCCTTCCCAGGCTCTTAGATCTTTTTGTCTTTTTAAATCACTGGTGGAGAAAGATGCTGCTACAAGTGGTGATTCAGAGCAGGGCCTTTCTGTAAATACTCTGAATCATTCTTTGTGAGACACCATCCCTGCTGACAATTGAAGGAGCCTCCGGAGAAGGCAGACAGATAGAAGTGGTGATTAACTCTTGCGTGGCGTTTGCATCAGAATACCCATGGAAGAGACCGAGCTGCGCGCTGCTGGGGCTGCGGCTCATTATCCAAACCTGCTCAAACAAAAACCCGGCGCACTTGAGGGAGAAAGAGCACGCAGTCCGCGATCCAAACATCTGACCCACAAATAACTCAGCCACGGCCATCCCTGCTAATCTGTTAGGAACAGCATGAACTCCTTACCTCAGGGAAAATCATCCACGATGGGGGATGCGGCTGGGAGGGGGCGAGCAGGAGGGACCCCGCAGGTGCAGACGGCGCCTGAACATTCCCATGTCCGTGTGCAGACTTCCAGAACCTCTCCTTGGCGGAGCTCCGGCGCCTATCTGCGGTTGGATTTTGCGGAGGGGGTGCCGGTGTTCCTCGGGAAGCCCCTCTCGGCCCCCCGAGCTCCCAGCCCCGCTGGGATGCGGCACGAAAGCCCCATCTAGCGGCACCCGCCGAGGGAAAGGCTCCGGGAAAGCGGCGGCTTGCTGTAAATGGCCGCAAATATCTGCGGAAAAAAAAGCGCTTAATTTGCGCGTTCCGCCTGTCTGGGCTCGGCCCCGCAGCCCTCGCCTCCACCGCCGCACAAACAAAGCGCAGAGGGGCCGCAAATCCCCCACGGAACCCCCGAAGGTGTGAGGGGTGTGAGGGCTCCGAGGGCTCTGAGGGCTCTGAGGGCTGTGAGGGCTCTGAGGGGGCACACCTGGACACAATTACCACCTTGAGAACGGTAACGGCTGAGCACAGCTGTTACTCATCTACAGGAGAGGGTTTTCTTCTTTTAAAAAACCCAGAAAACCCCCAACCAAACAAACAACGCTCCCCCCCCGCCAAGAAAAAAAGACAACACAAAAAATAAATAAACCAAAAAAACCCACCCCAAAGCCACCACCAAAGACCCCAGCGACGCCCTCTTAAAGCCTGCGCTGGGCCCAGCACAGNTTAGGAACAGCATGAACTCCTTACCTCAGGGAAAATCATCCACGATGGGGGATGCGGCTGGGAGGGGGCGAGCAGGAGGGACCCCGCAGGTGCAGACGGCGCCTGAACATTCCCATGTCCGTGTGCAGACTTCCAGAACCTCTCCTTGGCGGAGCTCCGGCGCCTATCTGCGGTGGGATTTTGCGGAGGGGGTGCCGGTGCTCCTCGGGAAGCCCCTCTCGGCCCCCCGAGCTCCCAGCCCCGCTGGGATGCGGCACGAACGCCCCATCTAGCGGCACCCGCCGAGGGAAAGGCTCCGGGAAAGCGGCGGCTTGCTGTAAATGGCCGCAAATATCTGCGGAAAAAAAAGCGCTTAATTTGCGCGTTCCGCCTGTCTGGGCTCGGCCCCGCAGCCCTCGCCTCCACCGCCGCACAAACAAAGCGCAGAGGGGCCGCAAATCCCCCACGGAACCCCCGAAGGTGTGAGGGGTGTGAGGGCTCCGAGGGCTCTGAGGGCTCTGAGGGCTGTGAGGGCTCTGAGGGGGCACACCTGGACACAATTACCACCTTGAGAACGGTAACGGCTGAGCACAGCTGTTACTCATCTACAGGAGAGGGTTTTCTTCTTTTAAAAAACCCAGAAAACCCCCAACCAAACAAACAACGCTCCCCCCCCGCCAAGAAAAAAAGACAACACAAAAAATAAATAAACCAAAAAAACCCACCCCAAAGCCACCACCAAAGACCCCAGCGACGCCCTCTTAAAGCCTGCGCTGGGCCCAGCACAGGGCTCCCAAAGGAGGTTCCGTGCACTGCACCTGGGCAAGGGAAAATCTAAATTTCCAGCACTGTTCTCATCATGTCGGTGGAATTTCAAGATGACATTTAGAATAACTTTTTAAGTGTAAAAGTTACAACGCAACAACTATAAAACTGATTTGTAGTTGTACCTTCTTTCAAGAAAAGCATCGAAATAATTTAAGTACTGTCCAAAGTCACAACTGTTAGGAAATACTCTTTTATTAATATAACGTACAAGTGCTGCTGCTCACACTATAGTATTTGAACTCTTCTTTCTCATAAACATAAAACATAGTTCTTACTGGAAGCATATTTTGTCTCTGAACCCTTATTTTGAGAGAAAAGCATAAAAAATTACTCCCCCTAAAATCAAAAGGGGAGAGATCCTTACACAGTAATTACAGCATCGTTTATAATAAACACATTAACAATGAACGTATGCAAACATACATAACCAGCAACAATATCAAATAACCCGTAAGAAAAATCCCATATAAATTAATTTTAAGTACAAACGTAATACAAAGTATCTTTGGGATTTGTTGGTTTGAGATACTTTCCACCCAAAACAGACCTATATTGCTTTTCCATAGACCTTGAAAGAAAACCAACAAAATAAATTAAGGACACTTGAAAAAATGAAGTTCCCGGCACGAGGCAGGGACCGAGCAGTGCCGGATTCTCACGTGCTCACAGTCCAGAGGACGCGCGGTACCGAATCTGCTCGGGGCTCAAAAAACAAAATCACGAACCGCTCCACAAATCAAGCGGATGGAGCAGCGGAGGAGCACCGGGCGCTCCGTCGGGGCGGG
>VZTB01010312.1:99833-115938 GCA_013397245.1 Thryothorus ludovicianus | reverse complement strand
CTGGATCCCTCCCTGCACTCACCTGGATCCCTCCCAGCCAATTCCCCTGGATCCCTCCCTGCACTCACCTGGATCCCTCCCAGCCCATTCCCCTGGATCCCTCCCTGCACTCACCTGGATCCCTCCCAGCCCATTCCCCTGGATCCCCCCCTGCACTCACCTGCCCGGGCCAGTGAGGGGATGGTGCCCAGTGAGAGTGCCCTGTGCAGACGGCCGGGCAGAGAGGATGGGGAAGATCTGCGTGGGGACCTGAAGAGCTGCTGGTTTGTCAGGTGCAGGATGCTGGGTGGTGTTGGCACAAACAGAGACGTAGCAGGTGAAGGGAAGGCTGTGCCAGGGCCGCTGGGAAAGACAGTGATGGAGTCCCCAGAGAGGAACCTGCAAAGGACACGCATGACAGAGACTCAGCAAGGAGAAATCCCAGCAACTGCCTCTCCTCTCTCGTTGTGCTTGCAGGAACACTCAATTTGTTACCAGGTCTGGGTAACTTTTCAGTGCAGGAGTGCTGAAGGGTTTATGGGAATGTTCCAACACTTTGGGAAAAGAACTGCTCAACCTTACTTAGATTACTGTGCACCAACCTGTCCCACAATACAGGGTGGGAAAGAGGCTGGAACAGTTTAGGAACGCCAGTGAAAATACCTTGGATGAGAAAATTACCCAGAGAAGGCTTTATGAAATCCAGATGTTAAAATACAGGAATTTTGTATTATTTTTAACAATTGAATGAAAACACATGAAAGAAAGTCGAGAATATGAATCAGAATCTCTGAACATTCTTCTGTAAGATTTTTTAGTTAGAAACAGGTAATAGAAATGTCAAATAAATCATGATGAAGAACTGAGTATGAAGTGCATACTTTTAAATGGAGATAGCTGACTTTGCAGATACAATTTGGCAGATACAATATTTGGAGGCTTAATCTCACTTCTGCTGGAAAGAGAGACAGATGAGAAAGCCAGGAGTAAATCAGAAGGTGAAGAAAATCTCAGCCTTGCACTGTGGGGTGATTTATGCACGTGTCATTCTATCCTGGAGACTGAAGAGGTGCTGCAGCAATATTATGCCGTGCTAACTCTAAGAGTTAAGATTACAATTTAAGAGTTAAGATTACCATTTAAAGTATCTTATAAACTATTTATCTGCTAGTGGGAGGCAGCCATCAGCAATGTTGCCCAGATTAATGAGGCTGGACATGTGGGCCAAGCAGGGTCCTGGTGCAGGACATGCCTCCAGCAGCAGCCAGGGATGTGCTGGTCTTGCAGCCCCAGCCTCTCCAGGGCCCAGAGGATCTGCCAAGGGGGTCCTACTCTGCATGCAGGGGGAGTCCTTCAGAGCACCCACACACACATCTACCCCACCACACACACAGATGGGTGTGCCCAGCTCAGCTTTGTAAGAGGAAATGAATGGGAAAGGGAATTAGAAGTGCAGCTCAGGACTGATATGAACCATAGAAGGAGTGGTACCTACCCCTCACTGTGCCATGGCTGTGGAGGGCCAAATCAGAGCATCACCTGTGAGCAAAACAGCTCTTTTGTCCTAACTTTGCACCTCCTGTGTCTTTGGGCTAAAGAATCTAATTTTACACAGCTCCTTGCTGCAGCAGCAAACAGCTTAACTGGTTTACTGGCTTTTGGAAGTCTTTCATTTAGTGGGCTGGAAGATATTACAGTCATTTATCACTCATAACAGTCCAGGGACTCTGTTTTGGATCAGGCTTCCAATGGCTCTGCTCCTCCAACAGCTCCACTGCTCAGCCTCACCAAGTTAGTGCAGCCAGATCCTCAGGGCTGTGAAGAATCATTTGTCATGAACCATCCAGAAAAGAAGTTTTCTAATTAGAAAAGAGGAGCTGAAGAATTTTAAGTATAGCTTACTAATGTCTTAGGACTGAATTCTGACCAAAGTATGGCTTAAACATTGATCTGTTCTGAACAAATTCCTGTGCAGTGTGCAAAATCCTGTTCCTGTTCCCTGCACTCTTTGGTGTTTGCCACTGCCGTGCCAAGAGGGCTCGATGCTGCTAAAAGCTCTCAGGGGAATGTGCTTCATGCCTGAGAATGGGCAGCTGAACTAAAACTTCTTCCAGAAGCAGATGAAAAAAGGGGAGGAGATCAAGAGGATCGTAAGGCAGGAAGCAACCACACCACAGCCCTGGGATGGAGCACTGCAGCTGTGTCTTTGCTCCAAACCATTTCTCACCTGGTAATAGTGGCTCTGGCAACAGTAAAAAAAGTAACATAAAAAAAAAGAAGGGGAAAAAAAAAAAAGGCTCTGGAGTCAGATAGTTTGTGGAAATAGTCAAGGCCCGGAAGCCGTTTATTTCAGAACTTGATATTGTGAACATCAAAAACTGGGTATCTTAATTAGTGTTTACAATGATCACAATGTTACTAGACAGTTGGGCACAACTCTGCTACACAGATACTTTAAAAATAAATAAATAGAAGGTTAAAGAAGGGTATTACACGGTATGGGACTGTACACGGTCCTGAAGAAACACCTCCTGCCAGGAGAGCCTCCCCTCCTCTGTCCCAACAGCTCCCTGCTATCCACAGACACCACCACACGTGTGTGCCTTCTAAATTCACATTTTACCAGAGATGCTGCCTCATGCCTGGGACAGACAGACATGGGAGGGCACGGGGCAGGCCAGGCTGCAGATGGACCCACTCCTCTATCGGATGATGCAGCCAGGAGGGAGGAAGGTGAGATGCAGCCACAGGCAGGCAGCCTGGGGGTGTGCCAGGTCCATCTGCCCTGGGCAGCTGGGGAGCCATGTGTCAGCCAGGGGCTGAAATATTTCCTCTGGACTTGGTGTCCCCTCAGAACTGAGCTACCCATGCACAGCAGGGTCCCACTGTCAGTGGGTGCAGAACAGGGCCCTGCCACCCCAGGAACAGGCTGGGGAGCAGCCCTGGCACTGCTGTGCTGCACCTCTCACCCAGGGCCACAGCCCGTGCCTCCTGCCACATTCACAGAACCAGGAGTCAAGAGGAATAAAAAACAGGCACAAGGGCTAGGGAGAGTAATGCTAAAATGGGCACAGCTCTCAGACACATGAATGCTTTGACATGTGGCTTAGAGAGCTAGGAACTTCAGCTGCCAAGAGTAAGAATTCTTGTCTCTTGCCCATTGTCCTATTTTGGATGGAAAAGAAGGGTGGAATTAGAGCTGCCACATCCTGCACTAAGACCTTCTGGAGTACAGATGGCACCAATTGTGCCTTTCCCCCCTAGCTGGTGGCACCAAGTGGGGAGGTGTGTGTGTACATGCACATCCTGTGCCTACACAAATCCAGACTTGCTGGCATGCCAAAAATGTTCAGGGAAGCTTTTCCTGCCTGTACACAAGAGCTTTGGTCCCAAACAAGGCTTCACAGGGGATGACTTCAGGACTGAGTACTGCCCCTTCCCTGGAGAGCACCTGCCATGGCCCCAGGAGCCAAGTGCACTGCAGGTGACAGCACACCTGGAAGGAACTGGCAGGATGTCAGCACACAATTTGAACAGCATCTCTGAAAACCAAAGCAAAGCCATAGACCACAGCTCCCTTCAACTTTCATGAATGCAGTCAGTCTGGACTATTAATTCTGGCTATTAATTATATTAATATTTTATAAGAGCATAAATACTTTGTCCACATTACATCAATACATACTTCCTATAGTACGTAAGCATGATTATTAGCTTCACATAATTTCAGCACACTTGATAAAATATTCATAAAGCCAAAATAATAAGCCACTACACCGTTTTTATATTCCCACATGTTGTCACCCTTTGACACACCCAAGCTCGCTAGGGCATGCAAAGCACAGATGTAGGAAAGGAGTTAAGAGAAAGGAAAGAACTGGATATAAATACAGAGTATTCAGAATGGCACAGGGCCACAAAGGTGTCAGTTTGCATGCACTGATGTCACTGAGGGCCTCAGGAAGAACAGAAGCAGCAGCAGCAGAGCTGCTGACTTGGCTGCTGCCTCTGGGTTCTCCCTCATCCCCTGCAGAGCTGCTCAGAAATGTTAGCCCGAGTGTCCCCTTATGCCCTGCCACACTCAGTGGTGGCACAGGAAGGACAGAAGCGCTGGCCTGGCAGACACATGGGCACTGCTGCAGCCATGGTTCCACCAAGCAAAGCAACACAGTGCTGTCCCAAATCTTCTCCAGGGAAAGGCACTTAATGAACCCACATTGGTCCCTTTAAAAATCTGGCTCTGCTGGGCAGGGTAGAAGGTTTTGAGCTGGCAGGTCACTGAGGGCCAGAGTCAGGCACTTGGGGACGGAGCAGATTTGATTTCCAGTGACACACAAACCCACCAACAATCCCTCAGCACCTCAGCTCCATTCTGCTGCTACTGTCCTCTGCTCCAGACACATGGTTAGTGTGGAAAAGCAGCACCACAAATTAGGGGCTTTTGGGCTAAAACCCTCTAATATTGTTAAGATGTTTGCATGCTCTGGCCTGCATGGCTGAAAGAATCTCAGGCACCAAAACTGCACCTGGAGATCACAGGTTAGCATGTGCTCCTCTGTGGCCTGAAGTAGGAGCCCAGCTAAGGGAAAACAAGAAGCTCAAAGCTTGACCAAGTGGTCCTGGATGATTTTGTGTCAGCTGTGGTTGTTGGTTACCAAGCCTTTGCTAGCTCTTATTCCACCCAGCAGAAGGAAATGTGTCACAAAATAGCACCTCAGCTGCACAGGACAGGAGCACTGTGCACCAAAACACACATTTTCTCCTGCTGGACTCGCTGTGGGGCAAGCAATGGTGCAGTCAGATGATTCACCTCAGGTATCTACATCTAGATGACACAGATAATATATCTAACTGCTGAGAGAAAAATGCAAAGCACCTTCCATACAGAACCTATGGCATGGCAGTTTCTAGAACAGCCTATTTGGCTTTGAAATCAGCTATGGCAAGAGCATTCTCAGCAAAGGCCGTAGTGGTTTGACAATTTTTTTTTTCCACAGTCAACAGTAGAATGCTGCTAACTTACAACTCATCTGCAGGGCTCGTTGTCTGAGACACAACTGGTACAGACTGAATGCTAGTTTAAAAATCAGAACACCTCTGGACAAAACCCACCCTTCTCTTCCTTTCTTCCCCTACCCCAAAAGATCCATCATCCTCCACCATCACAAAAGCACGTGGGAGAAAGAAAGGAGGCTGTCAGCATCAGAGTCTCTAAACCACCAAAAATTCCATTGCTACAAGTATGGTTTTGAGGCTCTGAGGTTTTTGTTGCTTTTAGAAGCAGCAGCACAGACATGCTGAGGCACTGAGAAGTGGGGAAAATAAGCTGACACCTGAGCAAAAACAAAAGCTTCTTTGGCATTAAATGAGCCCCACTTCAGTATGCACTTTGTCATTGTGTTTCACCTTTGAAATTTTTCCAATTACAAGCACAAAAGTTCTTCAATTGTAAGTTGTGAACAAAGCACCACAGAGATCAGTTGTACAGCTTGGCCATAAAACAAAGTAGCTTTCTGATGTTCTGACATTTAAATTAGTGCAACTTGTAAATATGCTTCATTTGTATTAATCTGCATAAAGTGAAGACAAACAGATGTCACTTGCAGTTAACATATCTCCCACACTAAAGGACTTTCAACTCAGTATAGGTTTGCACTTGCTGTGCAAACAGAGCTAAAATATTCCTTAACAGGATTATTCAGGCTTCACAGTGTAAATCCTGTGCTCCCCACAGCTCCACCAACTGCCTGTTCCCAACACTGAGTGTGCATCCTCCCCATCCCAGCACTGCACAGGGAAGAAGATAACAAGAGAAAAGAACAGGCATGGTAAACCAATGTAACACTGAAGAGCAAAACATCACAAAAGGTGCCTGACCCCAGGGAGCCTGAGGATGAATCAAGTTTAAATAGAGAGAAGAAACCAAAGTGCTCCTAAAAAGGGAGGAAAACAGCTGCTTAGAGGAGATAGGAGATGATATGAAACAGGACACAGAGAAGCTTAACACAGCCTTGCCTTTCAGCTCCTGAAAATAAAACATCTGAACAGACAGCCAGCCAGCTTTAAAGCTGCCACTGAGAGCTCCCTTACTGCTGGGCAAGAAAATTTGGACAGATTCATTCCATTCTTATTAATAAAAGGATATTGCTGACAGAAATCAGGCATGACATCACCATGACCATTCCCACCGAGTTTGTCAGCTTCTCACACCCCTCCTTTGAGCCTTCTCAATAACATGAGATTCCTCACATTCCTTGGACACATCTCACAAGAGGAACTTTCAATCCAAACTGTATAGGTAAGTGCAGAAGACAATCACAGACAGAAGTCTTTTCTCACATGTACTTTACGAGGAAAATTTGGAAGTCTTGAAGCAGGAAGAAGGGAGGAATTAAAAATAAAAGTCCAGGTGCCTTATTTCACTTAATGGCCATAATAGCTCAAGGTTTCCTGTGCCTGTGAGCTGGAAGACAAATGTTTTGATAAGGGATGGGAAGGTGGAAGATGGAACCAGACTTTGCAGGTGCTGGATTCCTCTTGTGGGTAAGTAAGTAAACAACCCTCAGCATCATTCCCAAGCACCAGAATGGAGCCAGGCTCTGCTGGCTTGGAGGTGGATATTGCAGGCATCTGAAAGCACCAGAAAAAGATTCCAAAGGAGAGCCCAGGTGGGCAGCAGGTCTGTGTGGCGATTCCCTTGCTACATTACAGGCACACAGCCAGGAGCTGCACCTCCCCATGACTCAGCCTGGCTACTGGGAATGAATTTCAGAGCTTTTGGCAGAGCTGCCTTTCTGCTTTCACAACGAACACCAGCTCGAGGAACAGTAAGTATGAACAGCTAGGATATAGCTTTTGTTTCCTTTAAAAAAGCTCCTCTAGCTAGGATATAGCTTTTGTTTCCTTTAAAAAAGCTCCTCTGATTTCACCAGCATCTGCAGCACCCAGTAGTGTCTGCATTTTTCAGCAGGAGTTGCAGATACTTCACAGTGAGAGCTCCATTCTGATTATTTTACAGTTTATACACTGGAAGGTCACTAGACCCAATCAATTTATATCAGGCTATTCGGGTGGTGAGTTCCACCGTGCTGTTCTGAACAGAAGAAAATAGCAGATCTTCTTTAAAATTGCTCTTTCCTCTTGAAAAACCAAATTCCATGTGAGAACTGCAGTGGAGTGCCTTTCAAACAACTGTGCAGGATAATCAGGCTGCTTACCTAAGAGGCCTCAGTAAGTTAATCCTAAAAAAACCCAAAGAGCTGGAAGTTCCTTCCTCCCCACACAGTAACACCCAGCAGAGGAGTGCCAGGCACTCAACTCCAAGTCACAATTTCCAGACCCTTTTTCAGCAGTATTAGCACAATGCCAGACTACAAAAATTACCCCTGCAAGTAACCCAAAAAATCCAATCTGTTGCCACGCAGTCCCACAGCAGAGCTCCCACCCATTCCTACAGCACAGCCTTCCAGACTGTGCTCTCAGCCACAAACACTGACTGAGGAGTGATGTACAATGAGAGCTGAGCAGAGAGCACAGCAGGAGCTTGTCAGTGCCATGCTTCTTCTCTTGCTAAGGCTACAGGAGGGGAGGAACACAGGCATTTTTATCCAGTTGTGCTTATACACAGGTATTGCTTGGGGAGCAGGTGGGTAAAAAACCCAAAGAAAACTGGCACTGAAGGCAACAACTACTGGTAGATCTGAAAATTTAACCTCAAACAGCTGAGTACTTTTCAGGTATTAAGACACCCTGAGCTACATGACTTTTTAAAGCACCTTTTTGAATAAATTAGTGACACTTCAGTCAAAAGCACTTAAGGACACTTCTCCATGTGAAACGGGAGACAGGAGAAGGGCAGAGCGAGAGAGGATGCAGGTAAGTGATGCTACACAGTGGAAGGCAAGAAGAGCCAGGTTATGGGCTCTGTGTGGCCCCCTCCTCGTGTGCCTGGGCACCACAGCACATGTTAACGAGGACTCCAAATCCAGAGGCAAGTTCCCATCAGTTCCAAATTAAAATCACCAGCACCATTAGGAAAGTGAAGGTGGCCCGGGCCCCATGGTGGATCAGGGCAGAGGGTTCCTCTGTGAGTAGCTAAGGATGGAGAGGCAGTGAGAAGAACCAGGAGGACAGGAGGAGCCAGAATCTCTTTGGCTGGAGGAGCAGAATGGGAAGGAGGCTGCATTTATGGAGCAGTTTGTGAGGCAGCTGCTGAAGAACTGACTTTGGGGAAGCTGGATATTTGTACTGCTGACGTAGGATGCAGGAGGAAGGGAGAATGGAGGCAGCACGAGTAGCTCCCATGGCTAGCAGTGGAAATGCTCCAAGCAGCTAGCACACTGGCAAGCAAGGATGGGGAAAATATTATATATATATATATCTATATACACACACATATATGTGTATATATAAATACATATATATTAAAAAAAAAGGAAGAGGAGATCTTCACTGCTTATCTAACTTTAAAAAAGAGAAACAGGAAGGGAGAATAACAAGAGGAGAGAGAAGCACCAGTCGCAAAGAGTTCACAAGGCTTTTTTTCCTCCTTCCCCCAGCGTCACTGCTCTGGCTCTGACCTTCGGGGCCGGAGTCTCCGCTGGCCCGTCGACTTCCGCGTGGCCACGGCTGCGGTGAAGCCCACCAGGCAGCACAGGGACGTGGTGCCAAACTTGGCCGTGTCCAGCCAGCTGGGCGTGTCCATCTTCAGGTACCTCTCGGCCAGATGCAGGCTCATCACCACGAACCACAGGAGCGAGGCAAACGCGTCGATCCGCCGGAGCCTGCGGCGGGAGGAGAAACCACACGGGAGCTCAGACCCCAGAGAACCACCTTGAGGAAGGAGAGGGAAGGTGGGGAGGGTACCCAGAGTGAGCAGGTTCTGTACTGCCTCTGCCTGTAGCACATCACGTGCAGCCCTGCCCGCTGCTGGGCAAGTGTCTGAGCAGATCAGCTGCATTTTCTACCAGAGCTGCAAAGACAGCTCTTCATTCACAGCAATTCAAGCTTAAATGGAATGAATCAAGGCATGCAGTACCACGTGTGCCATTCTGGAAAGCGTTTACCCCTGGATCACCCAGGCAACACAGGACTAGACAGCTCCCACTGAAAGTGTGAAGTGAGGCAGGAGCTGAGCTCACGCACCTGATGCGCCCAGCCAGGAACATGGCCAGCAGGCAGGTGAAGAGCCCCAGCACGGCCACTGCCATCTGGTGATTCTTGCCGTAGGCCCACACTGCGCTCAGGTTCTGCAGCAGGTGCTCTGGGAGCAGGTGGAGCAGCTCCTGCCAGCCCTGCCCTGAGCTGGCACTGTCACTGTCACTGTCACTGCCCGCGCGGGGGCTCGCGCCAGTCCTGTTCCGCACGGACGCGCCGCCGGAGGGGCCAGGAGCAGGGACAGCTGTGCTCAGGGAGAAGGGGTCGCCTGACCCGTACAAGGCCATCAGAACCAGGAATGCACAGCTGAGGAAGGCCAGGAACCGCAGAAGTATCACCTGAGCTGGCGTGGTGATGGAGGTGGAAGAGGAGGATGAACACAAATTCTGCAGAGGAAGGGAGAAACGCCTCGTCAGAAGCTGAACTGCAGCAAGGTACAGAAATGGTGCTGTATGAAACACTTCCAGACTGTATGGTTTACTGGACTGTTCTGTTCAAGTCTCTCTAGGTCTCTGTACTGGGCTGAGACCACATGGGATTATTGTAGACTAGCAAGGAACAATGGCAGAGACATGAGCAGAAGCCAAGGTCAGGCAGGGCAGTGAAACAAGGAGAAGGTCATAATTCAACAACCATTGTTCTTTTCTTCCCTTGTACTCTGTAATTTCCTGCCCTACACTCATAAATTGGCTTCCCTATCTCCCTTTCTTTGCATGTCCCATTACTTCCTTCCACTCTATCATTACATAAGACTTACCTTCTGGCAACTGTGCTGAATGACACCAGCAAGAGGAAACCCTCAAACTAACATTAAAAGCACCTGTGGCAACTCTCCTGTGCTCTTCTAAACTTCTGCCACGCACCCAAGCTCCCCAGAGAGCCCCAGACTGCTGCAGAGCCGGGGGCAGTGGCACAGAGCTGTGTCCCCCTCCCGTGTCCCCCCTACCTGGGGGTAGCTCTTGTCCGTCTCGCGGCGCCTGAAGTGGTGGCTGAGCAGCAGCGCCCGCAGCTGCCGGTTCTGGTGCTTTATGTAGTACTCCACAGCAGCCTGGCACGGGCGGCACAGCTTGTAGGTCTGCTCCAGGTGGTGCTTGTACACCTCAATCTCCTCATCGTACTTGCCCTGGGGAGGGAAGAGCAGGGGAGGAGCAGCTGAGAAGTGCAGGGGCCTCACCAGGTGCCATGTTGGCTGTTGACAGGTGGGTAAAGCAGGGCCCCAGTGTCACAGGGCCTGGGCAGTGACACAGCCAGGGCTCAGTGACACAGTCTCACAGGGCTGCAGGCCAGGCACACAGCCAGCCTCACACACAGCTCACCAGAAGGGATGGCAAAAAGGAGCCTTGGAGGAGGCTGCTGTGGCCCAGCATCAGGGTGCTGAATTGCCATGCCTGATTCTGCTGTCTTTGTTGAGACCTTATGAATTCCATAGGTGAGACAAGTAACTAGAATTGCTCTTCCTCTCCTCAAATGAGGGGACACAAAATACCTGCTGCTCCTTCACTCCAGGCTCATCCCTCCCTGGAACAGCCAGGGCTGCTGTGCAAGGCCCCTGCTGTCACTGACACCCTTATCCAAGCACACTGGATAACACAGTCCCAGGTCTCAGCTGGCACAGGCACTGCAGTTCACTGAATGCCTAAAAAGGGGCCAAAGGCTGACAGTACTTGAGCAACTGGATAGGTCTGGCAAGAGGCAGGGACTAGAAATAAAGCTGAGAAAAGGGCATCAGCCAAAGATACTGTCATTAAGCATGATCAAATTTCAATCTGTTCTCTGGGAGTCATTCTGATTAAACTCATTATAATCACACAAGGCAGACTGGATTAGGAAAGCCAGAGGATGGACACATCACACTACAGCACAGTCTAACCCCAAGGCTTGAGCATGGTTGAAGGCTAAGGAGAGCAGCACTAAATTGTCTCCACAAAACTTTAGGGACCCACAGAACTGTGAAGGAGAAATCCCACTATCCCATTCTCCATGCACATTAAGTAATGGGAAGGCCAAGAAGTTGCTCAGCAGGAAATCCTGTTGCTGTAACTGCAAAATCCCTTTGCCCTCTTAGGCACAGATGCCCAACCAGGGAAATCATGTGGCTGCACAGGATTCCTCTCCCACTTCACTTGTAAATGCAGAGCAGCACAGCCAGGGCCTCAGGAAAACAAAATCCATTAAGGCTTCATGTTAACTAGTGGGCTGTTGTGCCTCTCAGGTCCCATAAACTCAGCCATGGGAAGTACTGGAGCTGTAAGATGATCTCAGAAATGTCTTGGGCTCAAGCTTCCATTTCCAGTGCTCATCTAGAACAGGGGAACATTCCAGCTTTGAAGTAGGATTAGGCAAATTTGCAGCATTAATCACTGAACTTCTCTGCACTGGAGTGCCACACAGTGCTTCTGGAGTGGCATGGAGCATCATTCCACAGCACACTGAAAAACTGCTCTCTCTCCTGCTTACCAGGCTGCAGCATGGAATAAAGAGCAGGAATAGCAGAGGCATGGATGGGAATGCCTTGGACAAACACTCCCCAGTGATGGCAGACCCTAACGAACACTTACCTCCTCCCTTGGTGAGAATGAAGCCAGCTGTTTGATTTTCATGGTTTGATGGTTGTTGCACTTCTTGCACAGTAGAATTTGGCTGCTCACCCACTGCTGTGGTTTGGCAGGGTCACAGAAAGTTGGACTGCCCGACACAACGTGGTTGAGGTGCTCCATGTACTGGGCAGGGATGGGCTTGTTGTAGTCTCCATTCTGACAAAAAGCAGGGGCAAAAGCAAACATTCAATCATAAAATCAAAGCTAGGCTGACAGGAAGATTCCATAAGCTCTGTCAGCAGCTCTACGTTTCATTAGCATTCACACCTAAGTAACAAAATATATAAATAAGAAAAGAGACAGAACGCTTCAAATCTTCCCCCATCTCCACTGTGCTGTACACGTATTGCAAGTGGCTGGTGGTGCTGGATTTCAGCTCAAGACAGGCTTTGCTATTTAACAGAACACGAAACCAAAGAATTGTTCCATACAGTAAAGACAGTATTCTTAAGAAGAGATATGTCAAGGCTGCTATTGCCCTTTAAAGCAAGAGAGGAAAATCTGCCTTGATCTCTCCAGTGCAGGGGATTCTTTCTCCAAGTTGGGGTGCGGAGCTTAGGGGTGCTCAGCACAGAGCTGCAGCTGTCTGAGTGCTGCCCACTCACCTGCACTGCACCTGTGGCATGGCACCTGAGGATCAGGGCCCCCCAGGGCATGGCTGTCCCCAGTCTGTCCCTGTCCCAGCCTGTCCCCAGTCTGTGTCTGTCCCTGTCCCAGCCTGTCCCCGCCTCACCCTAANCCAGTCTGTCCCAGCCTGTCCCCAGCCTCTCCCTGTCCCCAGCCTGTGCCTGCCCCTGTCCCAGTCTGTCCCAGCCTGTCCCCAGCCTCTCCCTGTCCCCAGCCTGTGCCTGCCCCTGTCCCAGTCTGTCCCAGCCTGTCCCTGTCCCAGCCTGTCCCCTACCTCCTGGAAGCCGTTGTACTGCTCGCAGTTGGGGCAGTCCCAGCAGTTGCGGTTCCCGTAGGGCACCACCGTGTCCTGGTTGCAGAACCAGCAGTTCACTGTCACGTGCGTGGGCTTCTTCCTGTGGGCAGAGGAGAGGTCTGGAGGACTCTCCACCAGCAGGAGCACTGGGCTCAGCTGATGGAGAGCAAAGCCATGGCTTTCAAACAGTGAAATGCAGGAAAACAGCCGATCTTCCCATTCCGTGTGCTTGGCGACGTGACTTGGAGCAGTCATTTTAGCAACGAAAAGATGGAATGTTCAAGCAGAAATAAATTCTGCCTGACAGTCACAGCTCTGTTCTAGTACCATGGACATGTCAGAACTTTCATAACAACCTTGTGATTTACCCACTTCACTGTTTTTCAGGGGCATATTTGGGGGTACGAGTCCCCTCCATAATCTGCAGTGCTATTCCATGAGAAGGTGCAGTAGCATTGATGCTTGATACACAGGATTCCAGGAAAAGGAAGCCAGGAGCCACAGGAGCTGCCTGTGATGGTGCTCAGAAACCCAGGAAACAGGCTCATGGTTACAGTTCTGTCTGCCCCGTTTGGCAGAATATCTTCCAAGGACAAGGGCACATCACATTATCCTGAGGTTCCAGCACTGCACACAGCTGTTTCTTCACAACCTCGGTACTAAAGGAACTGAGGAATCAACACTTCACCCCTGCTTTTATGCACTAGAACTGAAGGGATAAAGACTAATGACCTTGATCCATGAGCCCCTTGTTTTCTAAAGCAATCCTGTTAAAACAACAGCCAATACAGACAAACAGCTGCGGCGTGGCCCCACCACAACAGGTTGTGACAGATGTTTGAGCAAAGAACTCCAGTGGCCCAGCCCCTGAGCCTGCCTGCTAGAGAAGCTCTGCATTTGTCTCCAAACTCAGTGCAATCCCCAAGAGGAGCTCCCTGGCAGGTCAAGGCAGCACAGCCCAGCTGTCTGGGTTTATCAGAACCAGTTCCAGCCACACTTCCAAGGGATGGCAGCTGCTCAGGGCGGGCTGTGGCAGCTATGCAGACAGATGGACACAGCTGCCACCAGCCCAGCTCCACCAGGGAATTAATCTGTGTGGCTCCACTGCAGCAGCAGAGAGGGTGACGGGGCAGGGGAGCAACTAACAGGAGCCAGAGTGCTCCCAGCTGAGAGGAACCTCTCCCAGCTCTAGGAAATGTTCCCTGCTGCCCAAACATCTGAATGCTGCAGAGGTGCTGTCTGGCATCCTGCAGACAAACAGCCAGGTGGGTTTTCTCTTGCAGCCATCACCTCTGTAGCTGGATCTCCACAATTAACATTCTTCCCACTCCCATTTCTATAAACCATGCCTTGAAACTCAGTTCATAAAATATCAAACCCTCAAGCAATGTCTGAGCCTCCTGTTTAGGCACTAACAATGAGGATATGCTTGAAATGAAGCACTTAAAAGTCAGAAAGTACAGAGGATTCCCTGCCAGATGCTGAAAGAAAATGGCTGGAGCTACTAGGATGACAGATTCTCATCTCAAAATAGATGCAAACACCCACACCCCTCTTAAAATGAATATTCCCTGCTCAACTTTCTTCACTGCCAAGGGGGCTCAACTGATCTGAGTTAAAAATATCACTGCTAAAACTAACAGGCAAAGAAAAAACCCAAACCAACTCAGAGTTTAAAGCAGACAAATCTAGGTCGATAGTCTGAGTTATCCATGAGCTGTCTCTGTCCAAAAGCCAAGCACATGTCAAAACAGCCAGGTGAAGGATGGACACAACACCTGTTGTATCAGTCCAATGTCACTATCACAGGTGTAAAAGCTGTGCAAATATAACATGGAAGCTTCAACCAGCAGCATACAAAGCCTGCAGCTCCTAGGGCACAGCCTGAACTCCACTCTCTGAAGGGGGTTATTGCCCAGGTACTCTAGAACCTGCCACAATCCCTTCCTCTGGCACCCATGGAAATCACACACACCACTCCTCAGCCTCTACCCATCCCCAGGCTCTAAATTCCATTACTTCTCTTTCCAGTGCAAGAAAAACACATCACAGCTGCCCAGATCCCAGCAGGTGAGCTATAACGTTTGCTCAGAACTAGCAGCTAGAGGTAAAATTTAGCCACAAGACCAAATTTCTAGTACAGTGATGTAAGTTACAGTGCAGCCTGTCCTCCCCCAAGAGCCAGGCTTGGTGTCCTCTCAGCCAAGAAAAAGGTGCCCAGTGGACTCAGGCAGGGACACACACCCAGTGACAACCACCCCAGGATCTGTTTGTATCTGGAGATCAAATCTTTTATCTCCTTGATAAACAAAAAGCAAAGGCAGCATCATATCTATGTCTGTTATCATGTCTGTGTCCCTTATTAAACTGTCCTCCTTGCTGACTATGGAAGATTCATTTAATTAAAGCAGAATAAGAAATTTGGAAGTATCAGAATAGCACTGAGAAACACAAACATGCTGCCTCAAAGAATTATCAAGGTCACCTGAAAGCATTTACCGGCAGTCTTCAAGGACTTAGGAAGAAATGCTTTCCATTCCAGAGACCTTTTGATGAACTTGAACAAAACAAATCCAATCTCCTCCCTCAAAAGGCACGCTAGCCTCAACTGGGTCAAAGAAATCTTGCCTGCTTCACTGGGATTGCTTTAGGCCACAGGATTTCTTGGATACCCTAATTATGTCATAGAAATGCCAAGTCTTGTATATGGGCTAATGTCCCATTGATCATTGATATGGTTAAATAAACAGCAAATGCTTCAGAGCGAACTTTAGGCATCATCTCGAGGATGTAGGAACATGCTTCTCTTGCAAAGCATAAACTTGAACTGAACCTTAACACAGCGAGCCCTTGGGACTGGCTTGTCTCCAACAGAAGCACTTAACAGATGAGCAGACTGCAAAGTCTATTGCTGCTACAAAGACTGAAACGCCTCATATTCCACACATCCCTACGTTCCTTTCATGCTATGATAGATTAGAATCTGTTAAATTAAGCTTTTCTCCTTTCATGAGATCTGAATCATGACATCTCTCCCGATGCTTTTCAAACCTGGCTTTCAATTGCTCTGACTTTGTTCTACGGTCAGGGACGTTCTGTGCAATTAAGAAACAAGTAACCAAAGAATTTTGGTCCCTAATCAATAATTTTGACTTGTACAGAATCTCCCCTAGCTCTAGCAGTGTGCTAACAGCGTTGATATTTTACAGACCTGTCCCCCAGCAATCCCTCCTTCTCCCGACACCGAGCAGCCAAAGGAGCGGGATCTTCTCCTTCCCTGCCTCGAAGATGCCAGAGAACAGGCGGGGATCCGGCCGGGCAGCGCCGGGTGCCCAGCCCGGCACACAAAAGCCGTTCCAGGAACGCACCCAGCCCTTCTCCCACACATCCCGCCTTCGGCCGGCCCCGGCCCCGCCGGGCTCCCCGGAGCGGCGCCGCTGCTCCACAGCCG
>VZTB01010312.1:83429-99161 GCA_013397245.1 Thryothorus ludovicianus | reverse complement strand
CCCAGGACAGGCCCCGGGACAGGGCCCAGGACAGGCCCCGGGACAGGGCCCAGGACAGGCCCCGGGACAGGGCCCAGGACAGGCCCCGGGACAGGGCCCAGGACAGGCCCCGGTGGGTTCCGTGTGACAGCCGGGACAGGCCCCGGTGCGTTCCCTGTGAGAGCCGGGACAGGCCCCAGGACAGGCCCCGGGACAGGCCCCGGGACAGGGCCCAGGACAGGGCCCAGGACAGGGCCCGGTGGGTTCCGTGTGAGAGCCGGGCCCCGGTGGGTTCCTTGTGAGAACCGGGACAGGCCCCAGGACAGGCCCCAGCGCAGCGCGGCACCACTCGGAATACCCTGAGCTGGAAGGGATCCAGGGCTGCCCTGCCCAGCACTGACACCCCAAAATCCCACCTGGGCAGCCCCGGCAGGGTGTCCCAACGCTCCGGCAGCCTGGGGGCCGTGCCCGTTCCCTGGGCAGAATGCCCTGGTACCCCTCCGTGACACAAAGCCGTGCCCGTTCCCTGGGCAGAATGCCCTGGTACCCCTCCCTGACACAAAGCCGTTCCCTGGGGAGAATGCCCTGGTACCCCTCCCTGACACAAAGCCGTGCCCGTTCCCTGGGGAGAATGCCCTGGTACCTTCCCTGACACAAAGCCGTGCCTTCCCTGGGCTCTGTCGCTGCGGGGATGGGGTGCTGCACACAGCAGGGGGAAAAGGCTGCAGACGCCGCAGCAGATCCAACACGGCTGCAAACAAAGGGGCTGGCACCAGGCACAGGACTGGCACTGGGGCTGGAGCTGTCCCCTAGAAAGGAGAGCAGCCCCTGTATGCTCTTACCCCTCTGCACACACAGCTGGCATTGGCTCTTCTCACACATCTGGAAACAGCTGGCAGTTTGACAATCGTGCTGTGCTTTTACACAAAAGTAGGAGGTTAAGATCTCTCCAAAATATGAGACTGACCAAGCCTCAAATTGTGTAGCTGTTCTTGTGATTGAAACAAAAGAAAAACTTCTCAGCACAATAAAATTGCTTAAAATTCAGGAGTTCCGAGTTATGTCAGCATCATGGTTTTTAACAGGCATAAATGGAAAAGCTCTTCATAGACAAATATTTCTGCCAGGAGTAAGCTTAACTGTGGTCGGGCTCTTCACTGCTCCATTTCCATCTGTACAGATTTAACCATGGAAATCAATTCTGCAGCGTAACAGTGAATATTTCATCTTAACGAATTTAAAAGGCACATCATTTTTCCATCTCTCTTCCATTGTTTAGTGCAATTACTTAGGGATTGTATTATGAGACCAAATGACAGGGAAAGGAGGAAGAACAACCCAGCCAGGCACTTGGCACAGCAAGGCCTCCTGCGTGTCCTCCAGGACCTGTGCTGCATTGCTGGCCTGTTTTCCCTACACAAATCCCTCCCTTCCTTCCAGCTCTACCTGTACCATCACTCCAACCAGGGGTGCATGGTTTAAAATTCAGTTTCCTCCTTAAAGGAGCTACTGAGGAACTGGTGCAAGGGGCACATTCACAGAACACGCATGGAACACAAAATATCTACACCAGTAAATACAGGTATCCTGAGGGTCATCAAAGCAACCACAGATATCTAAAGGGAGGCAGTAAGTCTAACAGTGTAGGGACTCGGGAAATCCTCAAGTGGCTCAGAAATACTTCCAAAACAAAATTAACCAACATGAGCAGCTCGTAATATTGCAACAGTGTGTGTGTAATTTCTATTTAACTGTTAATTTATGAATGGAAACAGGCACAGTCCTGGCAAAGTTAATGGGATCTTTTGTGGTCACTCCAGAAATTTCATCACCTTACTGATATAATTAAGCTACCAAGGGCCTAGTAATGAAGCCTTTACCTACCTTCCATGAAAATGACTTTCTGTAGAAGCTGGAGAAGAGGAAGAACCAGTGAAAAATTCCTTTAGATTGGCCTTGACAAGCAGAGAAAGGTTGTAGGTTATTTTTGAATTCAGGTATCGTTTTGGAAAAAGCTACTTCAAATTCTTCCCAGTGGTAATAGGCTTATTCCATCCTCAGTGACATCAATGGGATTGCTCACAGAGCATCACCTAAAAATGGTAACTCTTTACAGGGTTTAAGGACTCAAGGGTTAGTGAATTGTAAAAATTCTATTAAAGAGAGGAAGGAAAAAGGATTTAATTACACTAATTCAGAAACTCTATTAATAATCTCCCAATATATCTTATTAACCCCTTATTAAATTAAGACTAATTCTGCCAGGATTGGTAGCAAAGCTTAAAGGACAAATGCAAAAATCTTGCAGAATTCCTGATTTCCCATCAGATTCAGGCAAAACAAAAATGTGCTCGCTTTCCCTTGCTTTTTGTCTTACCAAGTCCCAGATTTCCCAAAAGGGTTGGAGTTTCCTCCCCTCATTCTCAAAAGACATCAGCAGTCTACACATTTGACTAAGATTTTAGAAGTGAGCTAGTGCACTGGAAGTACAGAGGAATGCTAATTTAGGAAAGCAAATCTCAGAAAATGTTTCAGAGTAGCAGCACAAGTGTCCCAGTTCTCAAAAATAGAAACACTGACAGTTTTGCCTCCTATAAAGAGGCTGAAGCTTTTGCTGCTCATCATCTCCATAAAAAAAAGCGCTGTCAATTTTTACTCAACTGTTTCCTGTTTTAGCTTAGGGAGAATGTGATAAGTTATTTCCAGGAAGACATAATAGAAATCAGTTATTTTTTGCAGTTTTGCCTCATGACGAGGTGCACACACATTCCACTCTCTTTGCACTGAGCTCCTTCGTCACGCTGATGTCAAACACGACCTCAGGTCCCATCATCAGCTGGGCTCCACTGGGAACAAACGGGGAGTTTGAATCCCGTTATCAGCCCATCCTATTTCTGCAACAAAACCCAGCCTGAAAACTCCACCTGACCAAAGGCACTGCCAGGCTGTCTCCTGATGCTTCCCATGCTCCCTCCAAGCAGCATCTCTGCTCTGAGCAGTCCCTCAAGTCAGAGCTGCCCACAAACTCTCGTTCCCCCCGAGGACTCATCACCAGGAGCTCGCTGCTGTCTCTGAGCTGGGCTCAGATGCTGCAGTGCTTGTCTCAGCTGCCAAAGCAAATGACACCAATGAACAGAAAGGCAGAGGATGGCCAAAGCAAAACACCAGCCTACATGTGAGCTCTAAAATACGTTATCCTGCACCATCAGTAGTAATTCATATGCCACACTTCACTCACAAGGTGCTGCTGCAATACAGCTGGGGTGAAGACTATGAACATGAAAGCATGTTCTAAATGTCTCTGTATCATGAGAACTGTTGAAAATCTGTCTCTTGTGGAACTCCCACAGGGCAGCCAGGCCAAAGTCACTGACTGTCCTTGTGCTGCTCTCAGGCCTGCACCAGAGCAAGGTCTAAAAGCCACGACAGATCTGCTCATAGCCAGTACCATAACCACGTATCCCAAATGCACAGGGGACACAGAACTGTAATTACACTCTTGCCAAAAGCCTCTCATCACACTGCCAGTGCAAGTGGCTTTTCTAAGAGATGCTGGTGTGCACAGTTCATACCATCAAAACAGAGAAACCAGTCTGTCCTACTTGGACACTCCAGGGTGTTCACACAGCAGTGAACAACGTACCCTGAAAAAACACAGAACTGCTCTCCAACTTATCTGGGCACTTAGGCTATTACTGTGCTCAAAAGCATTATGACCCAGTTGTAAGAAGACAGTTTCAAATGTCCAAGCCAGTTCTTCTGTTTTAATACAGTTTTAATGAACATCAGTCCAAGAGATCACTTGATAGTATGAGGTACATTCCTTGACCACATATGGCTGTGCTTAAGGAAAAGGACAAACATATAATTAAATTAAATACTGTAATTTAATTTAGTAGCAGTTTAATTATCAAGTTAAAAAAAATTATAATTAACTATTAACATTAATGACTTGAGACCTTTTAGAAAGCATGAGTCCAAAAGGAAATATCCACAGTCACAGACTTGTAGTGTTCCCACCAGCACTGCCACCTGCAACAGTCTCTTCCAGGACTATTTGTTCAATGAAGAGGTTGGTCTTCAGCCTGCAACAGGAGTCTTGGCTCTGCTACTTTGTGTGGTCTTCCAAGAGATACACAATGAGCTCGTAGGTGGAGAGGACGATGGCTGTGTTTGGGATCTGCCGGATGAGCTGGGCAAAGAGTCCTCTGTAGAAGGCCAGGTAGCCCTCCTCCCGTGCCACCAGCCGAGCTGTCTGCATGAAAGCCTTGTACTTGGTGCCCTCCTCTCGCAGCCGTGTCCGGATCACCTCTGCACAAAGGGAACCACAGTCACCAAGGAGAAACGTGCCACCACCAGGGAAGCTCCCGTGAGCAAACCCCAGGGACACAGAAACCCTCTGTACCAAGTGCCAGCCAGTACATGCAGCCATGGCACCCTGGACACTCTGCCCTTCAGGCCAGAGAAGAGTCAGAGCAGAGCCCTCTTTCATGTGGAATAAATGAATGATTTGCTCATTGAAGCTAATACAGATCTAAATGCTTTACTGATGCTCACTACTCAGTACTGCTCCTCCTACACAACCACATCATTCACATCTGTCCAGAAGGACTAACACCCTTCAGTCCCCAGGTGCTCCCCACAACCTGACCAGAGAACCCCAGAGGCTGTGGGTACTCAGCCAGCTGGGGCTTCCAGTGAGAACAGAAACACCAGGCAATCAGTTCTGTGGTGGTTTTGGAGTTGTTTTTAAACTAGCAAGTCCCAATCACCAACCACACATCCAACCAGGAATATGCCAGTGCAGAAGGCAAAATAATGAGCATTTGGCCCTTTGAACAACCCAAGAGTTTTACAGCCCTGGACCCATCATTTGTCTTGGATTCCAGGCAGCAGCTCTGGTGCTGCACTCATAAATGGAGGGGTTAACATACCATGAGGATAAGCAATGCAGGAGGCACAGCCCTTGGAAACAGCAGCAGCAACCATCAGTCCAAAGAAGCTTGTCGAGGTCCTTTCGGTCCCGTTAGAAGAAGGGGGCAGCTGGACTTCCTTCAAGTGCTGTTTTAAACTTTCATAAATGGCAAAGCAGATAATGGTCTCAGAAATCCCTGCATAGGAGGCAGTCAGGCCCCTATAGAAACCACGGATACCTTCTGTCTGGTAAACATATCTAGCACACTGCAAAGCATTCATTGGTTTGGAGCCCCTCACTCTAAAAAACAAACAGAACAGAGCACATCATGAGCCAAGAAAAATAATTAATATTAAGAAAGAAACTGTTATGGCTTTCAGTGTTTTTTATAACTATGGAAATAGTTCTCTAAGTTTTACTCCAACATTCTCCCAGGAAAGCTGCACAGAGCAGGGCTATGATGCTAAGAGTGCACACTTGGCTTTGCTGCTTCCCCAGTATATACTCATAATTCCTTCAGCACAAGCTCAATCCAGTCTGTCACAGTTCACAACAAGGCCTTACAAGACAATAAGCATTGAAGAGACACTGCTTTGTGTCAAACTGGTGATTGCATTTAAAGCCATCTTCAGCAGGCCAAGAGACAGAAGTCTGCTGCATGAGAAATGATCCTTCATTTGAAGAGGCAGCACTCAGTTCAAAGGTGCTACCCTGCAAAGTGCTGGAATTAAGTCTTATAAATTATTTATAAAGTTGTCGTGCCTTGTAAGATCCTTTTTATCTGACCTAGCATGTCCTTGCAGGAAGGAATTTCCATTCTAAGCACTCATGTTATTAGCAGAGTCCCTTATTGCTTTGATATCCACCAGTGACTGTGAAGCATTCAACCAAAAGAAATTGCTGTCACATTCCCTCTGTCTTCAGGATGTGTGGTTAACAGGAACACAACGGTGAAGGAGGCAAAAGAACATTAAACCACTGCAGCAGATTCCTGTTGTCTGTGGGAAGTTTTAGGGAATAAACTGCGGTGTCTTCACCACAATTTGAAGCCAGCACCCCTCTGTTACAGCCACCTGAGTACCCCACTGTCTGAGCTGGGATCAGTGACCCTGGCTGAGCTGGGATCAGGACAGGTGATGCTGCCAAAAGGGACACAGAGCCACCCTCATGCTCAGCCTCCCACGGGAGCTCTCATGGCCCTTCCACAGCTTCTGTCACTGCTGTATCAAAGCCTTCAGGCCTCAATACCTTCTCCTCATCATCAACCCCAGAACTACAGAGGACATGTAACCAGCAGAGAGAAAAATTGCCATGCTAAACTAAAGATTTACAGTGAAACCAGAGGCTGAACCTAACCCAGCACTCAAGGCAACTCCCACATCCTTCTCAGTAATTTCTGTGCATCAAACTGAAGTAAGACACACAGAATATGAACCTTTAGTCTGACCACACAGAAACAAGGCTTGAAAGGTGGGACTGAGAGTCAGGGAAAAACTGGGCAAGATGTATCAGCGTGCAAAGAGCCATGAGTAAAACCACAAGGGCTCAGTTCCAGAGGCACCCATGGCATCCATGACTCCCCCAGTCACTTACTTCCGTTCCAGCTGCATTCTTGTTTTCACCATCCATATGGGGTTCATCAGGGAATTTGTGATAAAGGCTGAAAAAAGCCAGAGCAGAAGTGCAGCTGAATCCAGGCCATTGTATTGCCATGAACCTTACACCCTGTGCAGTGGGACTTCCACCACCAGCTCTAGCCACGTGTCAAAAGCACAGAGGTGCACAGCCTCCAGTTTCATGTTAAAATTCGGGAGGCATCAACCCATGGATTCTTCCTTTCTGCACCTATTTTAATGTGTGTCATGTTCCAAAGGCTGCTGCAGACAAGATCCCTTCGTTCTAACAGGTTTTGGAATTTCAGCTCAAAGGAAACCCGTGGGGACACAAACCTGAACTGGACTCGAGGTCCCCGGGGCTGTAGGTGGTGCCATTGAGCTGCTCATTAACAGAAACCACCCCTAATTAAGGGCTTACTCTGGGAACGATTATTTTTAGTGACCACTCTGGTGACTGATGACTGAACTAGGGGAGCTCTTCTGCAGTATTTTTCCTACAGGAACAAACTATTTTCCCCAGCCTGGTAGGAAAAATACAACATCCTGAAACAATTTGGCAAAAGCAGTATCAGAAGTTTAATGATGTTTACTAATATTTTTTCCTTGCATTAAGGGACTGGACCATTGCAGTTGGGAAAAACATCCTAAATTAGTAAACAACAATCTAGAAATATTTCTATGCTGAACTGAAAAGCAGTTCCTCTGTAGACAAGGCCAGCTAGAAGACTCCTGGTTTTTTTGTGTATTCCACCTCAGATTAAGTGCACATTTTCAGCACCTGCCACACACTGGCCCCTGTTCTTGGAATTACAAACACTCACCTGCAGAACCTGCAGAACAGACGTGCACAATGTTGCTGTTGGGCACAAACATGCTGTTAAACTGCTCCTTGGCTTTGGAGTAACATGCAAAATAGACAGCTCTGTGGAGAAGGAAAGAAGAAAAGCAATGCAATACAGACAATGTCAAACTAGACAATTACTGTTCTTTGCCCAGCCCCTGAAAAACAGAACTCTCTCTGAAGAGGCCTCCACATGACTACTTCCATGTGCATGGACACAGGGGTTTTGTTTTCTTTCTTCCCTTGCACTACAGTGCCACAGTTTGACTTGACACCCACAGGGTAGGAATATTTTGCAATGGGGGCAGCATGGTGCATGGAAAAGCAGAGTCCTGGATTCAGGATTGCTGCAAAGGTGACCTGTACAGAAACAGGACTGCCTGCTTCTGTCTGGGGGACATCCCACCTACTAGGCAAGAGGCCAGAGAAGGAGTTCACCTCTCCTCAGGTTCCTTTCTAACTGGAAAACTTGTTCTAACTGGTTCGGTTTCAGGCAGAGAACATCTGCCAATATCCAAGCTGCTAATGAGTTTTATCATTTCCTAGACAGAGAGATCTTCAGCCCTACCAAGAACAGGGAGAGACCACTGAGGTGCTGTAAGACCTCCAAATGCAAGCAAACTTTGTTGCTGCTGAAAAAGGGACACTCATCCCTTTTGGGGTTGTGTGGCAGCAATGAGACTCCTTCCCCCTTGGCTGCAGTTTTTCATTTGAGAAGAATTTAGGCAAGCAAGGCCCAGAGAGCAACTCCCCTGCCCTGGCACACAGCTCCCACTCACTGCTGGGCAGGCACTGCTGGGTGCCCAAGGGAAGCAGGAGGTTAGAATATGCAATTATTACCCTGCACACCTCTCTGCACTGCCTTCCCTTCCTTTTCAAGCACACAAGTGGCTCTTGCAATGATGTGGAACTTAAGTATACTTGGCATTTAAGTGCCTTATTTACTCTGCACCTTCCAGTGTCATAGAAGTGTAAACCAGATTTTTATCTTGGTGTGTACACTGAGCAGAATGCACACACAAATCTCAGTTTACAGATGGGATAATTTCATGGCCTATTATTTTGAATCACAAATGCACTGCAACATTTGTGTTGGCACTTCCAACAAGGCTTTTAGCAACTGTTTAACTATTTACCTCGATGGTGCAACTCCAACCAAGTTTGGACCCAGCCCTCGGAAGAGTGACCTTGGTCCTTCTTTTTCCAGAATTGACCTTAAAATAAAAAACAAACAGGGAGGGAGAAGATAGTATTTGGGTTAAAAGTTAGTTTCTTGTTCTGAGTGCAGAGAGCCTAAAGAACTGCACAAAAGCAAAGAGTATGACAGAGTGAAGCTGTTAGATTTTAATCTATGTGATATACTTCAAAATAAGTGGAATTATACACTGAGTAAAAGCCACTGTACCATAAAACTCAGTGCTCTACAGAGAAATAGGTGTCAAACAGCACAAGGTTATAATTTCCATTCTTTGAAAGCTGTCAGGAATTGAATTCAAGTTTCGTGGAGAACCCAGTGATAGCTGACTCTGATGAACAAAGAATATTTTCAGTGCTCTCTGTATCTAAACCATTTCAGTTTGCTTTCCATGTACAAAGACTTGGAAAAAGAAATCCTTTTTCCTTTCACAATGGCCATGGGATGTGCTTTTCCTCCCAAGGAAGCTGAATGTGGCAATCACACTGCACACAGTGTGAGTGCACAGTCTGCCAGCAGCAGCTCTCCACACTGGGCTCACCCTGGGAAAACCACGGGAGAAATTCCAGAGGGCTCTGGGCTCTGTGGGCAGCTCTCTGCACCCACTGGGACTGCCAGGCTCTCTCAGTTTGCTCTCTGGGTCACTGGCAGTGCTCCCCACAGGTTCCAAACCCAGCCTCCTTAGACAGGAGGAGACACAGGAGCTTCTGAAACGCCTTTGTTTTCTGCAGCAGAGCTGAACTTTCTGCATAAACTCCAGGGCTGAGTGTTTCCAAGGAGACAGATCCACCAACTACTTGTTCTTTGTCACTTAACAGTCACGACTGCAGCTTCCAGCTGGGCTAACTCATCAGAATCTTAAATGGATTAGACAAAACCAGCCGTCCTTCTGGAGTGCTTTCTATCAGCAGCAGCCTTAACCTGCCCTCTGGGTACCTGTTTTCTTTCCATTTACAGTACTTAAGGCTTTCATACTCAACACCTTTAACTCTTGCAGAGCAATTTTACTGGTAGGGCTTTAATGGCTCCTTCCTTAGCCATAAAACTTTCCCAAACCATGAGGTCATGTCCAGTTTGGCAACAATCAGGACTGAGAAAGGCATGAAAAGAGTAAAAACAAGGGACCAAACTTCACTTAATTCTTCTGACATTTGTATTTTCTCAGGTGATAATCAATAGCATTATCTGCTCTCCATAAATGCTGCCTGCAAGGGAATGACAGCAGAAATACTTTGCTCTCACTTCTCAAGCATCTAAAGTAACCAGGTTGAAAACTTGGCAATACACACAGCTAAGCAATTCCTGAAGTGAAATGAAATCAAGATTCCAGTCACCAAACTTAATAAGTTTAATAAATATATTAAAAGACTGACCCATTTTGAACCATTTCTTCTCTTTCTAAAAAACAAACAAACAAACAACCCCAGACAAAGATGGACCCAGAGGATGAATTAAGATCTTTCTGCCTTGAAAGTTTTCACTTTCTTTAGTTACAGCTGCCTAAAGTCCAATGCTGCAAGGTGAAAAAATAGCAAGGGAAAGGGCATTAAAATCAAAGCAACTGGCACTGCCTTATGCATTCAGTCACGAATTGCTCTAGACTCACCTCTGAGTAGACAAAGAAATGTTTGGCAGGGGAAAGCAGGCTGTTTACAATACAGAAACTCAAGTCCCAGAATGACTCCAGCCAGAGAGCTCTGCAGAGAATTTGAATTAGCACTCCAGTGTTATATAACTGTGCAGCTTCTCCCCAGGCAGCCTGCCAGGCGTGCTGGCCTTACATAAAATCATTCAGCTTGCACTGCTGGTCGGTATTTTCCTCGGCACTCCTGCCACCTGATCTCAGCAGGACCTCTGCATCACCCTGGGGTGCCCAAGCAGCCAAACAAACTCAATCCTTCTGCAGCAGCTCTGACCATGACTCGATGGTGCTTTGGTATTAAAATACAGTAGCTGAGATTGCCATAGTTGCTGGTAGAACTATTGAGCAGCTGTTAGAGAATTTCAATTTCCTCTTCTTTATGAACACACACCTGAAAGGGAGCAGCTAGAGCATCAAACACTGCAGTCTGAACCACCCAAGGCTCTTAACAGAGGCTAAGACAGGCATTGACAGGACTGATGCATAATAATAATAATCAGCAAAGACAACATCTAATGGCAGAGGGGAGCTCAGGAAGCCAACGAGAGCTGGGAAAAGCCCCCAGGACCCCCCCATGACATATTTTAGTGAAGTGAAACTCAGATCAGTGTGTCAGGGAATGAGAGGGGGAGCAGCACTCACTTGAGGACACTGAAGAGCCCGGGGGATACAGACGTTGGCCTGACCATTCCTTCCCCACTGATGGTCCCCAGCTGCACCTGGGGGTAGTAGACAGTCCTGAAGGCCAGCTTTGAAGATTGAAGCCTCGTCTTTATCACCTCCAAGGGACACGTAAAGATGGCTCCAACCGTTCCTCCACACCTGCAAAGCACAGTGGAAGCAGAAGGCAGAGTGTGACATGGGATGTGCAAAGCACAGAAATGCAGTGAACACTGCTCCCAGCTCCTCCACACCAGCTCTGGCTTCAGGCAGGGCACACTGTTCCCATGCCCTGGAGAGGCACTGCTGGACTGCTCACGGGCACTGATGAGACTGGGGAGCACAAAATTGATACCAACACTAACAAAATAATCCCTGACTGACCACGGGGTCATGGGACCACTGCCTGCTCCCATGTCCTGCCATGACTTGGGAGTTCTGCCTGGAAAAACTTCCATGGCATCCACGGTTCAGAGGCTGATGTCCTCAAACAGACACAGCCTTGGATGGATTTTTCTTATGGGAAGCAGGAAGCTGCCAGATGAGAACGAGCCTCTGGGGATTAGGACACTACAGAATGAAAAAAATATAATTCTTCACCATTTCAGTACTTATGGTTAAAGAACTGCCTTCAGAAGTAGTAAATATCAAAACTACACTAAGCTAGGCACTCCTAAAAACAATGGATATCAACTTTTTGAGGAGAGAAAGCAGCAGCAAGGATGAGGAGGGTTGGCAAACAGAATAACAGGGCAGAAAGGCTCCTAAAGAACAGACCTCCCAGACTCTGACTCCAGAAGGACAAATATGAAATATTATACACATGTGACCCTATAATAGGCATATATTCATCTTAATATAGTGAGACTGAGCCTCAAAAAAAGCACATTGGGCCAAGAATATAAAGTGTATGAGTCCTAATTTTCATTTTTCTCAGTGATCTGGAAAGTGGCTGGTGGAAATACTTCTCTCTCTGCTGCTCTTAGGTAATTGAATGTTCCTTCTGGCAAACTCCATGATTAAACATAGTGCTGAGGTTGGCTAAAAGGTACTGTATCTACATTTTATTACTCAAACACGCTGGGATTTAGGAAGACTTAACTAAATATTTCAGGTTTCTTGCAAGGGCATTTACTACAGCTGAACTGAGTAGGAGATATTTTCTTTGTTTGCACAAGTGTCAAAGCATGTGATTGCTTCAGAAACCTGTGTTTATGATTTTCCTTAGAAAACACCAGGGGTCAAGAATTTAACTCTCTTTGATGTTCATGTGAAATTGCAATTTTAGTAGTTTTCCATGAAAGGGAGTTGAGTTTTAAAAAGTAACTGTAGCCTTTTTCTTGTGTGTAAAAACCCACACAGCTTGCTAAAGAACATTGCATGCACTAATTTGGGACCAGAGATCCACAGAAGGACATTAATAAAGGTATTAGTGGGTATTTTCTAAAGCCCCCTCCAGACATAACTACCTTAATAGGAGACTCTTTTTTTAACACAAGGGAAAGGGCAATAGAAGGATGGCAAAAAGATCCAAGCTCTAGATGCACAGCAGCTCAGGAATGCAGCTTATTTTGCCTGCTGAACCAGCAGAGGAAGGGAAACCATTCTCTGCCAAAGCCCCAAAGTCCCCACACGTGCATTAACAGCGTGGCCACCCAGGCTGTGCAACCACAGAAATCAAAGTTCTTTACAAGGCTCCAAAGAACAGCCCAGAGCTCATGGCCAGGGAGCACAACTTCCTCACCACAGCTTTCAGGTTCTGCAGATTCTGCCCAGATATGACCCCAAAATGGGCTTTTCTAATGCAAATGCAGCCACCAGAACAAAGTGCTTTCATGGAGACTGGTAATATGATTTACCAGCATTGAGTTCTCACTCATTCCTCTTTGCTGAAAGGGACAGAGGCCTGAACTAGGGACAATCCACACATCCACAGTGACACACACTGTAAGAAAGCACTTGCCTTCATCCCTTTGAAGGGACTCATGCTCTTGCATGCTGACTGAACTCACTGAGCTGATCATGGAACTCAGCACCTGAAATTGTGACATTTGGCTCTGAAACACCAGTGCCCACAGACCTTATCAGGCCTCTGATTATTCTGTGTACTAAAGCAGAATCCAATTCCCATTTTTCTCTTGCTGCCAGCTTTCTATCTTTACAGAGTCCACCCCCAAAGTATCAGTGACCTGCATTTGAAATAAACTCTCAGCACCCACTAGCACAACTGGCAGAGATGCCAAGAATCTTAATTAAGACTTACTTCATCAGTCCTAGATTTAATCACTGAGCAATATTCTTAATACAAATATCAAGCCAACGTTGAATGTTAAAGGATGTCCTGCAGAACAAAGACCTTCCAGTAGAGCACCACTGACTTCAGCAAGATCACAAAGATGATGGAGCAGCCTGGTTAGAGAATCACAGCCTGACACATTTTGCTGTGTATTTGAAATTATACTGATTTTCTAAAACATGTCACATGCTCTAGCATGACATGCACAGCAGAAACAGCAAAGCAGGTTGTACCTTTGATATTTCATTGCTGCATTGTCCAGGCTGTGAACAAAACAAGCTTCTGCATCCTCAGGCACCAAAGAAACTGAGTATCAGAACAAGACAGACTGTTCCTAACGCTTTAATGTAATTAATAATTCATTTAACTTCCACCTAATTATGTTGTTTTCAGGTGTAGGTATTCCTGTCAGCACTTCCTGTGTTCCTTGAGCTGCCACACTGCTAATGAGGCAGGGAATGCTCAGCAACCTGCAGCAGGAGCAGGGTGAGACAGTCAATGGCAGCAGCAACCCCCGGTGCTGGACCACACCTCCTCAGGTGAGCCCTGCTTCTCTCCACTTTACACACGAGACATTTCCCAGCTGTCTGCCAGCGCAGCACATTGCTCAACACCACTTCTCAGGAAATCTCTGCAGCGGCAGCATTCCTGCAGCTGCAGAGGCAACGTGCAGTCACCTCTGCTGCAGCAGCTTTTCCCAAACACGAACGAGCAACAATGCAGCGACTGCAGCAGGGAAACGGGAGCCCTGCCTCGGCAACTCGCTGTGTCTGCCGTGCAGCTCGGCTGAACCTCATCTGAACCTCATCTCTGAACCTCTGAACCTCCTGAACCCTCAGAGCCGCGCTGCCACCAGAACCCCCAGAGCTCTCTTTGGTCTGCTGCTGCTTCTGGAAGCCTGAAAAGGGACCAAAGAAACTGAAGGGCCAACGAGTCTGTCTGCCTGAATAACCTGGTTAATGGGAAACCACCTCTTTCAGCAACTGGAGAGCACTTTGCAACATTCAAGGGCGTTTCATCACTCCCAGCCTCCCAAGTGCTAAATGTTCTATTCCAGCCACTAAGATTATCTAAAGCTGGCCTGCCTGCTTTGTGCAAACACAAAGACATGAATTCCTTTTTAATCTGTCACCACAGCCCATCCCCACCTCCCCAGAAAACCATTACAATATCAATAATGCCTCTACCAAAATTATTTCAAGTGAATGGATTCCTTTTACTTTCTCTGCAAAAACCACTTTACAATTGAACAAAGTACTGGGATCCTTGCCGAAGGCAGAGGGTAAAATAAATCACTACGAAAGATGCTGACCTCCCAGCACTAGATCAAAACACTGATGAGTTTAAAATTCTTATTTATTTATAGTCTGAGGAGTTACATGAGGACACCAAGAGCTCTGGATGGGCGCTGTTACTATCCAAACAAACTCACTCGGTTCCAGCTTCTGTCCCAGGCTCCAGGTACTGCTCTGATGCAAGTGGGGGAGGCAGAGGGGACAGAGGACTCAGTGCAGAGTATTCAAGCCAGCAGAAGGGCAGTGTCTCTGAGAAGCTTAAGATTTGTTTGGTTTAATATTAGATCAAATAAACTTATTGCTCCCGGGACACGTCAGAGGAAACTGAAGTATCCTGTTAATCAAGAGAAAAACCAGTGCCCTGCTATCAGACAGATTTAAACTAACAACAGGTTTCATGTTGTCTTCCTAACTACTGTCAGCTGACAAGCACTAAGGAATATTCTACTACTTAAGTAACTTGAGCTGTTAAAAAAATTAAAATATTTCTGACAAGGCTAAAAGCGCACTTAACCTGCACAATACATGATCAAAACTTAATTTACAACATCAAATTATCCTCCTAGGCTGCTATTAAAAGAACTGTACTAAGTTAATTTTCGAGGGGTTTCTGCTTGGCGGTTTGTGGGTTAGGGCTGTTACTTTCAGCTTTTAACACAACAAACGCAACAGCTGACAAGTCCTTGAAGCAAGAACCGGACAGCAGAGGCCCTGCCATGCCAGGTGCCACCATTTACCCACCGGTACCGGCCCTGCTCGAACCCTCCTGCCCCCGCTGCTCTCCCTTTCGGGGCTCCCGCATTTATTTCGGTGTAGGCGCAGGGCCGAGCCCCGCTCCCCCCGCGGGGTTACGGAGCGAAGCGGGGAGCGAAGCACGGAGCAAAGCAGGGAACAAACCAGGGAACAAACCACGGAGCCGCTGTGGGCACGGGGGCTGCGGCTGGCACCCAGCGCCGCCTTGTCACGGAGCCCCGCCGCATGTCGCGACAGCCGGCCCGGGGCCTCGGGAACGGGCACGGGAAAGGGCCCGGANGCCCCGCCGGGTCCGCGGCTCAGCCCCGGTGGCCCTGCTCCCCTGCTCGCCGGTGGCCCCGTTCACCCGGTGGCCCTGCTCCCCGGTGGCTCTCTTTCCCCGGTGGCCCTGCTCCCCCGGCGGCCCTGTTTCCCTGTGGCCCTGCTCGCCGGTGGCCCTGTTCCCCCGGTGGCCCTGCTCCCCTATGGCCCTGCTCCCCCGTGGCTCTCTTTCCCCGGTGGCCCCGTTCCCCCGGTGGCCCCGCTCCCCCGGTAGCTCTG
>VZTB01010312.1:36158-83139 GCA_013397245.1 Thryothorus ludovicianus | reverse complement strand
CGTGTCCCGGTCTCGCAGCACGGCTCCCCCTGCCTTGGCTCGCTCCTGTCCCGGTCTCGCTGCATGGCTCCTGCAGGCTTTGGCTCGTTCGTGTCCCGGTCCCGCTGCACGGCTCCTGCAGGCTTTGGCTCGTTCGTGTCCCGGTCCCTCTGCACGGCTCCCCCTGCTCGGCAGGGCTGGGCCGGAGGATGCTGCTCGCATTCACCGGGGTCGGCATGAGCCGAGTGTGCACATGAGGCCGTTTCCTCGCAGCTCGGCAGCCCTGCGTGTCCGTAGCGCCGCCTGCCCAGCAGAGAGCACTGCGAGAGCAGCGTTGGGAGCACAGTCCCCGGGAGCGGGGCGGGACTGGGCGCAGGAGCTTTGATCTTGTGCACTCTGACTGCAGCTCCAGCTCTGCCTATAAATGCCCGTCACCCACCCTGGACTCTGAAGATGCTCTGTCTTGTGGCTCCTTTTCCCCTTCACCAAACACTTCTCCAAGGAGAGGTCAGCTCCAAAAAGCTCAGACAATCAATGGCTTTCTCTAAAGCCATTGCACTGCTTGCACACCTCACTTGTTTGAGGCAGACGGCAAAAGTTATCCCAGCTTCCTGGGCATCATCACCTCGATTTTCCTTTGCCTAGGAGGAAGGAGGAGCTGTGCTGGCTTGTACCTGCTACAGCCCCCACAGCTGTACAGATGTGCTGGGCAGTGGAATGCCCCTCCTTCCCCTGTCGTTTTCTGGTACTGATCTCAGACTGGGGAATGGGCTGTCCAGTCTCCCACGTGCTGCCCGTGCCAGGGGGACATTGCTAGAGACTCAATTCTCTTTCTTGCTTCAGCCATCCACTGGGTTTGGGCTCCTGGGGTGCAGCACACTGGGATGAGTCTGTGCCTCCATCCCGGGGTGCCCCTCACCTCTGAGAGCTGCCGGTGCAGGTCTGGCTGCAGGAGATGTGGGCACAGGCAGGGCAACCAGAGGAAGGCAGGATTTGTGTCGTGCTGAGAAAGCATCAAAGCACCAGCAGAGTGGGTCAGATCTGGGAAAACTCTGTATTCCAGACACTGCTGGTACAGCCTGGTGAGCATTTCTAGGGAATTTTGTGAGGATAAATGTGCATGGAGGCATTGTGGCCTCCATGGATCAGACACCGCAGGAGCCACATCAGGGGAAGTTCCTAAATTACTCCCATGCCAGTACAGCATGAACCCAACCAGGAAAGGATTGAGCTGGCTATTCCTGGGACTTGTTTTGTCTGGTGGCTTCCTACAAGCTGGAGCAAGGAGTCACCAGCTTGTTCCACATCATTAGCAGCTGGCAGCTTCCCAACCATTACCAGCATAGCCTGGATCTCACCCAGCATCTTTGAGATGAAAGGCATTGCAGCACCACTGCACTCACTGTTTTAGGTCCCAGGCCAGCTCCCACTCAAGGCAGTTACTCTTTCCAATGACTGCAGCTGGAGCTGGGTCTGACATTCCTGTAGCAGATCCGTCTCAAGTCCTGAGTTAGGTGAAATATTGGTGAGATAGTCCAAAACAACAGACAGGGATCAAATAAAAAATAGCAACACAGTCAAGCAAGAGCATGAGGAATTCTGTTTCCTTCCAGAAAACACTGAAGGTCTGAACTCAGAGCAGCCAAAGCACCTAGTGAAAGGAATGTGAATGGAGCCTGCTGTAAGTGGGTGTCTGTGGGAGGCTGTCACTCTCTCCAAAGTGCATCTCTGCCAGGAGCACCATCAAAGAAATCTCTCTGCTGGTGATGAACATCCTGATAATAGCACTCATCTGTCCTCAGAAGGGCCGAGGTCATTGCTCAGAGTTTTGGGAGACATGTGTGTCCAAAAGAGTATCTAAAGTCATAGTGAAGACTGTGTAGTATCCAAGAACACAGTGAAGAGACACATCGCTGGGCTATTCTATCAGCAAAATTTTGTTGAGAGTGCTTTGAGTGATTTGATGGACATCCCAAAGGCTGTAAAGTAAATGCATACAGTTTGAATTCAATGGTTTGAATTCCTTCTGTCTCTCATTCTGCAGCGAGTGATTTCTGACTCCTGTTTCCCATGTGGAAAGAGGAGGCACGAGGGCACAAACTGAGCAGCAGGGATGAGGCCAGGGCAGACTTGCCCCAAGGTCAGCATCTGTCTGTCACACCCGCAGCTCCCTCAGTCGGCCGCGCTCGGACGCTACAGACGGAGGGCCCGGGTTGTTACAAGGCTTGGCCTCTGTTCCTGAACATCTTGTCATTGCTAAAACAGTTCCAGCTCCACGCTCAGGGCCAGGGCACCGAGCAGCAGCTGTCAGTTTAAACACTGTGTCATGCAGCCACCGCAGGGCTGAGCCACCCCGGGAGCAGCAGCCCGAGAGGAACAAGGTGGGCATTCAGGGGAAAGGGAAACTGGGTAGAATTACAGCTGGCAAAAGACATTTTTTTCCACACTAACATGGAACTGGATTCACGAGCTTATGGTAAGAAGATGCCACTAAGGCCTGGAGTGTTTTCCCTGGAACAGGAGGTGTGATCAGCGGGAAGGAGGGACTGGGAGCCCTGAGAGCCCTTGGGAAGCTGCTCAGAGCCTGCCCACGGCCAGCCTGGCTTGGTGCTGACTCAGACAGACACCACTGGCTGTGGGACAGCCAGCTCTGCTGCTGCTGCAAAGAGCAGAAATCCCGTGAATTCACACTCTGGGAAAGTGCTGAGACACCTCAGAAGGAGACCTGGGACTCCCAGGGATCTGTAAGGAACACCAGGAGCCCATGGGAACCTTCCAAGAGCAGCACTGTTGAAGTGCAGTGGGTGAGCTGAGCTCCTCCATCCTTGGCAGTTCAGTGCAAATACAGCCCAAAGAGCCAAACAGGGGGAATACAGCCAAATATAGGGGATATGGCCAAATATAGGGGATATGGCCAAATATAGGCAGGAAGAATCCTGATTTTTGGAGGGTTAAAAGGGGATCAGTGGAGCAGAGTAGCAGCGTCTCCCTCTGTGAACCAACTTCCCTCCATCCCCATAGCAAGCTTCTCTGCAGGCAAGACTGGGATTAATGGGAAACACATGGGGGGAGAGTCAGTGATCCAGGGCTCAGGATGAGCAGCTGAAGAAAAAGGAGCTACCTGGACCCCATTCAGGAGTGAGCTCAGGGACCAAACATCTCGTGAATGGGAGTGGGCTGGGTGGGGAACTTACAAGGTACAGGGTCCAGTTTGGTGTTTCCCACCCTGCCAGGGCCACACGCCAGGCTGGGAGGAGCATTCCAGCTCCAGCAAAGGGGGAGAGTCACCAACCAGAGCCTGCATCTTCCACACAACATCTCTTTGCTGCCCTCCCAGCTTAAATTGTCAGCACTGGGCTCATGGTGGGGTCACCAGGGACACTGCTAGAGCCAGTGGGGACATGGCTTCCTGCTGGGGACTAAAGACAAAGCTACGATGCAAGTGAACAGAATATTATTATGTAGCAGAATGAGAGCTCCCAATTTAAACCCTGGTATCATGGTGACAGCTGCATCACCTACGTGCTCTTGTCATCCTCCAGCTGCAATTACAGCAGAAACATGGTGGGAACATTCTCAGTGTGACAGCGCTCTGAATATCTGTCTTCCACATTCCTGGTTCTCTGCAGGTTAACTAACAAAATACCTGCAAGGATGAAATACCCTTCATCTCAACAATACCTCTTACCTTGGATTTGCAGGTAATCACTTGATGCAATCTTTCCCTTAAAAATAAGGATTGGTTATTTTTGAAGAGGAATTAAATGACTGAAGCAAGGGTGGAATGCACAGAGGAGAGGAGCTCACTTACCAAAGGCTCTGCTGTTTTATTAGCTAACATCAGCAGAAAGTGCTCAGTGAAATGGCTGCCCATCCCATCAGTTTTATTACCTTCCACATGTGCTTTTTTATTGTCATTAGCTTGGCTTTAAACAATCCTTTCCAGCCTTTCCTGTGTCTTGATCTTTGCTGTCCTCGCTCCAGAATTAAGTAACAAGGCTGTAACCAAGCATTTTCCATGCCTTGGTGAGCAAGGTTCATTGGGTCATTCCAGGACCACTTCCTTTCCCTCATCCCTGACACCTGGTTGTGCCACGAGGTCTGTGCAGACTCCCTGAAACCACCAAGGCTCTCTCTACAACATTACAGCTCTGCCTGACCTTCAAATTTAGCTCAGTAAATCTGTCCAGCATGGCCTTAAAACAATCTGCTCCAGCAGCCCAAGATGAGGATTAAGTTTTATAGAAACAAAAGCAATAATTGCTGCAATTTGAACATATTTTCCCCTGGATTTGTTTTTTATTCTGTGAATGAGGATTTTCATGTGAATATGTTCTGTAGCATTACAAATGGATACAGGAGCAATGAGCCAACAAGGCTCTTGCAATACAGCAATAAACCCCTCAAGGACTGTGTGTCCTATTGTTACAGCATTATGGGCACTGCCTCTTGTCCTGTGAATCTCACAGTCAGTCACCAGATCCTCCCAGAAATCTCCTCAGCCATCTCCCCCCAGAGCTCCAGAGTAAGCCACAATGCCCTGAAACATCCCGGGGTTCCTTTAGGGACCAAATCTGAACACAAGGATCTTTGGCAGCTCAGTTCTTTCCCCCTTTTCCTGGTGCTGAGGAGCTGGCCCAGCCACATCGGGTGCCCCCAGGGGTCCTGGGGCTGTGCAAGGCTCACAGATGCTGCCAGATGCTGACGTGCTGCAGGCTGGCATTACTCACCAGGGGAGAACGCTGCGCTGTAGGCACAGAGAAAGGTGTGAGGAGGAAGCCTATAGGGAAGGGGAACCTCTCCCAGCAAGAATATGTGCTTTGTACCCTCCACTTCTCTGCTTTCCAGCCAGCCACTAAAATGAAAACCATGTGGAGGGGTGGGGCAGGAGGGCAGGGATTTATGGGTTGTTTTATAGGAGATGATATAAAACACTTTTATGTCAAGTTCTCTGTTGTGTTAATTTCCTTTCTCCTTCTCTTGCTCTTTCCTTAACCACATGCAGGAGAGGCAGAGTAGGAGAGATCCAGGCTCTCTGCAGTCACAGAATAAATCTGCCTATGGAATGCCTGTGGTCAGTGCCAGCCTGCCCTTTCTGTGACCATGCCATTTACTGTGGCTTTTGGGAAATAAAACCTGGAGCCACGGCATGTCTTTGTGCTGTGGGCACGTCAGTCTTGTTGGTTCACCAGCTCTTCCAACAGCTGTGCTGAAATGTGCCCTAAATGCCACCTTTTAATCTGATCCTCAGGATTCCACTGCAGATTTAATCCCATTGTAAGACCTACATGGCTCACTGTCTAAGGGGATAGGGCAGGTAAACGAAGGAGAATTATTTCTGTTTTATGGATTTATAGAGATGGCTGTGGGAGCTGGTAACAGCTGGCTGCAGGGGATGCCTGTGTGTGATCTGAGGGTACTTGGCCACTGAAAGAAACAGGTGACTCTGTGGTAAATGTCATTATCTGATGTAGTTCACACTTTGTCATCTCTGACTGAAACAATGAGGAAAGACAAAGGCCTAGAATGGGTTAAGAGGGAAGGGGAAGCAGCACAAGCAGATTTTAAAAAATTAGTGACTCTGTCCAAGGCAAACGGCAGCCTGTTGATATATCTCACCCAAAGGGGACTGAAAGAGTGACCTCATGCTGCTTGTCAAGTACAATCCCATCCCTCCCATCACTACCTAATGCTGCAGCTCCATCTGTCTGGGAGCCAGTCCCACCACCCCAGGGCCAGCTTTCCCAGAGCCAGAGCAGTGCCTGTCACTCACAATGACTCTGTATTACACAGCCTGCCCTGCTCAGGCCACTTTCCAGTAAATCTGGGAGCAGCAAACAAACACTGAGTGCTGCACTGTCACATGGACATGGTGCAGAGTGGTTGAGAGCCGAGGTGCAAGTTTAGGTCATGCTTTACAAACTGCAAAAGCCCCTAATTCATCTCAAGATTACTGCTGAGCCTGAAGATGTGGTCATGGGCCTGGCTCACACACGTACCCAGCCACAGCACAGCCACTGCAACCTGCCCTGGCGCCTTCTCTGTCTTTTGCTGTTCATTGCAAGGATAAACCCAAAAGTAAATCGACTAAATTCTCGCAGTTTCTTTGGTGCCAGAGACGCAGATTGCTGCTCAGAGTCTCTGAGGGTTGTGCCAAGAGGCTGCACTGCCTGGAGCATCCCTGGGAAGCAGCCTGTGCTAAACCTCCCCCCTTGGACGTGTTTCAAGGAGCCATCCAGAGCCAGGTTAACGCCAAAACCGCGGGGCAGTGGCAGGGGCTGGGTGTGCTGGTGCAGCTGTGCTGAAATCAGCAGGCCGGGCCCAGGCCGCCGGGAGCCCCTCAGGCCGAGCCGCAGCCAGCTGGGCTTGCACGGGCAGCTTTGCACTGAGGGCTTTATGGGGCTCCCGGGGACCCCAGTGGCAGCTCCCCTTCCCCCCTGCCTCGTCACCCCGATGTTAAGCTGTTTTACAACTCCGATCTGAAGTCAGTGTTTAGCTGTTGCCCAGGGAACAGCTCAAACAGGCCTCACCTCGCGGCCTGCGCGGCTGCCCGGAGCCGAGGAGCAGAGCCGGTGCCAGGCGCTGAGGAAATGAGCTCTGCAGCCTCCCAGGACACCCCAGAGCACCGGGGAGCCTGCAGGAGAACCTTCCCCAGCCAGATTCCTGGGCAGGCGCCTCACTCAGCCCGCACAAACCCCAGAGCATCCCTCCAAACAAAGCCACGAGGCACGGGCAGCCCCTCAGTGCCACGGGCAGCTCCGGGATGGATCCTCTGGGGAAGGACAAGGCTGGGAGTGCCACGGCCACACACAGCCCTGCAGGACATTCTAAAGGATCTGCAGCAGAGGCTGTGGCAGGCACTAATTCGAGCAGCTCGCTGCAGTCACAAGGAATATTGTCTGGGTAAAGAGGATACTGTCAGGGCTGGTGTCCCTCCTACAGCCTTCCTATCAACTGTGCTCATCTCCCAAGTCAAAACACAGTCCTAGCAGTGTTGCTGCTTGCTATGTCATGACCACAGGTTTACCTTTCCAAGGCTGTGAACTGCATCCCATAAATCATCCGGGGCTCCTCGGGGTGAGTGGCAGCTCTGTGCTCCCTGCAGTCTGGAGCCCTGCCTGCCCGCACGCCACAACCACGCTGAGATGTTCCACGTTCACAGGCAAGCCACAGAAATTCTGTCCCAGAAATTTCCTGCTCCTCCAGGGAATGCTGTGGCCCGAATCAGGGACGAGCAATGCTGTAAAGCTCTAAGGCAGCAGAAAGAGGCAAGGACTGAGATTATGCTCTAGTGAGGTTTCACCGATGTTGACATAAAAAGTGTTTACAGCCTGTGCTCTGATGTGAGGTGTGATCCCCTGTCCTGTCATTTATCCATCATGGAACAGCCCCATAATATGACAAGAGTGCTCTGAGCCTCCAAGCAAAACCCAGGAGTGGGAAGGAGCTCACACAGTCTTCCTTACACAGCTACAGACAGGCTGGCCCAAAGTGGTTCATTGTCCTTTATCAAATTACAAATGATCACCCTCATGTTGCATGGAGAAATGCACCAGCTGTGACTCTGTGCCTGCCTGCAGAGGTTCCTGCTGCAGCTGCAGCAGCGTGGCTTTAGCAGGCAGATAATGCTGGTTTGTCCTTCCTTTCCAGCTGTCTTGCAGCCACCCCACACCCCCCTGGGACCTCGGTGCCAGTGTGAGCCCAGCCCAGCCCCAGCTCACATCTGCCAGGGCAGTGCAGGTGAGGCTGTGCTGGTTTGGACCCCGTGCACTCAATGGGGCACTGAAGCCCATCAGGAAGGGATAAGGTCAGGCATTTCCTCTGGGCTGGGTGCCCAGCAGCTTTGGAGCACGGGAGGAAGAGATTTTCTAAGGCCCCTTCAGAAAGTGGGGCCAATGCTGCTCTGGCGTGGCAGGAGGAGAGAAGTCAAGAGACTTCTCCTTGCCAAGCCCCCTCTGGACCCCTGATCAAACACTTTGGGGGACCTCCTTTGTGCTGAGGGATGAAACCAGTCCTCTCATGAATCTGAGTGCCCAACGCCAAGTTTAGATACAGTCTAGACGCAGCAGGGTATTTATAACCTTGGCACATGGCGTGGCAGCCAGTGGGGTATAAACAACATTGAAAAACCATGAGGCACAAAGTTATTTATACATCAAAGTGCTGAATGCAGGTACCACAGCCCCCAGGGCAGCAGTCACAGCTTTTGGGCATAGGGAGAAGCTGCACTGTCGGTGGGAGTGGGGGGTTTGAGGGTGGGACACAGGAGCAGGTGAGATCCAACCCAGTCCCTGAGCTCCACTGACCACATCTCACTGGGAATTTTCACTATTCGGGAATAAATTTGATTTTACCCCTCGGCACAAGAAATTAAAATGAGTGAGGAGCAGCTTAATGCCTCATCCATTACCTGAGATGTAGGCAAATCTCCATCCTATCACAACAGCAAAAACATCCATATTCAGCAGGTAAAATTCACAATGACTCTCTGCTGACAGCTTGACACTTGTGAGTGGCAGCAGCTCTCTCACAAGTGTGAGAACTGACTAATTCATGACAGTAACACGAGTCAGGATCTCCACTGCCTCTTGAATGCAAGGGAACATGAATGCAGTGAGCCTGCAGCTGCCCAGGCCTGAGGGAGTAAGGCATTACTGAATAGTCAACCTCTGCATCTCCTGGCAATTAATTCAATTTTATGCAACAGAGGTGCAGTCCACTGTTTAGCAAGGTTTGGGTGACATTGTCCTGAGTTGACAATGCAGATAAAGACCTAGTTGAGAAAACAGAAGAATTACAGAATGATTTGTTCCAGCATATTGGCCTGTTTATGGGTAAAACTGATCTCCTTGATCTCCTGGGCTGAAATGGGGTGGAAGGATATTTTTTTGCCTGGGAGCTGGAGCTTTCAGCCAGCTCTGGCTTCCTTGTGGTAACCCCATCCATAGAGTAGGCTCTCAAGATTATTTTACTTCCATCTTGGCCTTGATACAGGAATCAGGTAAGGGCTTTAGGTGCCCATGCTTCTCACCAGACAGTGGCTCTCTGGTGCGCTGTCAGTCGTGTCTGGTGACCCCTGATGTCCCAAGCCTCTGAAACAAGGACACCCCGTGAGACAGCCTGGCGGGGACAGAGGGGTGGGATGGAGTCACTGATAGCAGGCTGAAGGAAGTTTCCATGTCACATCTTCCTTCAGCCCTCCAGGGCAAGGAGTGTCACATCAAGAGCCCGGACACGACTGCTCTTCCCTCTCCCCTCTCGCTGCTCGGGGTTTTGGGTTACTGCCTCTGGGAGGGGAGAACCGGTTCTGCAGGTCACGGTGGGGGAGCAGGAGGGGAAGAGGGACTCGTGTGGCAATAAATACCCATCTGTGTCCTTTGTGTGCCTTACATGTCATGAAACACCTCAACCTTCCACCCGGAAAGAAATTTTTACAGACATAATTGGCTTTAATAATAGCTTGCAGAAACAAGCTACTTTCTCCTGGGAATCCCACGCGCTGGGCAAACATCTGACCTACAAACCTCAGCCCTGAACACAGAGGTGTCACTGTCACTCAGAGGTGGATTATCCCAGCAGAAAGGTACTGCCCAAATATTAGCTCATCCTAGAAGTCAGAGAAAGGTCAGGGAGTTGAGTTCTCCAGTGCAGTCACTAGGAAAGTGTCCCTTCTCCTCTTGAAGGGGGCAAGGATGCCAGGGCTGTGCTGCCAGGGGTCTGCTGCCTTTTCTGTAAAGTGAATCCTTGCAGGGAGAGGGGCAGACAGCACAGTCCAGGGACTTGGAGATCTTGGAAACCTCCTGGTGGAGGCCTCGCTGCCAGCAGCCAGGCTAGGATTTGTCAAGCACAGCCCTTCCTTGTGCCCATGCCCTTCTGAGCTGGGAGAAATTTTATCAGCCCAGGCACTTGGAGAGGATTGAGAGAGGGAAAGGAGTGGGCAGCACAGCAAGCCAAGCTGAGGAATCCTGCACAGTGTGTGGGTAGCACAAAGGTCCTTTCTCTGGTTTTGAGTCTGTGTGTTCTGCTGGACCACGGCTTCCCTCACAGACAAGAGGGCTCTTGGCAATTTGCTCAATTCTGTTGCAAACCCATCCCTGCCGAGTGGATCTCTCCCTGTTTGGTGTGCAGACACTGCCCATGGCCTCGTGATAAGGGGATCATTGTTGAGCAGTTATAAATAGCTATCAGACACGGGCCACTAGGTCTGTGTTACTCACAGCAAATGTGTCAGCCAAAGTTCTCCCATCAGGAAACTGCATTTCCCACCCTTTGTCTGTCTCACACTCTCCTCCCTTCCTAGAGGTGTCTGAGGTATTAACTCCTCTGTCTCCAAACTGTTTTCCTCTCCAATTCCCACTCCTTCCTCCAGCATGGCAAGGAGACAGTGAGGTACAGACACTCACTTCAGTGAGGACATTGTCCATGGGGATCCCCTCCTGTCCTGACACCACGGTGTGGAAAGTGCATTCTGGCAGAGCAGAGGTGGCTGCCCAGCACCACCCTTGTGACAAAAATTCATGTAATTTAAGCAATGGAGAAGCTACAGTCAGGTCATAGCAGTGAGTCAGAGTAGACAGAAGTGAATAAGGGATGGAAAGTCACAGCACTGTTCAGGACAAGCTGCCCAAGCCTGGGGAAGAGACCTACCAGAGGCAGCAGAGTCCGGCGAGGGCAGGGCAGTGCTGCATCTGTGTCCAGGGCCCTTTGTCACAGTCCATGGGAATCTCAGATGCTGCTCTGGCGTGGCAGGAGGATTTTTAAAAATGGCCTCAAAATTGAGGCCATTTTTAGGTAGCAGTGAGAAGGCTGGAAGGGTAACGATGCTGTTCCCAAAGAGACAGCTGAGATTACAGAGAAATTAATGTTACACAATTGTCTTTTATAGGGACCCAGGGGCAGGTGAAAGAGAGGGCAGGGTTGTTTTTCCCTGAAGTATCTATGCTAGCTGTTCTCAGAAGTTACTGAACAGAATTCTCAATTACACAAGTTCCTAATATAGCAAGTTATATGATCATGGGCTATGGTTTTAAAAATTTTGAGTCACCCATTTGTCCACTACTGATGGTAAAGGTCTTTACTCTGTGGAAACTCTTCCTACTAGAGATTGAACTGACTCAAGGGAACATTTATTTTGGGAGACTGTCCTTTAAAAAGAAAACAGGGTGAAAAAAAAAAAAAAATCAGCTCTGAGCACTATTCACGTTTATTCACGTCTTTAGTGAGCTGCTTCCTGTGCAGACAGAGCAACGCAGAAACCAGGCAATACCCAAAGCCAGGAGCACCGTGTGGTGCTGAAGAGAGCTCGGGACTGGAATCCAAGAGGCTGTGGCTCAGTTCCCAGCTCTACCCTGGCCTTTTGCTGCTGCTCAGTGAGACAATTCATTGCTCTGTGCCTCAGTTTCCCTGTTCTGTAACAGGCAATGATACACACATCACTAGGGGTCTGCTCCTGGAAGGTGTTGGACACCACTTCTGGATCTCACCTAATTCAGCCTCAGCTCATCCCATTCCTGATGTGTTTGCTGCACTTCATTCCCTCTAAACTTCAAACACTTTTCCTTAGAATAAAAGGGGGAAAAAAATAAAGTATACTAATAAGCAAACAAACCACAGGAAGAAAAAACAAAAAAATGCAGACAAAGAGACTTATTTGGCTAGGTGACATCCTGCCCAGCAAATTCCTGACTGCCCAGGATGCATCGTGCGAATGGAAGAGTTTTGTGTGTTCAATTTGGGGAGCAGGGGGAAATGGAAACCCCTCAGAAACCAACTGCTGAGGAGGGAGGAGAAGGGAGACCCCGAGAAGGTCAGGTCAGGAGGCAACCCCCCCTTCGTGAGCCTGGAGGCAGCAGGGCTGGGCTGGTGTCTGTCTGGGGTGGTTTCAGATCCTGTCTGCCCCGAGAGACAGAGAGAGGGGGAGGAAGAGAGAACGGCCTAACCCCAGATCTCCCCGAAGGAAGTCAAAGGCCAGATGTTCCTTGCTTCCTGCCACAGCCTGTGGTTGTGGTTCCTCTGTCTGGGGCTCAGATGTGAGAGACTCAAACTCCTCTGAAACTCCCCCAGCTCGGTGCCTGCTCACAGCCTGCAGAGCCCGGGCAGGTGTGCTGCTGCTGCTGCTCAGGAAAGGTGCTCTCCCCTAAAACAGGACACAGGGAAGCACAGCATTACTAAAAGGAAAAGTGTGCTTTGGACTGGTTAAAAAAAAAAAAGTCAAAAGACATTGCTCTCTTCAGTGCTTTATTCTGAGGCACCAGGAGGATTTAGAGACATTTATGTAACAGAAAAGGTGCCTTTTGGGCTCTGCCTGTATTGGTGGCCAATAGCTTTGACACAGAAGTGATATTCCCCTTTCCACCCAAATGAAATATTTTTGGCAGAGGAGAAAATGAAATCATTCCCCACACCCTGCCCAGCGATCTCTGTCTTCTTTTACTGCACACAAACATTCTCACTCTCTTTTGGGATGCAGGTGAGTGTAAGAACCATGTTTCAGTGGGAGAAAATACAAATAAAACACAAATACATGCAGGTGCTTTGTTGTGGTGTGCAGCCACAAGAAGGTATTTCTTTAAAAGCTGGGAAGCTTCCTATTGGCATGATGTCCTGGGGAATGCTCCAGAAATTAGGAGGATGTATAGAGCCAGGCATGAAGCGTGTATATTTAGTAAATACCATTGTATTAGATCATGTTTCTTCACATTGCCCTTCTGTAACTGGCTGCACATGAACAAAACAAAAAAATAAATACATTTGTCTCTACTACAGAAGAGAAATTGTCAGCAGGCAGAGCAGAAAGCGAAGCAGATCAGCTGCATGGCATATTTTGGCCACTGCTGAATAAGTGGGGTGTGTAAGATGGGCCAGCATGTGCACACATGGCTGACAACTGCTCCCAGCTCCCCTGAGATCAGAGCACTGCCAGATCTCCAGAGCAGCTTGGAGAGGCTGGGCAAGTCTGCAGGGAAGTGCAACTAGAAGCGGGACATAAACAATTTATCTAAAATATTGACAAGCTTAATAAACCATATTAGTTCTTTCCCTGGAAAGCACCAGGCTGGCAGGAAGAGCTGCAGTCAGAATGTGAAGGAGAAGGGAGAGGCAAGACCAGAATCAGCCTGGGGAGGTCAAAGCACCAAGAAGACAACCCAGGCTGATGCATTAAGTTTTAGCTTTGATATTTTTCAGATTCTGGGCTGTTTTGGTGGGTAGTTCTGGGTTTCATATTCAGAGCTACTGAGCTCTCTTCACAGAGCAGGGAGACAAAACAATTCCTTCTCCAGCTTAGGACCAGGAACAACCAATACAAATTTCAGGCCCAAGAACAAAACCAACAGTGAAGGGAGAAGGAAAACCAAGGAGGATGGAGCTGCATAACCTGGAGCTGTAATTGCACAATTAACTCCCATGTGCTAATGAACCAGAACTCATCCAAGTGTGGCCCCTCGTGCCCTGGAGTCCATCCTGTGCCCATTTTGGGCTCACCTTGGGTGCAGGTTGGACCCACACACAGCCTCTGGTGCTGCCCATTAAAACCATTTGAATAAATCCCTGCTTTTCCCTTCTGCTCTGGCTGCTCTCAGTGCCAGGGCAGCCCCCAGAAGGCATCAAGGCAGGGTGGAAGTGAGGCTGTGTGTGTGCCCAGGTGCATCTTTGAGCCTGCCCACGCCCAGGGCTGCCCAGCTGTGAACTGGAGCTGCCAGGGCCATTGTGAGCCCAGGGACCCCTGCCAAGCTCCCAAATCCACTGCCGGAAGCTGCTGCGCAGCAGGAGCACGGAGTTGGTGTTTCTTGGGTTGTTTTTTTTTTAAAAAAAACACTAAAGAGATGAGCAATTGAAAGAGTAACCAGCACAGTTCACTGCCTCTTTAGAAATGCCTGGTGGAATCCCAGCCAGCAGGGGAAAAAGGCTTGTGAGGGAGATGAGAAGTGCTGCTGATGCCAAGGCCTGCCAGAGAGTTCTGGAACAAGGGTGGCAAAAGCATCCACCCCTCTCACACTTGCCTGTGAGGAGGGGAAAGAAAAATTAACAAAAAAAATGAAAAGAGAGGAAAAAAAAGTAAGAGAAATAGAGGGGGAAAGGAGAGAAAGAGAGAGGGAGGGAACAGCAGCCCAACGTGGTTGGAATAACTCAGCTCACTGTAGCCTGTCCAACAACAGCCCTGGCGGATCATAAAACAGCCTCTCACATCCATGTGGTTTTTGCTGCTAGGAGACAAGGTACAAAACACACAGCCTCATGCCGGGCTCTATAAAACCTTATATCCCCCCTCAGACCCAGAGTTCATCTGAAGAATTTGCATCACCTAATTAGAGCCAAGTTTTAAAACAATCAAAAATAGTAAAGTAGAAAAAACATGAATAGCCCCTTTCCTTTTCTTTTTTTTGCCCCCATTTTTCAATTTTAGTTACCATAAAACTTGAAAAGTACCTTTCTGACTCTTTTCCAGGCAGAACTTCCACACAGAGGGGTTGCTGGCAGGTCTTAAGTACTGAGCACTTGTGAAGGTGCAATCCCTTCCTCAGGTGTTCCCCATTCTCCTGCTCCATGGTGGGAGAGCTCCTGCCTCACCTGGGGGCACGAGGAGCCCTCAGCTGCTGCTGGGGTTGGTTTTGTGCACAGAGGATGGGAAGCCAGCTTTGCTTTCACAGACACTGCGATAATGTTTCTCTTTTTGTTTTCATTCTTTTTATATCTTTATATTCTCTTTCAATTGTACACTGGGATGCAACAGGTGCTTAAACTGGGGGTGTCTCTTTGTAACAAAGACACTCCCAGCCTACCTAAGGAACTTTACCACAAAGAATTTCCTTTGTGTGGGAATGCATAAATACATGTTGGTTTTGGTTTTTTGCTTTTCTCGCACCCATATAGGGTGGATACTCTAAGTGTGGTGTGGAAATGGTTTCAAAGGTAGAGTTTTCTTTAGGACTAAAGTAATTTGATAAATGTCTTTGTAGTAAGAACTGACTGCCTGGTCAGGACAGCACCCAGTGCAGACCCTGCTCTGGTATGAAGAANTGTATTTTGCTTTATTGCCTTGTCCTTATTGTCTTTTATCAAACCTTTTAAATCCTCCCAAGGAAGTGATGCTCATTTTTCACGAGGAGGCAGCTGCTTTGGCAGGGGATTGTTATTTACTCTGCAGGTAAAGCCCACCCTGAGCCCTGCAGCACCCAGAGGCAGCAGGGAGACCTGGGGGACACCACGTGCGTCACTGCACGGAGAGGAAAATGTTATCTCAGGCAGGGAGAGCAGAAAGAAAACAAGAATCCCGAGGATCCCATGCTCAGAGGATGAGAGGGGAAAGAGGTCAGTTCCTGACAAGCAGCTCAAAACAAACCCATTGTTCTGAGCGAGACTGTCCTCCCTCTTTCACTACCTGGAAAATCCATCTGCCCCTTCCCCCATGGCCATTCCTCTGCCCTGGCAAATCGGGGAAATTGGAGGCAGCTGAAATGGCACCAGCATCCTGGCTGGTGCCCCTCACCTCCCCAGGGAGCAGCAGCAGCTCTGGGCTGGTGCCTGCAGGAGGAAACATGCCCTGGGCTGGACCAGGGAACGCAGTGGAACACAACCACCAGCCCTGGGACAGACTGTTTTTGGCAGAAGCACCACATCCCATGGTAGGACACTTGATTTTGTACCTCGTGTGTGTTTTTTCCTGGCCTGTCTATATCTCTGCAGTAACACACACCAGGATTAGAAACCCTACCAGCCCAGACACATGCTGCTTCCTGACCTCCGTGCTTTTCCCACTACCTGCTGTCACCTTCTGGAAAGGCTAAAAGGGACAGGCATTTTTCTAGAAGAATGAAAAAAGCAACATCTAGGCCTTTGTACATCAGAAAGAAATTCCAAATCTTTTCCTTGTCTCAACTCCAGTGAAGAAAGTCTCTCCTGGGTTATCTCACACTTATTCCAGGGCTTATCTCGAAGACATTTCAGCCCTGAGCAGAGCTCCTGTCCTGGATTTTGCAACCAGTCCTAGCAAAAGGATGCTAAAGCAGAGTTTTCTGTCCTGTGCACAGTGCCCCTGCGTGGTGCCAGAGCAGCTCCAGAGGTGCACGTGGAGCACAGCAGCCTTTTGCATGGAATGGTTTTTCACAGATTCCTCGACACCACAAGGCCAGAGAAAGGACCCAGTGGTGCACAGAAAATGAGAACTTTGTGCTCCCCAAAATGCTGCTGTGGGCAGGCAATGCTGAGAGGGGAACTTCTGGCCAGGGCTGATTTTCTGGCTGCCTTGGCTCACAGGCAGCTGGAATCCCCCAGCCTCTGGAGAACCCGGGGGAGTGAAATGCTGAGGAAGTTGTACATCCTCCAGAGGAGCTGAGGAAAAACAAAGTGCAGGCTTTCTAAACACGGTGTGTGTACACTCTTAAAAGGGGCTCTTTCTGCTGGGCTTTGGCTTTGTGTCTCACGCTGCTGGCCAGAAAGGCTGGTTGGGAGCAGGAATTTGGGGATTTCTTAAAAATGTCAGTGTTAGAAAAATGTTGAAATGTTGACATTTCCCACCAAAAGAAAGTTTTGGGTTCTTTTTTTGGTCGGGATCAAACTCTATGATTTTCCTTCTTTTAAAATAATACTCATATTCAGTATGATTGTATGAGCATGATTCCTCCTTCTTTCTTTTTTTTTTTTTTTTCTTTTCCCTGATCTGCCTCTTCAGCCTGTGGGGCACTCCAGCATCAGCTCTGCCCTCAGGAAAAGATCAGCACATGCTTTAAGTGAGGATTAATGCTTTCTCTAATAGCAGCACTAAAGAAAATGCAACAAGAGCATCTCTGCATGAGGGGCATAGAAATATTTTCAGTGCTCCTCTGTGAAACCTGGGAGATGCACCCCAGCTCCCTACCTAGAAATATTTACATTTCTGAGACACCAAGCACCCCCTGGCATGGCCCCAGCCAGCTCAGTTCTGTCCAAAAGATGGCACAGGAGGTGAGAAATGTGCAGTGCCTGCCTTACACAGCCAGGCTCTCTCAAGTTGGCTGGACAAGGGAAGGAAGGAAAAACCCAAAGCCTCAAGACTGTTTTTATTTACGACCATGTTCATGGGCCACTCTTTGTCTAGACAGCTGGTATTAGCATCTGAGGCTGTCCTGGAATCTAAAATACCATTTATCTACAGGGGAAATAAAGCCCTGGATTAAACAGTCCATAAAAATAATCTGGGAATTGACATGGGGCCCAAGGAGACCAAAGGTAACAAGATCTAGAGCAGGCATCTTTGTTTGTCTTGGCTGTAGGGATGTTTCCTCAGAAAACTCAACAAAACAAAACAACTTCCCCTTCCCAGGAACCCCCCCCAAGTAATTTGGCTTCAGGAGAGTGTTTGCTTTTGCTTCTTCTCCTCCCACCTTTGTTTGGTTGCTTTAAGCACATCCCCATCCACCACCCACAGCAAAGAAGTTTCCAAACACTGAAAAGTGGAGAGGGGCAGCTCCTCCTTCCAAGGATGTCCCTGGAGCTGTGAGCTGCTCTGTTTTCCTGCAGAGACTCTGAATGCTTCAGTTTTACTTCACTAGTGCCTAAAGTGGGATTTTCTCGTGTAGCAATTCTAGCAGACCCTAAATGGATGGGTCATACTTAATGAAACTACCAATTACAGCTGGTAGTCCCATTTTAACATTTAATCCAAGGAAATCTGCCATTTTATTCTAATGCAGACAGTAAAGGGTGAGACAAAAGGTCAATGCTAGATTAGGATGAGGGCTTAAAGCAAGAGACAGCAAAAATGTCACCGTATTTAGGTGCTTCTCTTAAAAAATCAGCTCTGTGACAGTCAGAAATAAAGCTGCATGCTGGTGGCACACCCAGAGCAGTGGTACAGTGCCAGCTGTGGTACAGAGCTCACACAAACTGCCTGTGTTCCAAAATCCAGCCAATATCCCCGCTGGGTATGGAATATTCCTTCTCTTTGGGCTTTGTCCCCAGTGCAAAGGACACCCAGCACTGACGAGTGGGAATCCAGAGCTGGTGCTCAGACTCCCTTTCAGGGGGAGCAGCTGGGCCTGGCACTGCTGCAACATTCACCCAAATTCACTGGACCAGGGTCCTGACCCAAAGATGGCCAAACTTGTCAGAGTGAGAGAGACTCTGCTGATGAGGTCAGAGTCTGAAAAGACAAATTCCAAAGTGCAAAGAGAAAAGGATGTTTTCTTTTCCGCTGGACAAAACACAACTTTTCTGGCAGGCCCAGGCAGGACAGTCTGTCCACTTTGGCAAGACCCTGCACGCCTGGACGTACACAAGAGTGTTTTTACATGCAGCCTGGTTTGATTACTCAATCTCTCTCCAAGAGAATTTGGCAAGAATGATATCGGAGAGAATTCAGAAACAGCGCAGTCTGCAGCGTGCTGCTTCCCTCACACAACTTCCAGCACTGCTTGGAGCCACAGGGAAAGCACCCAAAGAAAATCACCCTCAGTGCTGCAGGCTCAGCCTCAGCTGCCCCAGCCTGTACCCACAGCCCTTTATCCAGCAGCTCTTTCCACTCACCCAGCCCCGAGCCAAACCCTCCCCACCCCTCTCCCTTCCCAATTACGGCTCTGAACCTTTGCCAAAGGCATCTGGTGAAAGATTCACATGTCAAAGGCTTCTCCTGACCAACAATCTTTTTGCATCCTGGCTTCTTCCAGAGTTGGAGCTGCTCTTGCAGTGTCCCTGCCCCCCTGACAACACAAGGAGTGTTTAACACTCATCTGGAGAAATAGTGTTCAATGCTGCTGCTCATTCTTCTAAACTGCAAGTAAAACTTCCTGGGAAATGAATCATAGCTTGTCTTGGGATTCTCATGCTTGTTTAGGTTGCAAACACCCCACCTGTTTGACCAAAATATTATTTTATTTGCCTTTGCTGTTTGCAGAGAAAGATACACCCCTTGTGCTTACTGAAAAGTTCTTGTGATTAGTGCCAGTGCCAGGCAACCTGAGAGAGGAAAACAAGTTTATCCCAGTGAAGGCCATGGTCAGTCTTGATTATGAAGTTCAAAACGCAGCTGGCAAACACAAACACAAGAACACACAGGCCTCAAGCACGGGTGCCACAAATCTCTGCTGTAAATGTAAAATCCTCCAGGATCCAAATTCCAGATCCAGAGTCTGCAGGCCCACCTCGAGAGTGTCTGAGCTGCAGGATGCAGCTTCTCAGGGTGGGTTCCTGTCCTGTCTCTCACCCTTTAAAACTCCAGGGTTATTTACATTTCTCCTTTTTTTTAATGCAAATAAACCAGTCAGATTGAACAGAAGAATCACCTTCTTTCCAATAAAAAGGATCTTTACCACACAGCACTTCACTTTGGAGTAGGTAGCTGGCATCTGTGAGAGCATTAATTGAAACCGTTTGTATTTATCCAAGTAGGATGCCTCGTAAGGACTTTGAGGGTCATTCTTCTAGGTTTTCCTTTACAATCAGCTGTAAAGTTCATTTCTGGCATTCTGTAAATCTAACTTTCACTGCTGCAATGACAGCCTCAGTTATTTTTCATTTAACTCCATTTTACAAAGAGCACGTGTGAAACACCCCACAGCTCATCTGCTGTGTCCTGGGGTTCTCAAACCCCACAGCCAATAACTCCTGAAATCCTGAAATCTCTGCCCCCTCTACACCGGGTCAGAATGAAAAATGCCCAAGTGTGATCAAATTCCCTGCCTTGTCTGCTTGACTGCCCGTGCTCCCCTGGGTTTCCATCTACTCATTAAACAAAACAAATCTTTAGAGAAAGAGAACGTTTGACATGATTAACTACCTTTGCTAATGTGTGCAACCCACCCAGGTGTCTAGACAGTTTGAAAAATACAGATCATGTTTAGAGTAACAGCTGGTACTCCTCAAGTCTCTCTGCTGGACCTCAAATTAAGTAGAAACAGACCTTATCAATATTAGGTGGTTCTCTTCCAAAGAAAACATCCAGCCTGTGGCAGGAAATTAAGTTACTGCTTTGGTGGATGGCACTTTACCTGCAGCCCACCAGAAATTCTGCACTCTCAAAGGTCCTGTTTTGAGAAAAGTGAGAAAGAGTTCAGACCTGTTTCCATTGTGGGAAACTTTCAGTATTTTTTCATAAAAAGCAAAAAAAGAAAAATCAACACCTGTGTCCTACCAGATTCCAGTTTAGGCAGGTGTTTTTTGTACCTTTTAAAAAAATAAGCTGGAGAACCTGTTTGCTTGTGCTTTAGACTGAAATTTTGTTGGGTGCTGCTAAAGAATGGCTCAATAAGAGATTCTGAGAGGGAACAACGACAGGCTCTGGTCAGAACAGGCATTACAGGGACTCCTCAGGACAGACCAGAGGCTTCCCAAAAGTGGCTCCTCTGCCTTGGCCCACGTCCCTGCCCAGCAGAGCTTCCCTGGGCCACGAGCTGCTGGCTGCAGAGCAGCCACACACGGTGCCAGGGACAAGAGCAGTGCCAGGTGCCCAAAAAGTGTGGACAGGAGTCCTTGATTATTAAAAGCTGTGAGTCTGAGCAAAGTGAAAAATTGCAGGTTGAACCCATTTAATGAGGATGCCCCACGTGCACAGGACGTGGTTTTCCAGGAGTGTGAGGGGAGCAGAAGCACAGAAAGCCGAGGAGGTGCCTCTAGAAGGATGGCAAATGGGGCTGGACTGCTCCCAGTTAACAAATTTTACACAAACCATGTGCCAAGGCCAGGCAAACACGAAGGAAATCCCAAGGTATTCCCTGTTCAGCAGGTACCTCCCTTCTGATGGAGTCAAACTTGTCACAGTTCAGAAAAAACCCCACAAAGGTCTTTGCCCCATTTAAGAGTATTTGAGAACTTATCATCCATCCCTCTGCTGGGAGGGAAATAAGATTTATAATTCAGCTGAGTTCCAGCCCAAGAGGCTGCCCAAGCCCTGAGCTGTGGCTGCTCACCAAGGGCTCAGTTCAGGCCCTGAGTGCTTTTATTGTGAGGCTGTAAATCACCTTCACTTCCACAGAGCAGAGGAGCTGTGGCTGCTCTGTGCTGGCCCCAGGGCAGGGACAGATCCCAGCAGAGGTGGCCCCGAGCCTGGCAGTGCCATCCCCAGACCTGTGCCCATGGCAGGGAGCAGGGGGGAGCAGCACCAGGGTGCCACAGGAACAGAATGCACAGGGCAGCCCCAGCACCCGCTGGGAAGAGCAAACTGTAAAACACGAGGCAGACAAAACATCTGGCAGCTGCTTCGAATATTTTTCTGTCTGAAGGGCAGACAAGCCTGCAATAGTTTCGAATGAAAACATGTGCAAAGGCAAGATCAGTGCCCCAGTGTGTTTTGTGCAAGCATTGAATGAGTTTTGTTCCTTTCAGCACTGTTTAGTAAGCCAAGAAAGGCCGTGCTTTGGGTTAGGTTTTTAATTTTAATAAACTTTACTAAATAAATCATTATATTTCCTTCTCCAGTCAAATGCAACTTTGGCACAAGGCCAACAGCATTAGCTCTGCATAGGAAGCGTGTGGGAGAGAAGAGGGGCAGTGTGCTAGGAACTGTTTTTCATAATTGTCTTACCTTATGCAGGAGAAAAGGTGTGACTGCCAAAATAAGTTCTTAAAAGTATGACGCACGTTCTTTCAAGTTCCCACATCTCAGGCCCCGGGAAAGGGAAAATTGCCTCGATACTGGCAAAGGACTTGACAGGTACAGACTGCTGGCTGGGCTCCAAGAGTTTGAGCTCAGAAATGAACTCTCAGCCCTGCAGACAAAGGAGAGAATTGGCAATTGTCTTTCCCCCTCAAGTTTTGCTGTCCTGCCATTGTCACAGCTCTGATGAAGCTCCACAGGCACAGGTTTGTGCACCCAGGGCAGGAGCAGGACAAGGATGTCACATTTCCTTACCAGCGACCCAACTCCTCTGCTGAACACTTCCCCTCTTGCCCTTTTCTGGGATGACTTTCACAAAGCCTCGGCTCACAGGGAGAAACCAAAGCTGCTCCACTGCTTGTGCAGAGCCCCGGGATGCCAGTGCTGCCTGCAGAGTGGCTGCAGCCCAGGCAGCCTCTCAGGGCCAGGAGCCTCCCAAAAACGCAGGAACAGCTCCGGGTGGTGACTGAGCTGAGTCAGCAGCAGCAGGAACACGAGATGCTGGCAGGGCAGCAGGGGTGGCTCTCCAGCCCTGACACAAGCAGAACTCGCAGCTTTTCCTGCTTCTCACGGAGGCAGAGACCTGCCTGCCTCGATGCCAGGGCTGGGATGGAGGCAGAACAGCAGGGGAGCAGAGCACCACGGATTTATGAGGCCTCGCTAATCTGTGATTTCATTTGTTGATTCCACCAGGTCCAATCCCCAGCTCATGACTTCCTCCCCTGTTGCCATGGCACTGTACATAAACACGGCAGGCTCCCAGCCCCGAGCAGGTCATTTGTTTCAAATATTCCATGCAGCTGGAACACGAGCCTGTTTGGGTGTCTGGAGCTGAGCATGAACTAATTCCTCAGTTTTCTGCACCCGCCCCACCTTCTGCCCCCTCCCAGCCTGAGCTGCGAGGGAACTGGGCAGAAAGAGGCACAAAATCAGAGTTTCACTGCAGTCCCCTGCTACCTGCAGCCACCCAGAACTGTGAGTACTGAGCATCCTGGGTGTTGAAGCTCAGGATCTACAAACCCTCATCTTACTCACGTGGTTTTCCACATGTAAGAGACACCCAAAACTGAAAATAAAAAAATTCCTGTCCTGACTAGAGACAAGAGGCAAGAAACCACTTGCCTTTTTTGGAGCCCTCCCTCCCCACCACCATTCTCAGGCTGCAGCTGAACCTCACATGTTGCAGGGCGTGTGAGAGCTGATTAAAAGATTTGGCTTCCTCACACAACTTGGTGGCTGCAGGGAAGACAGAGGAGTGGACAGGAGGAGGACTTGGAGCCTTCATTATCACAGACAAAAGCATCTCCAGGCTCGGAGAGGCTGGACCCCAGTGCTGACACAACGTGGGAGCATCTCTGCTGCCCAGGCACAGCCCAGCAGCTGCGAAATCAGCTGCAAAATCAGCTGCAAAATCAGCTGCACACACTCAGGTCACCACAGCTGCAGCCTGCCCTCCACCTGTACACACCTTTCAGATGCCAGCTTTAAATTGTTCTTCTTGCAGGCAGAGATAAGGCCATGGCAGCCCCTGCTCTGCCTGTCCCGGCAGGATTCCTGGGAATAAGCTCACTGCTCATGTAGAGACAAAGCACAAAGAAATCTGATCAGTTCATGCAAATAAAACCCATCACCAAGTAATATTTAATAAAGTTTATTAGGTTGCTGAGTATTATCTACAGTCATAAAATAGAAAGAATTTTAAACTGTACAAAGTAATGTCCTGGTGAAGTGAGGAGAGATGGAAATGAGGGAGCACAAAGGGCATCAGAAGTAGGGAGAACACAGCTACTTCCCTGGAGTTCTGGAAGACACTGGTTCAAGTTGAAGGCAACCAAGGAGGGCTCCACACACTGAATTTTGTGTCCCACCCTGCAACAGAAACTAGTACAAACCCCTGTGTTGAAAAAAAAACCTCATATATAATATTAGAATAAAAAAGGGGCACATCATACCCCACCCAGTCTTGGCACCAACTCTGTGCTTTAAAAAATATACTATGCAAGTAGTTTATTTTCAAAAAAAGGTACCCTACAGCAGCTGTTTAAAACATGTTCTTATACATACACCACAAATATATATATTAACATTTTCAACAACTAAACTCATTTGTACCTACACAAAACTGAAGGGATAACTCAAAAAAAAAAAAACAAAACCAAAAAACAATCACACAAACATTTTTCAAGAAAAAAAACACAAAGAAATGTGCAAAATAACCCCAGAAAGGCAGCATAGTAACCTGTGGAGAGGTCAAGAGAGCAGCTCCTGCTAATAAAGGAGTGTCATCCTCTTTACTTGGCTACTGAGGATCTATTTGGGATGTGCTGATTTTGCCTGAATTGCTGTTTATTGCAGCTCCCTCCTGCTCCCCAGCCCTGGAGAGGTTCAGTTCCTTCTCGCTGTGCCTCAGGATCCCCCCTGGCCTCTGTTCCGTGCTCCCCCTGCAGCAATTCCCTCCCGGGCCCCTCCTGTGCTGCTGCCACTCCACTGCTCTGGGACAGGCACAACCACTCCTGCTGCAGAGTTAAATGGAGATTGGCTTGGGCTGGCACAGAACAAAGCCTGGCTTGGCTGAATTTAAGCAGCTTATCCAAGAGGAGAATTCCCTGGCAGTGCCATTAGAGGAACATTAGCGTCTCTAAAGCCTCAGCAGGGACAGGGCTCAGGGGACAGGACCTGCAGCTGAGTGACAAAGCTCATGGAGATGTCCCAGCCTGTTGCAGGAGTCTGTCCTTCTGCTCCCACACCAGCCAGGGATCCCAGAGCAAAAGCTGCAGCCTTCAGCCAGGAGGAGGAGTGTGAAGACACAGCCTGACTGCAAAAGCAAGGAGCCAAACCCACCGGGAGGAGGCAGAGCAGAGGATGGAGCAGGAGAAGCAGTGGTGAGAAACAAGAAATCAGCAGTCACAACCTGTGAAACAGCAACAGAGCAAGGTGACAGGTCCCAGATACAGACATCAGCAACACAACCACCTTCTCCAAATTAAGAAGGGTCCTGGTGGAAGGGCTCTCTGTTTCAGGGCTTAGGGTTGTACTTCTTATTTTTTGGCTTTTAAAAACTCATCAATTAATTCTTTATGGTATTCCAGTCTCCTTCCAACTCTGCTGGCCATCCTGAGCCTTTCCCTTCCTAGGTCTTAACATCTCTATTCCTAATGCCTCCTCTTTCCACAAATTATGTTTTTATTCTTACTTTTACTCTTATTAATATTTTTTTTTATCATCCTTCCCTTTAGCTGGTACAGAAAAGCCATTCCCTCCCAAGCCCTGGAGCCCAGAGGAGGCAGCACAGCCTTTGCTCAGGAGGAGCAGGGAAGCACAGAGCCTCTGTCAATGTTCCCTTTGTAAGTGTGCTGGGGAAGTGACTTCCAAGGAGCGAAGCACTCAGCTGTGAAACGAGGGCTGCAGGAGAGCTCCTCAGAAAGGGCACACGGAGGCTGAAGCAGCGGCAGGAATCCTTTGGCCAGGCAGCTCCAGCTGTGGGGAGGACACGAGGGGGAGAGCCCAGAGCTCTGCAGGTCAGCCCCATCCATTGCCTTGGTTCCACTGTCCTGGAGCACGAGGGTCATTGGTAGAGCAGGTAACTCTTGAGGGAGGCTGGCAGGGGCAGCGTGGGGATCTCAGTCAGTCTGTCCTTGCCCAGGGCAAGCCGCACAGCTCGCCGGCACAAGTCCATCAGGGGCAGTGGTTCAGCTGGGGAGAGAGAGCCCAGACATTAACAGCCCAGCCCAGCAGGGACAATTCACCCTGCTGCTCCTAAAGCCCCCAGGAAACCCTGAGCCAGAGAAGGGAAAGCCTGGCAAATCTGCAGGGCCTGAGGCAGCCAGCAGCTTCAGCTCACCAAACAGCCCAGCAGAGCACGGGGTCTGTGGGAATGAAACCAGCCCAGAACACCAACTGCAATCCCTCCTCTGCAACCCCACCCATTCCAGCCAGAACACATCCTCTAGCTCACTCCTCTTACTGCAGCATCCAGAAACTTTTGTAAGAGTCACTGAAGTAAAAGACAACAGCGGCCAGAGCATCGTGTGGTTGGGGTACCCAGAAAGGACCATGATTTATCTCACACAGGAGGGTAACAACTGTCAACCCCTCCATTTATCCTGCACAGTTCCCATGAAAAACAAAGCCACCTGTGAAAGCTGCATGTTACTGTTTGCACCATGGCACTCCCCTCTAGAGGAGACCCTCCTGTGTCACAAACCCGGGAAGGACACAAGCCTTTGGCTATCTTTTTCTGCATCCTGTACTTAAAACCCTGAACAAGACAATACAGGTTTTTCAGGAATGCCACATGGGGCCCTTGGTGCTGAGGAGTCACTCACAACACGGAGGGGACTGAGGTCAAAGCCAGAGCTAAAACATCCCAGCTGCACAGGGGGATTCACACCAGCTCCTCACAGCCTCTGCTGCTGAGCCTGTCAGAGCTCCCCTTGACACTGCTGAAGCCTGAGGGGTTTGTCCTGCCCCAGGAGGGCTCACAGACATCCCAGAGCAGTAACTGGACATGCTGCTACTGCCTGAGGGCTCTGCCTGCACCACTGGAACACCTCCTGCACTGGGGCTGAGCAGACACCAAACAGCACCAGTGAGTGCTGAGGAGCTGCAGTTCCAGCAACAGTGGCAGATGCCTGCAGCTCCTGCAGCTGCAGCTCCCACTGCTGCATGCCAGAGTGACCTGGCTGCTCTCACACTTCCCCAGCCCCACACTGCTCCCCCAGCCCTGGCCCTGCCTGCTCCTGGCCCAGTCCAGGCCCGTGCTGGGACAGGTTCCTGCAGCAGCCTGCACCTCTCTGCCTGTGGCACTGCCAAAGAGGCCCCTTGCTGGCAGCTCTCCTCTGGCACTTCCCACTGGAGCTTATTCTGAAACCACTGGGGCACAAACTCCCTGCATTCAAAGTGTGCCCCAGTTCTGCCTGCCCTGCACAGAGATAGCTGGGACAGAGGCACTGCCCAGCCAGCATCCCTGGGGACAAGGGCCTGACCTGCAGAGCCTTCAGGTACTCACAGAACAAACACATCTCAGTTCAGTGGCCTCAACAGGAGAGGATCTTCCACAGAGATTAAGATTTGTCCTCGCCTAGCTCGCACTGATAACCCGGTGTGACAGGAGACCAGGAGAGAAAGCACACACATCTCTGACCTCCTTCCATTCACAGCTCTGCAGCCACGGACAGTGTTGCTATTGAACACTCAGAAGTGCTCAGAGCCAGACACCTTCTTTCTATCTGTGCCAAAACAGCATCCCGTCAGGGCTGGCCCTGTGCCACGGTTCACTCCTCAGCTGAGCACACCCCAGCCCTGGAGGTGGCTGCTTCCTTGCTGAGCCCTGTGCCAGCACTTCCACAGACTTGCTGGCTTTCAGTGGAGCTGCAGGGTTTGGCTTTGACCCTCCAGCAAAATCTGGTTCCTGAGCTGCTGACATCCTTTAGGCTGCTGTGGCAGAAAGAGCTGGGCTTCCTTTGGGTGAGAAAATGCTCTGCCAAGAGCTCTCTGTTTGGTCTTGCAGAGTTGAAGTGTGTTTTGAGAAACACTTGCAGATTTTGCTCCTGCCCCTGGTCACTCTGACAGCTCAGTTTGTTTGGTGGCAGCTTTGCTGTACTCAGGGTTTACCAGGGCTGGGCCAGCCTTAGGACACCTCCAGCACAAATTGAGACCAAAATGCTACAGCCCTTGGGCAGACACTGTTCTGGAATGCAGGGGAAACTACTCTTCATACCAATACTGCCAAATTTATTTCACTAGCAACATAAATTCAGATTTTAATCCACTTCCTTCACCTCTCTCCTCCACCCTACCCAGAGGACTGAGTCACAGTCTGGCCCCATGGGAACTTCTGACTATGAGAGATAACAGACTTTAGCACATTTGGACAGCCAAATTTATTACTAAGCTTAGCCAGAGATTGATGTGCCTGTTAGTAAAAGGCCTGGCATGCAAGTTGGGCTGACTACAGCATGCAGCCCCTCACTAGAAAGGAGCACACCCTGCTCTGAGAGAGGCAGGGAAGTGAGCTGCTTTCCTGGAAGATGAAAAACATTCCCATTTTCTTAGATGGGAAAATCTGTCCCTATTCTTGCCTGCAAGGGATTTTAAGCATCCCTTCATTATCCATTTAAGGAAGGGGATTGTCTCAGACTGTTTTCTGTGTAGACACCAGGATTCCAGTGCCAGTAATGCAACTGTCACAAGAATGTTCCTGCTGCTCTTTTGGCAGAAATATGAGGCTTCCCAGCTCTAGCTGGACAACTGGCCTCACCTTCTCCCACCAGACCACCTCCCCAAGCCCAGCCTGCTCCCTGCAGAGTGCCAGGGGTGCAGTCACACAGGCTCGGTGCGTTGGCCATCGAGGACTCAGAGCTGTGCCCAGCAATCCTCGAGCTGACACGAATCCTCCAGAAAGAGGAAACCCCTCCCCAGGACGGCCCAGCAGGGGCAGCCAGGGGGTTCTGCTGGGCTCATACTCACGGTCCAGGCCGTTCAAGTAGCACATCCGGATTTCACAGTGGCCCCACACCGCGCTCACCACCGGGTAGAGCTTTTTCCCCTTGAGTCCTCGGAAGGCAACCCCCATGTACTGCCCGTCCACAATGAAGCTCAGCGTGCCATCGTCCATGTCCAGAACCACCAGGAAGGAGTCGGGCACGATGAAAGTCTCGTCTGGCTCCAGGAAGGCGGGGTAGGTTTTGCTGGGCTGGTTCTTGCCGTCGTGGTAGAGTCTGTTGCGCCCCAGGTCCCAGCCCCAGGACTCGTGGTTGTTGCCCACGAGGGTCGTGTAGCCCACGGAGTGCAGGGGGGCCTCGGCAGTGGCCACCCCCACCACGGCGTGGGTGCCCCTCTGGCGCATGGCCCACGTGATCTGCCACACGTGCAGGCCCCGCGTGTAGCCCACCTTGCCCCTGATGGCGTCCGTGCTCTGGGCCACCGGGTGCCGGTGGAAGATCAGCTTGTCGTCCTCCTTCACAAACACGTTCAGAGAGCGGTCGTCGTTGTTCCACGAGTGCAGCAGCTGCACCTCGTAGGACACGGGGGGCATGTCCAGCAGCAGGTCCAGCCGGGTGGGTTTGCTGTAGTCCAGTCCCTGGAGCTCCTGTTTCAGTGGCCTGTACACAGGGTCCCTCATATCTACAGTCTTTATCCCACCTGTGACCTTCTGACCCATTGTGTGTCCTGACCTCGCCTCCTTACAGGCTCATCGATTTACCTGGCAGCTCCTGCTGTCATTCAGCCCTGCAGAAAAGGTTGCCAGGAGACTTTGTCAAGATGTGCACCACTCAGTATTGCCTAATGGATGGAAAGAAAAACAAGAGACAAGTTAAACATTAGCACGTCTAGCCTTGTGTGCCACATCCAGAGCGCAGCGTGCATCTGTTCATCCCAACAACGGGTGCTCCCAGCAAGGGAGGGCTGCACACATCAGGGTGCTCCTTTTTCCAGCAGCAAAGAAGGGCTGCACACATCAGGGTGCTCCCTTTCCAGCAAAGAAGGGCTGCACACATCAGGGTGCTCCCTTTCCAGCAGCGAGGGCTGCACAGATCAGGGTGCTCCCTTTCCAGCAGCAAGGAAGGGCTGCACAGATCAGTGTGCTCCCTTTTCCAGCAAGGGAGGGCTGCACAGATCAGCTGGCCATTGATACAGGGCAGAGGAAGGAGGTCATTCTCTTCAGGTAAAGCTTTGCTGAGTACCTCGGAGGCCTGACTGCAAGTCCAGAAGAGCAGACAAAAGCTGCTGGGTGCAGCCCTGGGGGACACTCATCCCAGCAGCTCCTGGCCCTCTGAACCCCTGCAGCCAAGGAGCAGATAAACCTGCTGCCTGCTTTGTCTCAAGCGAGCAGCTTCGGCTGGGGCAGCTTCTCTGCTCCAAGAGGAAAAAAAATCCCTACTTCCAGTTGCAGAGTCCAGGGGGAGGAGCAAGATCCTTCTCACAGTTTAGCAGTTTTCCTTCCAGATTGCAGAGAAACCTCTGAAACGTTTGAGCCAGCTTGGCCAGAGATCCCTGCTCACTCCGTGCACCTCTCCTCCAGCACTGCATCCACTGAAGTGTCTCTGCTCTCACTCAGCAACACAAACAACCCTCTGTCACACAGCTGCCAAACTGGGGGCAGCTATTAGGAGAATTAGAAGTGGGAGGGGTGCAAACGAGCTTTCTAAGAAAAAAAAGTGTTATTTTAACATTTCCTGAAGTGAGGCAATCATGGAGCGCTCCTGCCAGCTACAGTCACAACACTTACTCACAACCAAGGACCTCATCTGGCATAGAAAACAGAGCATGAATCAGATCTGGTTTAAAAATAAGATTACTGGACATCAGCAAGGCTTCAGCTAGAAGGTGAACAGGGAAGGCTCACATATGTTCTGGGTTAAGGGTGAATTCAGCAGCTTCCCTGCAGGTTTTTACTACTAGTCCAAGGTATGCCATTGGAACAGGGAGCTAAATCCCAATTCTTAAGTAACAAAGAGACAAGACTACTTCTTCTTTCCTTACCCACTTTTTTAAAAATCATAGATGGAGAGGAAAATGCCTTTGAAAGTCACATCCCAAAGCACAGGCTGCAGTACAGCTATTTCAAACCATGCAGGGATCTCAGATGTTGGGCACTGAGACAGAAGATGCCATTTAAATAGGCCAAATCATGTTATCAGCTGCTGAGCTGACCACCACATCCTGGAAGGTAAATAAATACCATCCACAACACCAAAACAAATCCTGGGCCAGTGTAAGCCAGCTGGAAAACAGCTGAAAACAAGCGAGGAACAGCAAAACCAGCTGGAGCAGGGCAGCCACTGGGTGCCAAGGCATCACCCTCCCACAGCTCATGGTTTAGCTGCTGTGCCCCACAGCTCCTGCCTGTTTCCACGAGTTTCCACGAGTTTCCATGAGTCACAGGCACTTCAGCCCCTCCGGGCACAGCTGCCTGAGCAGCAGCAGCAGCTCAAACCAAGGCATCCCAGGAACAAGCCAACACAGACATCAGCTGAGCTTCCCCGGGAGGGGCACCATTAATGCTGACCCAAAGCTGTAATTTTTAAAAAGCTCAGTGTAAGCTGCGAGCTCAGGCTGGGATCAAGCCCGGGCTGCTGAGACAGAGCCTGTGGAGCTCTGCAGAAGCACCAGGTGAGCTCCCTGGCATCCCAAGGCCTGGGCACATGGACAAAAGCTGTCAGCAAGGGACTGGCACGGCACACGTGGGAGTCCACAGGCGAATTCAGCTGTTGGAATTTTGATTAGGATAAGGGAACAAAACATTGGCAGAGAGAGGAGAGGCAGAGCTTTCCTGTGCAGTACATGAGAGAACACAGCAGAGGAAACAAGAACCAAAACAAAGCAGACTGCAGGAGTACTGGTGCAGACCTCTTTGAAACACAAAATACTCAAGAGAAGAAAGGGAACACAATTGTGCTCTTCATTAGCAAAACAATGCCTCGCTCACTGTGGCTTTCTGCCTTTTGCCAGCATAAGCTGCATCGTGTTTCTCTGGCAATCACCCCCGGGAAAGGCAGCAGGGACTGGAGCCCATGGGGCAGGACAGCCCCCGGTGCCTGCTCTGCCCCAGGAGCAGATTCTGAGCACAGGCACCACTCACACTGCTCAGACTCTGCCAGGCAGACTGTGAGCTGCAGATGAAAGACAATGGGCAGAATAAATGGAAAGGGTAAAGAAAGGCAAAGGATTGAAGCAAAAGGGCTGGTTGGAGCAAGAGCAGGTCAGGTACCAGCACCCCATGCCCAGATTGAAGTGCAAAACAGCTCCTTATTAGGGCAAGGCAGTAATTCCTGCTCACAGCTGGCTCTGCTGCTCCTGGCACCAGGCTGGCCCAGAACTGCAGAGTGGCACCTTGCCCTGCAGCCAGGAACACAATTATGCCCTCATTTCTTAGAGGAAAAGCCTCTCACACACAAGACAATACAGGCACCTTCCCGCAGCAGGGGAGACAGAAAGGCTCATCCTGGTGAATTAATGGATTAATGCCCTGGGCAGCTTGATATGAGACACAGCCAGCCATAATGGAAAAGATGTGCTGGGGAATTAGCTGCTTCAAAACCTTTGAACTGCCACAGGTTTAAGTACAAATGTAAACACTGAAAGTGCTTTTATCTGTCTTATCAACAGCTCAGGCTTGCTGCAACTCTGCTCAGCTTTACCAACAGCTCATCCCCATGATGCTCACTCCTGCTCCCATGCTATTTTCAGTTCTATTGTTAACCTTCAGGGCTTAAAAACTGGGGAATGAAATTCTAAGGGTGTCTCAGAGAAAAGTCTTCACTGCTATTTTCAGTGAGAATTAGACCTCTCTCCCATTCAGGTGTTCAGAGCAGTGAGTTTGCCCTACTAGAAGGAAACTTCAGGTTCCAAAACAACTGCTTGCTGCAAAGAGATCAAGGCAGGAATCACCAAAGACATTTGAATGGAAGGCAAAGTCCTGCTGTTAAACAGGGAGAACACAGCTCAGCAGGTGAGACACTGCACATGGCACAGCAGGGCTGTGTCCAGCTGCTCTTTGCTCCTCAGAAACTCACAGCCCCTCACAGGTCCTCCCTTGCTCTGCACCTACAGGACACCTGTCTGCAGCATCAACAACGAGAACACACAAAGGGTCCTCAACTCCTTGACTCCTGATCCACTTTTACTTTATTTCTTCAAGTCAGTTTACTGTGGTTTTATCTCCTCCCCATAATATTCACTAGGTGTACTTCTACAGATAAGAGGCCAAACATTTAAACAGCTCGAAGGCTCTGGGTGCTCTGCAGACAATGAATCAGAGCCCTGCCCTAGAGATTTCCAGCCTGGAACACACCTCAGGAGAAGAAAAGGCAATACATGGACTGCACATGGTCACTGACTTGCTTACAGCCTTAGAAGCTGAACTAAAGGATCCCAGGCAGTACCAGAGAATGAGACTAAAAAACCCACAGCAGTATTGCTCATATCCCCATGATTTCACTAGAAAAGCACAAGGAAAACTTGGTTAATTTTCTTGGGCTGAATGTTCACCCTGCAAGCCACAGCCAGAGGAGTCACACGGCTCCCGTTCTGCTGGCTCACCTGCTAGCACATGGAAATGTGCACAGCCAACGTTTCAGAAACCCCACCAATACCCTTCACAAGGGCTTCCCTTCTTTAGAAGTGCTTCCACAGCAGGGATTTCCCCTCCTCCCCTGGTGGAGCAGAGAACAGATCCCCTGATCACAGATATTCCCAGTAACCAAGCTAAAAGCCAAGGTGGATCAGCAATGCCACAGCACATCTTTAGTGGGGCGCAGGGGGAAGGACCCACCTGCCTCTGACAGCACCCCAGAGAGCCAGGACACTCCATCCTCCCTGGTGCTGACTGTGAGCAGCACAAACACAGCAGGTGAGCTGCAGTGTGTGTTTGTGCCTGCTGCAGAACCTGGGCTGGCCAGGGCTGGGACACCCGGGCTGGGCAGGGACACCCGGGCCAGCACTGGTGCCATCATTTCAGCAGCATCCTGCCCTCAGCACCCTTCCCACCCACTGAGCACCGAGCAAAGCCCGGGCAGGGAGCTCACCTCTGCTGCTGGAGCTCTGCAGGGCCGTGCTGGCAGCGATGGCCAGAACTGCACCCACAGAGAGGGCACAGGAGTTTCGGTGTCGCAACGCTGCTGGGATCAGGACTGGGCAGGCAACCCTCACTGCACAGCAATGGCTTTGGCAGCCTCCCCTCGGCCTTGCCCCACATGGAGAAGGTTGCCACAGGGGCAACCGGCTCAGCCCCACCTCCTGAGGAGCGGCAGCAGCTTGGCTCAGCAGGTTCAGCTGCTGGCAGGGCTCCGTGGCCTCCGCAGAAAGTGAAACTGCAGCCACACATCACGAGAGGTTGGGCAAGAAAGAACTGGGAAAGGTGGCACGTGGCCCAGGCAGCAGCAGAAAGGAAAACCCTCAAGCAGAGCAGGAGGCCCTGGAGAAGTCACTGTGCTCGAGACGTGCNCTTCCCACCCACTGAGCACCGAGCAAAGCCCGGGCAGGGAGCTCACCTCTGCTGCTGGAGCTCTGCAGGGCCGTGCTGGCAGCGATGGCCAGAACTGCACCCACAGAGAGGGCACAGGAGTTTCGGTGTCGCAACGCTGCTGGGATCAGGACTGGGCAGGCAACCCTCACTGCACAGCAATGGCTTTGGCAGCCTCCCCTCGGCCTTGCCCCACATGGAGAAGGTTGCCACAGGGGCAACCGGCTCAGCCCCACCTCCTGAGGAGCGGCAGCAGCTTGGCTCAGCAGGGTCAGCTGCTGGCAGGGCTCCGTGGCCTCCGCAGAAAGTGAAACTGCAGCCACACATCATGAGAGGTTGGGCAAGAAAGAACTGGGAAAGGTGGCACGTGGCCCAGGCTGAAAGGAAAACCCTCCAGCAGAGCAGGAGGCCGTGGAGAAGTCGCCGTGCTTGAGACGTGTCAGGGAGGACAAAGTCACTCGGTGCTGGCAGGGCTGACCTGCCTGGACCAGGGGGTGACACCTGCCCTGCCAAGCAAACAGCCCCATCCATCCCCAAAGAGCCCCAAGGGCTCTGCTGGCCCTCAGCCTGCAGGACAGGCTCCTGCCCAGGAGCAGGGCTGTCAGCACTGCCAGGACCTGCGAGCACCGAGCACCAGCCCACCTGTGTGAGCACAGCTCCCTGTCCTCACCTTGGTGTGACTCAGGCAGCTCCTGCTGAAGTTCTTGGTTGATTTTTGGATGCTGAAGGCAGCATTCCCTCTTACTCCAGCCCTGCTCCTCCAAAGCAGAGCACTGAGGTTACTCAGAGCAGCACATCTGAGTAAATGAAAACCTGAAGCAATAACCACCACCCATCCTCAACCAAGCCACTTACTAGACACCAACTTAAACAAATTTCCACTCTCCACCTACCCAGCCAGTTCCTGTCAACTACAACGCTGCAGTCCGGCAGAAAATGATTCTAAGCAACAGGAGAGGGTTTACTTTGTAAAATATTTGTAATGATGGAAGCAACTGAGATGGGAGCTGCAGAAGTTCACCTTCCTCACACCTCTGCCCAGCCACCTTCAGCTGATTTTCCACGTGGTATTGAGACTCTGCATGTGAACAAGCACTGCTTCCAGAAGAAGCCTCACAACCCTTTAAGGCTGAAATCTACTCTTGGCACACTGCAAACACAACCCCCCAGTTTTATAACCAGCACTTGAAAGGCCTGGTCACACTGCCATGCTTGCCTGATGATTTTCCCTCCAGCATTGGAGCCATTTGATAGGCTGCATTTAGAGAGGCATTTCCTCCACGATTAAGCCACCGTGAATTTTAAACAGCAAATGTTTGTGTTCAGAGCCATTTGCATTAAAGAAGCCCACATAATCCAGAATAAGCCACCCTCTTGCACAAGAACTCCCTGCTTCTGGTTATTTCCCCACTTAATTTGCAGCCTACACTGCCCACTGTCCATCCCTCATCTCTGTTTAAGATCTGGATTCATTAGTTTTGTCTGATAACGAGGGGAGCAGTGGGTGGAAAGAATGAAGTTTGATATTCCAGAGTCTCCACTCCTATATCAAAAGCACTTTTTTGGCTCTGAGTGTGAGATTGGCCAATACCACCACCAACCCATCAGGACAAAACTTTTGATAACAAGGCACTGCTTTCCCCTAAAAACAGCTCATGAATCACTGTGGTTTCTTGCTAGCAGCAGCTGCATTAAAAGAAATCCCTGTTCCCAGCAGTCACCTACCAGAACTCCCCTTCCCAGGTGACAGCAGGGCACAGCAAAGAGACTTTCTCAAACAGATGGCCTGGAAATGTCCACAGTGGACTGTGACAATATCCTGTGTCAGCAGGCAGACCCAGCAGGATTCCTCCTCTCAGGTAAAGCAGTTGTAGCTGGAGCTATTTTAACATTAAGGTTGTTCAGGCACTGTCTGTTCCTTTTTTCATTTAAAGATGTCACAAGCACTGCTAACAGTAAAGCAAAAATCCCCTCAACAGAGCAGCTGCCAAGCACCAGATTACTCAGCCTGTTACCCTCAAACACGTTTATTGTGTCTGAAGATTCAGCACATGTATTTACATCAAATCCATCTCTGCCAGAGGGGAAGTTGTGCAAGTGTCTGGTACTGCTCATCACTACACAAAAAGCATCGTTGCAATCTGGGCCACAAATAATTCCTGGTCCATTGCAACAGAGTCTCTGCTCCCCCCAGCAGATCCTTACAGCTCTGGGAGCTGGGTGCTGCTCTGATTCACAGGCCAGAGCAGCACACTCAGCAAAATCAGGAAGTTATGCTCCATCCCTGCTTCCCTGGCACTCAAATCTTGTTTTCTCCCTCACCAGTTTACTCTTGCAAACCTTCAAAACCCACCACAACCTGTACAACCTCTGGGCAACCTGTTCCAAAGCTTGGCAAGCTTCATGGTGACAAAACTTCTCCTACTCGGGGTTAGGCAGCTTCCTCCCTGTGCAAGCCATTCCAGTTCCTTAACCAGCCAGTTCAGGTTGAATTTTGTGTTAATCCTCAGCTCAAATAAATCCTAAACAACTGAATCCAACCCCGAGTCACAGCTGTTAGTGCCTTCATGGCACACAGCAAATCACTCTAAGCATGGATTCAGTTCACATGCCTTTTTGTCTTACCTTGACACATGGAAAAACTCAGCATTCCTCTACAATATTTACCCAGATCTCTTCATCCTGAGCTTCCTAAGTTGGGAAAAAAGGACAGAAGTTGCATCCTTGTGTGTGAAGACCTCAGTGGACTTTTCACACTTCAAACTTTACAGGTTCAGATCCTTCCTGTCCTGAAGTCTGTGGAGTCTGAGGGTGCCACCACTAAGACAAAAGCCTCACAAGAGGAGACAGCTGAGTCACTGAGGAAGTGACTTTTTTCAAACTGTTTAGGAAACCATTCTGTTCACTTAGCAAAAGGATGTGTTCAGAAGGCAACAGCCCTGCAATGCATCCAAAGCAGGGGCTCATCACACAGTCCTGACAGGTTCTTTAGAGCCAGAGCCCCAGAGCCTGTCAGATTCTCCAGGGCCTGCCCATAGGCAAAGCCACCTCCCACGGTGTCCCTCAGAAAGTTCCAGCAGGTATTTCCCTACCCCTCCTCTCAGAGATCTCGGACCATGACCTGCACAGCAGATGTGCCTCTGCTGCATCAGACACTTCTTGTAACGTGCTGAATGATGACAACATCATCTTTTCTTCCACGCCCTGGCCGCTGGCCAAGCCAGCCACGGCCTAAGTTCAGGAATTCTCCATTCCCTAAAGTCACCTGGCACATGAGCAAGGCTCAGCCTCATCCATCAGCTGTCCTCCCTCTGAGGACAGGCAGGCTTCAGCCTCCCCCAGCCCTCACATCTCCCTCTAGGAAGCATTGCAGGAACTTTTAAGTGGAAAAGATGAAAGCCAAAAGCTGGATGCTCACATGAACCTCATGCTCAGAAGAAGCCTTTGAAGGCAGGAAGGCTGGGGAGGGCAGGGTGGGCTGGGAAAAACAATTCTGTCTGTCTGGAGGACACAGCAGTGCCTGGAGGGCCGTGCCCTCCTCAGCCCTTCCTCTGCTCTGCTGTGTCACTCTCTGACAGCCTCAGCCACGCTGCAGCTGAAGGAAAACCCTGCACAGACACAGGGCACTGACACCAGCGTCTGGCACCTCTGCTCCATCCACACCTCCCACCCCAAAAGAAGCCACTGATGCTCCCAGGTGAGGAGGGATCTGCACGTTCACTCGGGGTTCAGGAGCCTCCAGCTCTCAGATTTGTTTCCAAGGAACACGGGATTACCTCCAAGATAAAACCAGCAGTTTTATTATCAAAGTTAACTAGGTACTTTGCTTTGAAATACAGTTTCTTCCCCTGCATCAAAGGGCTGTTAATTTTAGTATGGTAGAAAAGAAAAAGAAAATAAGTAGAAGAAATGAAAGCAGCATCTGCTTGGAAGAGATGATTGCAAGATAAAAGGTGACTGTGACAGAAAGCTGGCAGCAGCCTTATGTTTTCTATTCAAGTTTAATCTGGGAACAACAACCATCCTTAAACACAACAAAAGCTGTGGAAAAACCCTTTCCAAATCCAACAACATAGCCAGGAGATGCAATTTCTCTTCTCCAACTGCTGCAGCAGCCAGTTGAGGTGAAGAGCCCAGACAAATCCAAGCTTTGCACACCAGGGTCACCCAGAACCTTGGCTTGCTCAAATTCCAGCTCCTTCCTCCCTCCTCCAGGTCTCCACAGTTCCTGGAGGTCTCCCACAGCAGAAGGGAAGCAATCACACCACAGCACACACCCCCAGGATGTCTGGGCACGACTGGTTTGCAGCCCAGCCATCAGCACTGACATTTCCCATTGCCCAGCACACACTGTGCTCTGCACAGCCCTGCTGCAGTGGAAGAAGTGAAGCGTGGATCCCCAGCCTTGCAGGGAACAGCAGGAGTGTGGAAAGCTGCTAAAGCTGCTCCATGTGACCTTTAAACCATCTGGAAGTACCAAGCAGGAGAGGCAGGCACGGTGTAGCCTCTGCCAGCCCTGGGAAGATGTGCTGCTCACCTCTCACTTGTGAGGCAGCTGCCAGGAGCTGTGTAACTCAAACATTGGCTATAGGAGCAGAAACCCAAGGAAAGAGCTGGATAAACATGGAACAGGCCAGTGCTGAGACATTTGTCAACATCCAGCAAAGCACTCCAGCAGCAGGCTCAGTGAACAGGAACACACAGCAGCAAGGAGGGATGGCCCAGCAGCTCCCAGCTCTGAACTGAGGATATTCCTGGCAGACAGATTGCACAAGAGACAGCTCACACTGCCAGCTTTACTGGAACACACTCAGCAGCTCCCCAGAGCAGAGCATGCCGGGATGATGCTGGATTTCTGACTTGTCATTAGCCAAAAAAGTTTAATGACACGGTTGGACTCTGTGTTTAGCTATAATTGACCTGGGACATCCCATAATTAGGAAGAGACACTGCACATCTCACTGGAGCTGGCAGAGTGCAGTCTCAGCGTGATGCAATGTTTTGTTTTCACCACCACCTGAAAGGGTCCCTGGAAGTTGCTGGGGTGGTTTGAGATGGGCAGGGTGACCCAAAAGCTCAGGCTGGCTCCTTCAATCATCCACCAAAAGGCTTCACAGAGCACATTTTTTAGAAGCTTCTCTAGCTTGCCTGCTTGAAGCTTTATCCCTGTATAAGCTCAACGAGACAAATCATATTTGAAAGTGCAGAGTGCACCAAAACGAAGAGGATAAAAGCACATTGTACAAACTGTGGCTGCAGGAATGCACACGCTGCTTTCAGAGGACATCTGCACTGTAAGGTGGCCAGATATCCCAGAGCAGCTTCTTCCTGGAAATAGCAGTTGTGGTAACACAGAGCAAACGTTTCTGCCAAAAAAGTCACTGAGGCATGCACTGCAGCATTGTCCACAGGAGCTGCAACGCTGCTTCAAGTGGCAAGGGGTGAAATCTGCCCCTCAGTCTTGGGACACATTCGGAAATTCACTCCTAAGCAACAGCTACCCAAGCTTGAACTCTGTAAATCAAGTGATATTTGAAGTGGCTTCCTCACCTCCTGCAGTGTGCCAAGGCTCAGCTGCACCTCCAGGCACTGCTCCAGTCTGAGCTCTGTGTTTGCTGGTGACAGGGAATGCCAAGGTGGTTTTTACCCCCTCTGCTTCCACCTTCCAAACGCTCTGACACCACCACAGAAGCCTGAGCAAGCAGGGTCTGAAGAACATGCCTGTCCTTCCTTCCCTCCCCAGGGCTTCCCAGCAGACTAAACTGTGGGTTTCCCCTCCAAAACAACAAAATTCCATACCTGTAATTGTGCCAGCAGCCTTCTGCTGTGGCTATCCAGCCTTTGCCATCTGGGTCCTTTCCATCAAGGTGAGCCACTGGAAAAGCTCTCCAGAGTAAGAGACAAGAAGCAGTGCAGCAGTCAGGGATGAAACACTCGTGAGCTGCACTCCTGAGTCCTTATCTAGGCACTGAGCAGCTGCCAGCACTTCCAGAGTTCAAAGGCAAGACAAAAATCTGTACAGCCAACCTATCCTCCTTACATACCAGAGCCACCACAGGTCCTCATAAGTCAACATGCCTTCCAAATAAGTGTTTAACATAAACATTTGTAGAGTCACTTAATTCCTGGTGAACCCAGCTATTTGATGTGGGCCACAGAAAGCTCCCATGACATCAATGGAAAGTTTCCAGTTAGAAAACCAGGTTTGAAACAGATTAAGAGAAGTTAAGAAATCGAGATGAAGAAGCCTTGTAGAAAGAGTCAAAAGATCTGTTCTTAAGCAAGATGCACTCAATATACTCAGGAACAAACAGAAAAGAGGAGCTGCCTTGCTTTTTCAAAGTGTAGAGACCAAGACCAGTAGAGATAAGCCAGTTTTGCTGGCTGCTGTGTGTAGGCTTCTGTCTTTTCTGAGGCTGCTCAGTCTCAAAGTATGTTCAGCTGTTTCTTGGCTGCTGCTGAAGTTCTTACTCCTCCTTTCGAGGAGGCTGCATGGCTTGGCCAAGCCTTGCTGTGTGCAAACACCAGTTTGAAAGCAATGAGAAAGCCACTGCCACCCACCACCCAGTGCACCACAGCCTCCCAGACACAGGGCAGATGTAAACTGCCTGGAATATCCAATGTCTGGAACATCAAACAAAGCCACCACATCCAACAGTCTTTTCCTCCATTAAAACCTCACACAGACTAAACTCACCTTGAGGTTTAGTTCCTGCATTAGCTCATTACCCTGCTGCTGCTGCCATTCAATGAAAGCCTGAACTGAGCCCCCTCCAGATAACACCAGGCCCTTGGAGACACCAGCCCAGACTGGACAAAGCTGCCTATGGAGCTGCTCACCCCAGAGAAATTCATCTGAGCACAGATAATGGGACTGCCCAGCTCCTCTGCCAGACCTGTAGGCAAAACAGGGATCCACTGAGGGACCACGAAGCCACCTTGTCCCTGCGGCCACCCTGCCACCTGCTGGGCCCTCTGCTCTGTCCACCTGGGCCCCAGGACTTCCACCTGACACCTCTGGCACCACAGGGCCGGCTCAGACACCATTTCTGTGACAGACTCGTTCTGGGCTCCTCCTCGGTGTGCCAAAACAAGACTCAAGGGCACACTGAACCTGAGAGGGCTTTTATGCCAATACAATCACTGCTGTGCCTTCTGCTATGCTGTTCTGAGCCTTGAAATGGAGATACCCACGAGGCCAAGGATTCTTTCAAAACCAGTCTAGACTGAGGATTGGCTGGTGATTTTGCCAAGTCTGAAGACAGCCCAATCCAAATAACACAAGAGCACTTGCCTCTGAACAAGTGCTGGTTATAATACCTGCCTCTCCACCTGAATGATCCTAAGCTTAAACCCATTCTCCTGTCTCAAATACACAGGGGGATTTGTCCTCAGTCCTAATACACAGCACATTGCTCTCAGTGCCCACCTGCAGCAAGAAATCTCTTCTACCTAAGGCTCCAAGAGCCACTGAATTCCGATTTCTTACCAAAAAGAACAAACTCAGCCCAGCAGCAGACTCACTGGAGTGCCTTGCGGGCAAACTTCTGGAGGTCTCTGCCATGCTGGAGTGGCCCAGCACTCCTGGCAAGCTCCCCAGGTAGCAGTGCCCTGCTCTGGAGAGAGCAGAGGGCAGTTGCACAACCCCAGCCTCCCTGCAGATGTGGGCACTGCTCCTTCCAGGCTGTCAGGTGTCCCCTTCATCAGGTGTCCCCTCCCATGGGAAGTGTTGACACACAAAGCTGTGCCTCTTGCAAATCCAGTTCCATGTCACAGCAGGCTCTGTCAGATCACCCAGATAAATCCTGGGGTTTAACGTTATTGTCACTCATGCCAGAAGGGCAGACCTGGGCCTGCGTGGGCACTGTGGGCACACAGGACCTGCCCCTCCAACAATCTCACCAGAAGGCAACATCCACAGGCACCTGAGATCCTGCTGGCCACAGGGACACCAGTGTCACTGAAACAGGGAAGATGCAGCTGAGTGAACCCTCCAGGAAAGCTCTCCCATTCCTTCCAAAGCTGCTCCTTGACACAGTAAAAAAAATAATTCAACTATTTAGCAGCTGGTTGGTCCTTGAGTGGATCATCTGAAGATGGATTAACTAAGGCAGCTACCAAGAAATGACAGTATCCAAGTCCCAGGATGGATCTCAGTCACTGATACATTAAAAAACACAAGATACACAGGTTGCCCTTTCTTCTTCTGCCCATCTCAACCTTCAGCAAGCCAAACCCACAGCTTGGAAACCCAGAAGCTCATTACAGCGTTGGTCTGCCTCCCCTCCCCAATTTTCACCATCACCCAAGCTCACAGCAGATCAGCTGTCCCTTTTTTCACTTCTGCACAGCAGCTGTACCTTGGCAGGGCAGCGTGCCACATTCCAAACCCCGCAGCAATATCCTGCTGGAATCAGGGCCACGTGTGCAGCCCTCCTGCCCTGCTGCAGCCCAAGCTGTGCTGGCACCATCTGAGAGATGCAAGAACCAAGAGAAGAGTCAGGTGTGGGCCTGCAGGCACTCTCAGCTGCCCATCTGATCCCTGCCAGGGGGAGCACAGCATCCAGGAACGTGGGGCACTGTACCATCCAGGTACAGCAGTGCCTGGCTCCCTGAAAATCAAACGTGCCATGGTCTGACTCACTCCCAGCCCCAGCTCCCATCTGATCCAGCTGGAATTGCACCGTGTGCCACAGGCACAGCCCCAGAGCACGAGCAGTGACCTGTGGGGACACCAGGCAAGGGAGCCCAGAACCTGACAGAGGGTGACAGCACAGCCTGCAGCAGCTCATGCCTATCACATCCCCCCAGAACAGAAAGTCTAAGCAACTGCATTTCCTGCCCACAGGCATCAAGCCAGGTACTTTCTGGATTCACACAGGCCCACAACCTCTTCTCAGCACAAGGGTCACCAGGTTTATTCTGCAGCTGTTGGAGTTTACAGGAACTGGGACACAGACACGAATCCTCCCAGTTCAGCTCACCCCTCACCAGCTGGCCACAAAGTTTTGAGTATTTCTTTACACAGGCACCTCTTGAATCTTCAAGTCCCAGATGCTTGACTGGCCTGGGATCAGTGTGGAACAAAGCAAGCCCTCCCTCATTGTCCACATGCAACAACACGACTGGTTTAGCCTTAAAATAGCACAGGGTGACTGAAGGTCAAGGGTGACTCTCCATGCAGAGAATCAACCCCATCCCCTCCTCACACCCAGTGTCCCCACAGCCCAGCAGCAGGGACCACAGGCCACTGCCTAGAAGCATTTCAAGGGTCATTATTCTCTTCTGACTGAGCAGCAATGCTGCTCTCCCTGCAGCACAGGGCCTGAGGTACCACCCAGCAATGAATTCAGAGCATCCAGGCAAGAACCACGCTTTGGCAAGCCCCAGGGCCTACTCCAAACCTCCAAACACTAGAGTTAGGATGCAGGCCTTTTTCACATCTCTGCATTAAGTAGATTTTCATTTACAAGAGGCCATTCAAACCAGAACTTATCCACAGTGAAGTCTGCAGAAGTTTAAATCAAGAATTTCTAAACATCTGAGACCAATGTAGGCTTCTCATGTAGAGAACGGCTTGGCCTTACCCCTTGCCTGCTTTTCTTGGCTGTTTACCATCTGTGGCTCACGTTCTCCAGAACGAAGTTGTTTCTGCAGTTTTTGTGCAACTGAGTGCCTTTGTACATTTATGGTGTCAAGGCCCCATCTGGGATCTCCTCAGGACAGATTCCTGACTTGATAACATACCAGCTCTCCAAAGAAAGCAGTTTGAAGCTAACATCCACACAGCTGCTCTGACTTAGAAGCTTCATCAAATTCCCCTTCCAGGCTCAAAGACAAAGCCCATGTTTGGTAACCCCATTCAGACATTACCACCTTCTGCCCCAAAGCTCTCAATTGCTCCCACTTTGGTATCAGGCAGATGGTGCTGGTTGGGGGGGTGTTTTGTTTAAGGAAAAAGGTTTCTCCTTAAAGAGAAAGCTTTATAAGAGGACAAAGAGATGTGTCACTTTCTCCTGCCAGGGGAAGTTCCACTGTTATACAGCAGCAGCACTGCTTCAGCCTGAAGCCTAGAACAGGAAAAACTCACAAAGCAGGAGACAAGGAAATATCAGTGCACAAGACTCTGCAGCATTAAGGAAAAAAGCTAAGGCAAAGACATGTGGCTGTTTCTCTGTCAAATGAGAAAAAGATGCTAATCCAAAAAACGCTGAAACTGACCTTCAGTGCTGCTGAAGCACAACACAAAACCAGAAGGGAGGATGAGGAGGCATCTGCACCTGAATGGAACACTGGCAAGCCAGTGCCTTGCCAAACCCCAGCTCCTCACTGTGCCAGGGAAGAAGACATTTCCCACCTTTTCCACCCCACTGCCAGAATGAGCCACATGGCAGAGCCCATGAAATAAAACCTGGTGTCAGCATCAGCCCAGCCTCAGCATTGACTTCATTCTCTGCCTTTGGGAGCGATGGCAGCAGGGCCACACTCCCAGGCAGGTGTGAGGAAGGCTTAGCCCTGCACTCATCCCTCCAAACCACACTCCCTGGGGCACACAAACACTGCCAGGTTGTCACAAACACCAGCTGAGGGTCAGGCCGGTCCCAGGCAGGGCAGTGTGTGACACAGAGCTGTCCCCAGCACTCACATCTGCTCACCCCTGTGCTCCAGAGCCCAGGGACAGTGTCCTTCCCTCTCCTCTCTCCAGCTAAAGGGCCCTGCAAGGGCAGCCTGCAGCAGCCAGGCTCACGGAGAGCAGGACATTCATTATTCCTGCTGCAGCTGAGTGTTCTGTCAGTGCCTCACTCGCTGCCTTCCCAGCCTGGGGTGCTCCTCCACACAGCACCCAGGCCACACCAAACCACCCTTACGAGGGAAATGCTTTTTGGATCTCCTTCCCCTAAACACTCCAGAGGTTCAGGCAGCTCATGCCACCCCAGAGCTATGGATAAAAGCAGTTCCTGTACCCAATTAACACCCAGAATGAGGATTTTTCTTCTTGCTGTAAAAACCACTTAGTCTGCAAGAAAATTTTCTGACCAATGCCACAGACCAATTTACTTTATCCCAGGAGTTTCCAAAGCATTACCATTAAGGGCAGAGCAGTGCAGAGTTAAAAGGGAATGGATGTTTTAGTAGTCCCTGGGAAAACACAGTTAACAGTGGCACATTTTCCCCACCATGTGCTTGGAAACTATTATTTTGTAGCTATATTTTCTCACACTCAGCAGAGAGCATTTGGCCATTACCTGTAGCACGTATCCCATCTTTGCTAAGGACATCTGCACCCTTCTCCCAGCAATTATTCATGGAAACAGAGGCAGCTGTAGCAGTTACTCACATGGAGTAACTCAAGGGAGGATTTCTTTGTTTTCCAGAGCAGTGCAGTAACTGGAAGTGAGTCAACACCTTGACATGAGCTCATTCTGCAAAGGCCACCAGCAAAGGAACCCAGTGACTGCAGTCTGGTACCAGACACTTACTCACTTGGATTCTGCAGGCATCACACAGCTTTGAAAGCAGCTGGTGTCTGACTCGTGAGCTGGCAAGGTAAAGTTGTGGGTATGAGCTCCATCACACACCTGGAAATACAAAGGAATGGGGCAGCAGCTCCAGAGCCAGCCACAGACACCAGGCATGGGAAACTCACAGCTCAGGTCAGCTGCTCCTCCACTGCTGCGCCAGTTAATGCCTGTACAAGGCTCATGCCACAGGACATGAAGCCAAGCTCAGCCCAGCTGAAATCATCTCACTGGTGCTCCCTGCCAGCCCCAGGGAATCCTCACCCCTCGCCAACACCAGCCCTGGGTGACTCCAGGCTCAGTAAGTACAAGCACACTAAAGCCCCAAATTATAACCACCACTTGCAGTGGCCTCTCAGAGCCCATCAGATGCCAATTCCAGTGAATGCAGAGGCATCAGCCATAAAATTTGACCAAGACACAAACCTCAGAGAGCCACAGAACATAGTCAGTTCCACATCTTGTATTCTTCAAAAACTACATTGTGACTTGGAATATTATCTGTCAGCACTGTCTGCACTCAGTCACAAACCTGGCACAGTGTCCTCACTGGCTCATTATCACAGATTTTTAATTCCAGGAACTTAATGAATTCTTAATTAGCCCTCACAAGACAAGCAGACCTTGCAGACTGCTTTCACTTTTTTTTCTGAGGAAAGGAAGTAGGGTCCAGGGAAAAAAACCAGCCCAGACACAGAAGAGCAAGGAGCAGAGGCCATTCCCCACATCTAGCAGCCCCGAGTGGCTGCACACAAAGGCAGCACGTATCAGCTGGCCAGTTCCTGGAACACAAGCCCCGTCTCAGAAGTATCCAGCAGCAGTTTACAAACAAGCTCCAAAGCACATCCCAGCACACTCCAGTGACCTCCAGAGCAGAGAGAGGCTGCATTGCAACAGCCCGAGAGCCCCTGAGGAATACACTGCTGCAGCTCATCCCCTGCCTTTAAGGGGGGAGAAGAGTCAATTGCTGCTTTATGCATTCATCAGCAGCACTACAGAGAGCCTGGGCAGGGCAGGGAGGGACGGGGCAGCTCAGGGAAGATGCTCCTCCACTTGGGTGCTTCCCGGCACTGCCATCCCCTCTGTAAACAGCAGCACGGCTCCGGCACATTCCCGGCTGTTCCCTTACTAACTCAGCACGGAAATACCCTTCCCTGCAGGCTGGGAGAGCCACTGATCCTACAGCCAGACCTCTCTCACTGTGAGGCACTGCATGGTTTGGTCCCGGAGATGCAGCAGCCAGCTTGCACCAGCAAGTCTGAGCTGTCTGTCTGTGCTACTGAGCTCCGCATCTGGTGTAGAAATCACATGTTAGAAGGGTGGGAAAGACACAGATTACTCCTGGGACAAAAGGTTCATTGAGCCATCCTGCATCTCTATCAAGTGGGGGGGAAAAAAAAATTATCTTTCTCCAAGGAGCAACTCCCATTTTTACAATCATTCTGTAAACTTCCTTATCTTGAGCCAGTGCTCAGACAATTCACAGATTTTGCATCAGGCATGGCCACCAGCAGCCACCAGGCACTCCGGCTGCTCACTTCAGCCAGGGAATAAGGACAAAACACAGCATAGTCCAGCAGGAGGCTACAGCAAGACTGACCTTATAACAACAGTCTGGGTCCTCCACATAGAGGATTATGTAAGTCCCCGCTGCAGTCGCAGAGGTTTGTGTAGTAAGAAAAGAGACACAGTAACCAGACCTTGTAAGGTACGCTCCGGAGCCCACCGCGGTAAGCGCAGACCCTGAACAAACAGCGGGGCTGCCCGGGCGAGGGGGAGCGACCTGCACCGGCCATCGGTGCCCGCTGTCCGGACCCGCACACGGCCACGCCGCCCGGGCTCCGGCAGCCGCGGCATCCCCTGCGCGGAGCTCCGGCCCGCCGGGACCTCGGGGCGCTGCGAGCAGCGGAGCCCCGGCACCCCCAAAGAGCCCCGGCACCCCCAAAGAGCCCC
>VZTB01010312.1:20922-35529 GCA_013397245.1 Thryothorus ludovicianus | reverse complement strand
AACGGAACGGAACGGAGCGGAGCCGGGGTCGGGAACGGAGCGAAACCGGGGTCGGGAACGGAGCGAAACCGGGGTCGGGAACGGAGCGGAGCCGGGAACCGAGCGGAACCGGGCCCGGGGCGCTGCCGGCGCAGATCGCGCATCGCGGGCACAGCGGCAGCCCCGGAGCGGCGGCGGCCCCCGTGCCCATCCCCGCCCGGCAGCGGCCCCGTTTCCGTGTGAAAGCTGCGCTGCTTTAGCGCTGTTCCGCCACCTCGCTCCGGGAACGGCTGAAAACCGCGGCCAGTCCCAGGCGTGGCGCTGAGGTCGCCCGGTGCGGGCGCTCGGTAGCGGGTCGCATCCTCGCTGTCCGCGCATCCACACGGAGTTCTGCACGTACAGGGGGATCGGGCACTGGAAGGGCTCCCAGGGAGGCGGCGGAGTCTCCGTGCCTGCCGGTGTTTAAGGAATACCCGGCCGTGGCACTCTGTGCCATGCTCCGGTTTGACGGGGTGTTATGTCACAGGATGGACCCGGTGATCTCAGAGGTTTTTCCAGCCTAACTGATTCTTTGATTCTCTGATTTGTTTCAACCACTCCTAGGAATGTCTGTTTGCTTTTTAAAGACTCATTTGTCCACCGAAATAAACCGAAAAAGTAAAATTCTGTTCATTTCAGTCCTCGTCTGAAAAACCAACCCTTTGGACGAATCTGACCTGCTAGTGTCCCTTTGAGATGATTAATTTTTCAGCGTTTCCAAACAAAAATAACTTGATTGTAGCAAGGCTGCTCAAGCTCTAAACCCGTGGATTGTCATAAATTCAGCAAACCATATTGCATGAGATACCTCCAAGGACCACCTAGGAGCTGCAGGAAGTGGTGTGAGTGACTCAGGAGGTGGCAGCCTGCCACCTGAGTCAGTGAGGAACGAACGCCCCTGCACGCTGCTGGAGTCATTGTTCTTTGGGATTGGACATTGGCACGGGTCGTGGCATGTCTCATCACTCATGGTCTTGGGGCACGTGTGAAAAAAGAGCACAGATAATTCACGTGTCCTCATATCTTTGCAGGATTGAGGCACTAATTTGTTGAGCATATTTTGATGTCCATAGGGAATAGTTGCTCTATGCTAGCCACTGTGGTCCTTTAAAAAAACACATTCACATCAAAATAAATTTATTATTCTAGCTGACTAGAAACACTGGGGAGACTGTAGATACAGCACAAATATGTTCTTTCACACCCTACAGAATAAAAATAGGAGAGTTTATGTCAAATGGATATGTATTTGGGTAGCTTTTTTAAAATTACTTTGCTTTGACCTGGTCCTGCTCATATTTAAGTTACTTTTCCCCACTAATTTCAGGGAGAAGTGGGGTAGAGGAGCCATAGGAGCAGCAGGGAAGCTGGAGGAGACCAGACGTGACAAGTGCTGAAACAGAACTTCTCAGCTTTGTGGTGGCTTCTCGCCAGATGAGATCACAGCTCCTATGGAATCTTGTCTGCTTTTATTTCCTTAGTATTTGACTTTCTTGCTTCCTCCAGAAGCAGGAATTGCTGATCTTCAATCGCTTGCTTTGAGCACTGTCTCCATCTCAGACAGCACAAACAGAGGCAGAGGGGGGTGGCTGACAGGGGCCAGTGTTCATGGCCTGCACGGGGTACCCCTTAGCATTTTTGGAGAACTGACTGGGGATGGAGCCTGGATTAGCAGAGACATTTCCAGCTCCCATCCTTGTGAAGTTATGCTAAGACTATTAAAAGGAAGGTGGGAGGAGGAATGACTTGGCATGCCTGCTTTCCTGTGGTCAGCATGCAGCACTGTAGAGCTGGGTCTGGACAGGGATGAGCATCCACCTTCTGAAAACTGCGTCCCTTTTGAATGTCTGAAGTGAAATATTTAAATCCTTTGGGCTCCCAGCATGGGCTCTGGGGCTGGGACAGACTTTGTGGTTGTGCTTTCTGCCTGACTGACACTGCCCCTGCAGCTGGCGGGCTGCAGCAACAAAGGGGATCCCATTGCCTGGCGTTTGAGGGGCTGCACAGACGGGCAGGCAGAGAGCCCGGAGCTCTCTGTGCCCAGGGGAGAGAAGAGAGAGCAGCCACTGTGCCTGGAAACACGTAGGTGCTGCATGCAGGCTGTGCCTGCGGGACACAATGCAACAGACAGCGAACAATGAGCGCCTGTGAGGGCAGCCACGCAGGCAGGGTGACCCTGCTGCAGCACAGAGGGACGCTGTGAAAACAGCCTCCCAGCGAGAAACCCTGCCAGGCAGGCCTAGAGGACAATCAACAAACCCTCCTCAGCTGGAAGATGGGCTGGAAAAGGGAATAAAAGGGAGTGGGATGGAGGAGGAGAAAAGAGGCGTCCCCCAGGGGCACTTTGCAGGAAGACGTGGTCTTCATCTTGTCCCTTCTTGAGAGCTGAGATGTCAGCACAGCCAACACAGCACTCCACACACTGCCACACAAGTAAGTGAGGCTGCTGAATGAAGCGAAATCCTTTATAAAAGGTAAAAATGAAAAAGTAGAATCCAGATATTTTGCTTTACGTTCACCTGGAGAGCAGAGCCTTGCTGTGATGTCTCCTCTCATGACCCCTTTGCCTTTCTGTTTCAGCACAAGGTGCTGGATGTGAAAAGCCTTAAAGGATGGGATATATGTAACAGGAGCACTTGGATGCAGAATTTACTCCCTGTTCCTTTTGGAGCAACACTCACAACCACAGCTGACTGCCGAGTTGCCTCTGAGGTACCTGTGTGTGACTCTCTTCACGAGGGGAGCACCCCTGGGGATCACAGTGATTTACCGGCTGACAAGGTGCAGGAAAGAGGCCACCCCAACACCCTTGTGCCCGTGGGGAGCCAAGCACATGGTCACAGCCTGGGAAGGGGAAGCCTCTGGGACTGGGAAAGCAGAGAAATTATTTCCCTGCCTTTTTGATGGATGGCCACGAATGGAAAATGGTAGCCAGCAGGACGGTACAGGAGCGGTTTGACGGGGAGCCCGCCGTGCCCCGCTCGTCCCTGCGCCGCTCTCAGACCCAGCTGTGCTGGCCTGGGACTCTGGAAAGGCTCCTCCGGCAGGACAGGGCTGGGAAAAGCGGCTGCCGGCAGCGCGGGCAAGCAGCACCCTCTGCTGCCTGGATTCCGGAGAGGAGCCGCGGGAAGGCACCGGGGCAGCGCTGCAGCCAGGGCAGCTCTGCGGGCCGGACAGGGCAGCCACGGCCGGACAGGGCAGCTCTGCCAGCCGGACAGGGCAGCCACGGCCGGACAGGGCAGCTCTGCCAGCCGGACAGGGCAGCCACGGCCGGACAGGGCAGCTCTGCCAGCCGGACAGGGCAGGCACAGCTGGACAGGGCAGCTCTGCACTGCTGCAGTGCCTGGTGCCAGCTCTGCATTGCTGCAGCCTCCCTCCATGCCATCTTTGCACTGCTGCAGCCCCATGCCAGCTCTGCATTGCTGCAGTGCCTGGTGCCAGCTCTGCATTGCTGCAGTGCCCCGTGCCAGCTCTGCATTGCTGCAGCCTCCCTCCATGCCATCTTTGCACTGCTGCAGCCTCGTGCCAGCTCTGCCTTGCTGCAGTGCCCTGTGCCAGCTCTGCACTGCTGCAGCCCCATGCCAGCTCTGCATTGCTGCAGCCCTGTGCCAGCCCTGCACTGCTGCAGCCCCATGCCAGCTCTGCATTGCTGCAGTGACCGGTGCCAGCCCTGCACTGCTGCAGCCCTGTGCCAGCCCTGCACTGCTGCAGCACTGAAGGTGCCAGGTGGGATTTTCCTTCGGGAATCAGCTGGAGTGGAGCCAGGACTGCACTCTGGGCCCTGCCAGCCCCAAGGCACAGCTCAGCTCCTGCTGCAGCTCCAGCTGCACCCCCGAGCTCACAGAATGCAGTTCTGTACGTTGGGCTACCAAGCAGCTCTGCACTATGGTGACAGTAGCCATGGAAATGCAACCCAGGGAGTAAATGTGGATCAGGGGAGGCTTCCCAAGGCCTGGCCATCCCAGGACCCTGCACAGCACTGGGTGATTCTGTCTTCTCACCTTAAAAGGGCTTTGGCTGCTCCTTCTGTTGNAAAAAAAAGCAAAAAAAAAGCAAGCGTCAGAACATTTAATACCATTGTCCACTTTGCACAACTAAAACCCTAAAACTTCACTCACCAGCACCACCCACCTCTGGAAGAAATTAAAAGACACTTCTTCTTAAAAACTATTTATTTTTTATAAATATAATTCTTCATTCATTAAACAACATGAAAAGAATCACAAAACTATGAGTTATTTCCAGTGTTAGTTTTCTGTAAAACATATAATCATACCATTGAATTGTAGGAATGCACTTGACATTAAAAAAATTAATTAAAAATTGGTAAGAATAATCACTTATGGGAGAACCAGACTGTAAGAAGTTACTCCATGGAGCTGCCTTTGCAAAGAAAGGTTAATACAAGCTCTCAAGAAGGTGCACACCTTCTATTAATAACTTTCACAAAATAAAAATAGCCCTGCTTCCTTGGCCTACAGCCCAGTGGATTGCTATCATTCCTCCTCATCGGATTTGTTGCTCATTTAACCCTTTTTCCTATCCAGTCTCTTTCCAGTACTAAATTTTGTATATTCAAAAATGTTTGGTTTTCATTTAGCAAATGCTAAGTATTAAAGAGTTTAACAGGAATTGTCTGTGTGAAAAAAAACAAACAAACTTCTGAAAAATCCCCCAAACAACCCAGACAGCTCTATTCACCAAGGAAAACATGGAAATTTTAATGGAATTTAAAGAAATCTAAGATCAATTTTGAGGTGACCCGCTAGATAGAGACTTCACAAATAAACCCTGTTTTCAGCTGCAAAGAACAGTAGCTCCCGGGGAAAGAACCCATGTGCTTTAAACATGTGCTAAAACATGTTTAAAAGTGCAAATAAACCTCTCAGCGTTTATTTCAAGAGGTGCCAGCCGCATATTACCAATAAAGTGTGCAAAAATAAGAAAACTCCAATGCCAGAGTCACCTGTAAGACAGAATACTATATTATTGTTATGACAGCCTCATAACAATATAGTTACTCTCTCATAGGCCAGGTTTTCATTAAAACTTGTTCCCTCACACCAAATACAAAAGAACTGGAATGAAGTTAACGTGGACATTTTTGTTAGAAAAGATTTCCCTGCTAGCTAAACCTGACAATTCCTCTGAGCACCAAGCTTTTCCCTCAGTATTGCACTGCTGGCAACCTACAGCTCTGTGGGCTGCCACACCCCTCAGCCTGTCCCCACAGCTTCAGCAGCCCAAAAAGCAGTTTATCTTCCTTCCCCATCCCCCTGGTACCAGCCAGCACTCCATGAGTGCAGCCAGTTACTGCTCCCAGCCTCTGCTGCAGGGCACTGTGCAAAGGCTCAGGACTGCAGCGAGCTCTCAGAGCACTGTCAGCATTTAGGGGACATCTGCCCCAAAAGCCAGAGGGTGCCTGTGCTCCCAGGGAAGCCCAGCCACAACTCCAGCCATCATTCCACTGAGACAACGACTCTGGCCCACCCAGATTGAGCAGGGCAGGGGATGAACGTGTTATTATGATCTTTTAGCCTGAGAATTACATAAAATTTAAAAGCATTTGGCAGGCAGTTGATTTAAGAGGTCTCCTGTAGTGCCTGTGAGGTAGTTACATGCAAGAAAGCACAAAGGCCTGACAGGAAAACTGAGGCACTTCAAGGTGAGGTCATTTGTCCCAAGTCCCAGTCAGAACCCAGAGCAGAGCCAGAAATGCTGCACTGGGCTCTTGGCTCCTCCTGAGCTCTGGACACTGAGCCCAGCTCCCTCCAGGCTCAGATGTCAGAGGTGCTGCAGGCCACGGATCTCCCGGAAGGCTGGAGGTGCCAGGGATGAAGCTGCTGTTGGCAACAGAGGAACATGGACACTGTGTAGGAAAATCCAGGCTGGAAAGGCCACGCAGACAAGGGAGGAGGGACACTGTGAAGGCATCAGCCCAGCAGAGCTTCGTAATCCACGTACCAGACCAGCTGGCCAGAGCTGGGGCGGACGCCCGAGATCGGCCACTTGCTGGGCTCGTGGCCCACTCTGCTGAGCAGCGTGGTGATGTCGTGCTTGCCCTTGCCCAAAACCAGCACAAACACCTGCCTGGCCCTGTTGATGAGGGGCAGGCTGAGGCTCATCCTCTGGTGAGGCTTGACAGGGCTCTCGGTGAGCAGCACGGTGGGAGCCCCTTGCAGGCCGTTCTCGGAGTGGGGGAAGAGCGAGGCCGTGTGCCCGTCCGTGCCCACCCCCAGCAGCACCAGGTCGAAGCTGGCATTGGCCACCAGGGCCACGATGTCCTGGGCGTAGAGCTGGGCGCCGCCGTCCTCCTCCACGCAGAGGCGCCGGTTGAGGTGCACGGGCATGGGGTGGATGTTGAAGTAGGGCACCCTGACGTGCTGCAGCAGGTGCCTGTGCAGGCCCAGGAAGTTGGACTCGCCGTCGGTCAGGGGCACGCAGCGCTCGTCCACCAGCCACACGTGGGTGTGCTGCCAGGGGAAGCCGTAGTGGTGCCTGGCCAGGCGCTGGAACAGCCCCACGGGGCTGGAGCCGCCCGACAGGGCCAGGTGGAACTGCCCCGAGCGAGCCACGCTCCTCACGGCTGCCTCCTCCATGTCGGATGCCAGCTGCGAGATCAGCTCCTCGGCCCACGCCGACACCAGGGGGCTCTGCCGGAATTTGGACTGGATTGCCCTGAAATCACTTGGCATCTGCCCGCTGGGGCCCAGCAGCTGCGCTGGCTCTGCCAGGGTGAATGCCAGTCCCCCGCTGCTCACCATTTCAAAGTCCAGGAGGTGCTGGTTCTCCACACCCCCGGGGTAGAGGCGTGGGGGCTGGCGGGAGGTGCTGTCCAGCAGAGGTGTCCAGAAGGCCCAGGAGGCCAGCAGGCTCTCAGTGGTGATGAAGAAATCCTTCCTGCCGTGGTAGATGTTGGAGATGAGGACAGAGTATGCATCCCTCTCTTTCACAGGACTGTACACGTGGAAATCAGACAGAGGTTGTCCAAAGATGTGCACGTCTGGCCGAGCCTCTGCTTCTTTCCAGCTGCCTTTGGGCATGACAGGCTGGAAGAGGTTCCTGCTCACCAGCACCGCAGGGCTGCCGAGTGCACCGTGCCCAAAGTAGAAGATGATCTGCTTGGGTTTACACTGGCTGTGCCCTGCATCCCTCAGAGAGGCACTCTGAGTGCAGAAGGCCCTGCTCTTGAAGAGGACCCGGGCGTAGCCCACGCGCTCATCCAGAGCCTTCCCGGAGGTAAGGAGGAAAGGGACCCCTTCCCAGCGCAGGCTGTCACTGTGGATCAGCACCCCTGCAACAACAGAGACCCACCTGAGCAGCAGGCACTCCTGGGCACCTCCATCACCTGCCCATTCCTCCTCAGCTCCTTTGGCAGCCACTGTGTCTCTAGCCCCACATTCAGCCCTTCTGTGACTTCACTGCCTACTGAAAACTCGATGATTTTATGGTCCCTTCCCACCCAGGCCATTCTATGATTCTCACTCTCACCAGATCCCCTGCTGTGCTTTCTCCCAGCTAATCCACTTGTTCAGCCTCCCTTCATCTTTCAGGAAACCAGTTTCTGAGCATGAACACCATTTAGACAATTCTCTTCATGTTCCCAGCATGGCTAGAGACGGCCTCGTGGTTCACTCATCACAGAGAACAAAGCTTTACCCCTCAGCTGCAGAAAGCAACTCGACTTCATGAAAAGGAGTTTACAGGCCACTTCTAAAAACAATGCAGAGATTTCGTAATGACAGGCCTCGGCTCTTACTCTTCCCATTCCTTGGATCGTTGGTTAACTGACATGACAACATTATCTTGTCCAGCTCCCAGTTACCATGCCAGTGGATGCCTGGACACATCCCTGAGTCAGCAGTGAGCTCCAGAGCCACAGAGCTGGTACTGCCTGCAAGGGCTCACATTTCCTGCTCTCCTCAGCTCTGACTGCTGCCCTCGCCAGGGCCCAGCCCAAACTCTCACCTGCAAAGGTTGGTGTGGTGCTGACGTAGCCCTGTGCCTCCTGCAGCTCCTCCTGCACCTGGCTGTCGTAGGCCTGGTACTGCCCCAGCACGGCACTGCTCCTCTCCAGGCCCCACAGGGACTGCAACGCCTGCAGCTTGTGCTGCACCACCTCCTGGGCACTGCTGACATTGGCAGGCAGCTCCATGATGAGGAACATGAGGGCCTCGGTGAGGTGGTTCTGCAGCACGTCCCGGATGACCCCGTACTGCTCGTAGAAGCTGGTGCGGCCTGGGCACAGCGAGGAGGCAAAATGCTGCTCAGGAGATGTGGCTCCCTTGTCTGCATCACAACGTGGCTGCCAGGGACAGCACAGCTCCAAGCGCCTCTCCTCCCCACCCAGCAATTAACCTGAAGCAACCAAGCTCAGGGAAGCTGTGGATGTCCTGTCACTGATGTGTTCAAGGTCTAGTTGGGCAGAGCTTTGGGCAACCTGTCCTAGTGAAAGTTGTCACTGCTGTAGCAGGACTAGATGGTTTCCCTGCCCTCAGAAGGCTCTGGCTGAGCCGTGCTCTTGGGAGACAAAATTTCATGCACAGAGCCATGCTTCCCTTTCCCTGCCTGCCTCCTCATGCAGGTGGGAACAGTGGGAGAAGGACAGTGCCCTTCTGGAGTGACTCCAGGCTGTGTGTCACCAGCAGCAGGCTGCATCACGACCACAGGCTTCCCCTACAGACTGACAATTTATCTCCCCTGCTCTAATCCAAAGGCACATTCATTAATGGAATCAATGCTGCAGACTTGCTGGGAGCCAGGCTGCCAGCTGAAGCTGAACAGGGGAAAAAAGACATCAAATGACAAATTACAAAGTTGTTCAGAGAGGGGAGGACACAGGGAGTAGCTGGAGCTGTGCACAGACAATGCTGTTCTTCCTAAATCTCTCCGCAGTGCATCCCTCTCCCATACACCAGCTCAGGTGAGCTCTGGGCTGCCAAAACAAAGATTACCACCCCAAGTTTGCTAAAATTGCATTAACTGAGTCCGTGGTGGCTGAGGGAGGGAGGCAGAGGTGAAGTGAGTGGGGAAGCAATCCTGATGGTGCAGAAGCCAGGACACCTGCCGTGCCCAGAAGTGCTGTGGGTGGCAGCCCAGCCCAGAGCTTTGTGCTGAGCACTGCAGAGGGGAAGGATGCTGCAGCATTGCAGGGAGGCAGTGCAGCCGTGTCCTTCAGCAGGGGACCCATGCTGCCACTCTGGGCTGGGACTGTCCCTCTGCAGTGCTCTTCCTACTACAGACAGGTGGGGAAAGAAACAGGCAGAGATTGACCCAGAGACCAGAAACATCCAGGCAGGAGATGCACAAGCACCTCCCAAAAAACAGCAAAAAAGGCACTCCCGGGGTGAGCCTGCTGTCTGACAGGACAGCAACACAAAAGGGCTGTTGCTACAACAACCACACTACTGCTGCACTGAGCTGAAGTGGCCCTAGACTGCATCAATTCCAAATCTAGTGCTGTTTACCAAGAACTGGGATAGAAAGGTCAGCAATGCCCCCAGAGCTCTGGAGCAGAAAAATGGGGGGGGTTCTGCCCCTGCTCCCAGATGAATTGCAAATGGATTTTTTTCTTAGAGCAACCCTAGCTGGAAGTGAAGGACAGTCCCTCTCAGTTTCCAGGGACCAACACGCCATTCACTTGTTTCTTTTTCATTTCTGTACCAGCAGCACCTCAAGGGCTACCCCCCATTATCAATGAACCTGCCAGTTCTCACTCACTCTGCACACCTGCCTCACCAACCTTTGGCATCCACAGTCTCCTTCAGGACAACCTCCACTCTTTCCACATGATGTCGGTTCCAAATTGGGTCCAGAAACTGTCGGTTCTGATCCCGAAAGGGCAGGATATGGGCCACAGCCTGTGAGGGGAAAAATTCAAAGACCCAATAAAAATTCAGCAGATTTCCACAGTGCCTCTGCCTCGCTGCCCCATCCAGCAGAGCAGAGTGGGTCAGAGAAGAGGGAAGCACCAGGAGAGCCTGCAGTGCTGCACAGTAGGGCTGCCAGTGACTGTCCAGAGCAGATATTAAAGGTCTTCCCGAGGCATTTTGAGATTTCAAGTGAAAAAGCTGAACTACAAACTGCAGAGCACTCGGTTTGTATCTGTCAGAGGACAAAAGGCTGAGTCAGACCATCCTGCGACTAAGGTAAGGTTCCAAAGTGCTGAAATACATCACTTCAGATGCTTACACCACTAAAGCCATCTGCTTTTTGGGGACACAAAATAAACCCCCCAAAACAAAAGGGAAGAAATCCCCCCTCTTAGTGGAGATGCTTTCCTTGCAGCTGGACATGCAACTTCTGAGTAAAACCCTGCCACACTGCCACGGCTGGAACAGGCTGCATTTAGAGTGTGGCATCACATTCCTGAGAAACAAGGATGGCACGTCCTTGAGCACATTCCCTCTGGGACAGTGCAGCTCCACATCCTGAGCTGTACCTGCAGCAGACAACCCTTCCAGCCAGAGTGCAGGAGGAAACCTTCCCCCAAGCATCCCACAGAACGAACATCCCATCAGCTCCTTATCATATCAAATGAAGAAGTGCTTCCAGAAGCCATGGCTAAGCAGAGAGGCCTGTGTGTAATGAGATGTGGAGCTGTGAGAGGACAGGTGCTGCTTACTCAGCGAAACCAAAGCCCTGACCTTGGGGAGGAGGCCAGAGGAGTTCTGCATCTCTGCTCCAGGCACACGGAGCCCCGCCCTGCTCTGCAGAGGGGACTCTCATCACTCCAACAGGAGGAAGCCCTGCTTTGGTCTGTACATTCCCTCTGCTCTCCCAGAGGATGGAAAGCAGCACAGGACAGAGAAACAGGACGGGATTCCAGGAGCAAAAGGAGTCTCTGGATCACACTGAGAGGCTCTGCAGGGATCTGGGAGGGGAACAGTGCTCTCTCACCAGATGCAGACCTGACCACCAAGAGTCCCTCTGGCGCCGAGCCCCTCAGCCTGGCAGGAGCTGTGCACTGCTCACCTGCTTGCCCAGGTAGTGGTCCACACGGTACATCTCCTCCTCCCTGAAGAAGCCTGCCAGCTCTGCAGCCAGCTGCTGGGCCGACTGCAGGTCGTGGCCAAAGGGTTTCTCCAGCACCACGCGCAGCCAGGCGCCGGCGGGCGGGCGGCAGCGGCCGTCGATGAGCCGCGCGATCTCCGTGTAGGCAAACGGGGGCACTGAGAAGTAGAAGATCCTGCCAGCCTCCCTCAGCCCCTCCTGGCGCAGCAGGGCCTCGATCTCTCTGTTCAGAGCCGTGTAGTTCTCGGCAGTCTGCAGCTGGTGGTACTGGCTCAGCTTCAGGAACTGGTCCTTGAGCACGGCGCACCTGTTGGGAGCCTCGTCGGGGGGACAGGACAGCTTCTTCAGCACATCAAACATCAGCCTCTGCCCCGGCTCCAGAGCTGCCAAGGCTGCCCCGTGGAAGGTGAAGCTGTGGCCACTGCTCACTTGGTCCATGTAGAGCTGGAATAGACCCTGCCACAAATACTTCTTGGCCAAATCACCCGTGGCTCCCAGTAAGATCACGGAGATGTGGCCCTGGGATGCTCCAGCTGGGGATGGGAGGGCTCCCACGAACAACACCGTGCACAGGACTCTTCCCAGCATCTTGGGGAGAAGAGGCAGAGCCAGGAACACTAGAGGTCAGGAATGAAAACCCAAATCAACCCATGCTGTAGCACTGCAAAACACAACACAAGGTACCTGCTTTCCCCAGAGGAGCCAGGGGCTTCTGCCTGGATCCTGCACCCAACAGCCTCTCTCCCCTCCATGATCTGAATCAAGGCAGTACTTTGGGTTCTTGACAAACCTGCAGCCTCCTTCTGCAGCCCAGAAGTGGAAGGCAGTGTGTGCTGAAAGTCTTGGGGCAGCATGTGCACTATTCCCACAGCTGAGGGGTGTCAGTGCCCATGCACAGGGAAACTGAAACCCATTTGCATCCAGATTCAGAGCTGGCCACCAAGAGCACACGTGCCTGCACACTGAGCACACGTGCCTGCACACTGAATCCTGCCTCCAACGTCCTGGGTGGGACTTTGCTCAAACAGTGCTGGGCTGCCTTGGCATGGCTTCATGTCAATATTGTCAGAGCAGCTCAGGGACAAACACGACCACTGGCAGTCCCAGGCTCTTCTTCTTTCACTTAATGGCTCCTGTGCAGCACCACAGAGCTGCTAATGGCTGCCAGGAGGCTGCTGTGATAAAACCACTCTGGGGAAGTTCAGTCCTCAGACTGACATGATCCAGCCGAGATGGTGCTTCATGGTGGCTGTGTCTGTGGCCAGGTGACAACCTGGGGTTTGTGTTCTGCCTCCTGCAACCTCCACCACTGTCTTGTTCTTCTCCACTCAGTGCTCATTCAAACCACTGCAGCCAGGCCAAAGAGTCCCTTTGCTCATGCTTATTTATTCAAAACAAAGTTGTTGTTTTTTTAAGAGAAAAGATATATTCATCACTTACACTGAGAAACACAGCAATGACTTTGCATCTCAAGAGACGTAATGTCACCGAAGAGAGGTTTAGTCACTCTTGTATGAGTGACTAAACCACTGTGCTGCTCTCATTACATCAGGTATTATTTCAGCAGCTCTCTCACTGGCTATCTCCTTCCCTTTAGGTCATTTTCTGAAGCTGTGTTTAGTTGGACACAGCACACAAGGTTATTTACTTCTTTAAAAACTTTAAATTCTGGTCAATAAATGATGATAACTAAATAACTACAAGGAACATCTGGATATCTATCTCTGTCTGCAGCTTGAACTGGTCTGTAGAATCTTGTGTTTCCCTCTCCAGCAGACTCACCTGTAACACAGGAGCTTTGGAGACCACGGTGGCAAAAGCAGCTGGAAATTCTTCTCCTGCACAGCCTCTCCCAGCACAGATGTGGCTCCTCCTGTGACTGGGGGTCTCTGATCAGTGGTTGGGTGTGCAGGACAGATAAGGCAGGCTGGTCCCTTCCTGGAAAACAGGAGGAAAGACCCAATTACAACAGAGAGCAAACCAAAAGTGCCTGAGTCAGCAACATCCCAGCACATCCCCACTCGCAGTCCTGCCCCGCTGGCTGTGCTGAAGCCTCTGGCTGCTGTTTGTGAGCAGCTAAAACACAAGCACTTCCTGTGTGGCAATTCCTGCTCCCAGACAGCTACAACAAGCTGTGATGCAGTCTGCAAGTTTAACTCCTCTCTCCCCAGCCCTCTGTTGTGGCTGTCTCCCCTCCCTCCCTTCTCTCCTCGCTGTTTGAGCTCCAGGGACCCACTGAAGGAATCCAGTCAGCAGCACTGGCAGCTGCAAAGGGACACTCCTGAGGTTCTGCCTGCAGAATAAACGATTATCTGGTTTCCCTTCCCCTGCTGTGGGGTTATAACACAGATGACAAAGTTTCTCAGTGCAATAAAGGGGTATTTACACTCCTTGAGCAACCTTTGTCCCAGGAAGCAGAGGCATTGACACGCTGCCCGCTGCACCCTGGCAGCCCCTGCTGTGCTGCAGCTCAGGAGCAGGCACCCAGTGAGGAATGGGAAGGGTCTGGGTGAGCCATGCTGCTCCAGACCCATGGAAAAGAGGGGATTAATTAGCCAGGGAACCTCATGGCAGATTCAGCCACAGTCACGTGCATTCCCAAACCAAGGGAAAGCCAGTTTCACAACCCTCCCAATTGCAAAATATTGAGCTACACTGCACAGAATAAGCTCAGTAAACCCAGCAGTGTTTGTTTACTGCTTTCACATCAGCTAATCACCACTGCTCACATTAAAAAATAATACTCCAGAAATCCCCCCACCAGCCAGAACAAAGTTACTCAGTCAGGCTTCAGGAAAAGACTCCTGGGCCTGAGCCACATAAAATACATAAGAGCTTGGCCCAGCAGTCAGGCTGTGCATTCCCCTGCACAGCCACTGGAGCACCCACTCAACAGGAGCTCATTTCAGGTCTCTAGGGAAAAAATGCAAAAGGTATTTTTTGTCACTGCTGTATCCCCACTGAAAAATAATTACCAGATGCACAGCCAAAAGAGCTGGACTTTGATGATCCTTGTGGGTCCCTTCCAGCTGAGGATATTCTATGATTCTATGATAAATGCAGCATGACCTGGGGTTCCCACAGGGCTCTCCACAGGTCACACATGAAGGAAAGGGCTCTGAGATTCCCTGAGAACTGGGGAAACCCTACTGGTCTTCTGTATTTGCAAACATCAGGGCAGGAATGACCTCACCATCAGCTTCTGGAAAACGCGGAGGCTTAAAGAGAACACTCACATTAAAAGCAAGCTGAGAGGTACACGAATTCGTGTTTGGCCCTTCTGGCTCTGACTCAGCCTCACATGGTGTGCTCTGGCCCCAGCATCGTGACAGCAGCCGCTTCCAAAACCCTGGAAAAGCAGGACAGAGAGACCATGAGGAAACCGCCCCAGTGCGTGGGCAGCGCATGGAATCCAGGGGATGAGCCCACGGGTGACAGGGATGAGCTCACCTGTGACAGGGATGAGTTCACCTGTGACAGGGATGAGCTCTGTGTGACAGGGATGAGTTCACCTGTGACAGGGATGAGCCCACCTGTGACAGGGATGAGCCCACTTGTGACAGGGATGAGCTCACC
>VZTB01010312.1:5057-20467 GCA_013397245.1 Thryothorus ludovicianus | reverse complement strand
GCGGCTCGCGCCTGGCGCCGGCGCTCGGGCGGGAGGAAAAGCCCTCACGGCTAAGGGGGCTCTGGGGACGCAGAATTCCCTCAGGGGGACACGGACCCCGCCCAGCACCGGTGCTGGGAATGCACCTGAGCCCCGGGAATTCGTCTGGATCCCGGGAATTCGTCTGGGCCCCGGGAATGCGCCTGGACCCTGGGAATACGCCTGGACCCTGCGCAAGCACCGTTTCCACACCTGAGGGCTGCGTCAGGCCGTGTCCTCGAGGATGGGTGTGTGGTGCCCGTGGTGCATTCTCCTTTCGGGAATTTGGGCTGGAAGTGTTCGGAACGCACCATTACAGCAAAACCTTGACCGAAATCAGGGCTTTGGGAACCTTCAAGGCCAAGTGTGAAGTGGCACGATCAGCCCGACCGAGTGGAAGGCGTCCCTGCCCATGGCTGAGGGTTGGAGCCAGGTGAGCTTTAAGGCCCTTCCCAACCCACACCATTCTCTGCTTCCACGACGTGACTTTGAGTTTTACTCACAGTATAACTCCTCAATTCTATAACTTCCACCTACCTGCTGTGGAAGTTCTTGCAGCAGCAGGTGTGAGAGCCCCTGCAGAGGCCGGAGTGAGGGCTGTGAGCAGCGGGGCTGGGGTGAAGGAGCGGGGATCCGGCCCTGGGACGGGAGGGAGGCCGGGCCTTGTGGTGGGCCGGGAGGGTGAAACCCCGGCAGGATTCAGCACAGGCATGGCCCAAACAATGCAACTGAGCAGCCCAAACTGTGTGGGAGGGGAAAGGACTGCTCTGGAAGGGCCAGCTGGACAGACAGCGGGGACCTCCCTTTGTCCCTCCGTGTGACACCTGCACCTTTAGCCAGCAGCTCAGGGTGATGCCTTGAGAGGCTGCCCTGGAACAGAGAGCAGCCAGAGCAAAAGGATAAAGAAGGGATTTATTAAAAGGCTTCAATGGTACACCAGGGCAGCACCAGAGCCCGGCTGGGCCACATCCAGGTTGAACCCCAAAATGGTCACAAAATGGACGCCCTGTCAGAGGTTCCCACACTTTTATAAGTTCTTGCCTGTTAACATATTGGAGTTAATTATCCAATTACAGCTTTGGGTTATAAAGCTCCATCCTCCTTGGTTTTTCTTCTCCCTTCACTGTTGGTTTTGTTCTTAGGCCTGAAATTTTTACTGGTTGTTCTTGGTCCCAAGCTGGAGAAGGAATTGTTTTGTCCACCTGCTCTGTGAAGAGAGCTCAGTAGCTCTGAATATGAAACCTAAAACCACCCATTAAAACAGCCCAGAATCTGAAAAATATAAAAGCTAAAACTTAAGGCGTCGAGGGCAGCAGGGCTGTGTCCCACAGCTCTGTGGTTAACCTGTAAATGATTTGGTAGCCAAGCTCTCAGGAGCTGCCCTGGCCCTGTTTGTTATTATTATAGATAGAACTGGAATTTGGGAGTAGTAGCAGTTGTTTAACATGTTCTATTGAGAGACCATGTTTTCAGCTAGTTATATGATGCCAAACTTTGAATATTGAGGCTGAAATTGTAGGGGTGGTTTGCTTTATGCAGTCTTTTTTTTGAAAACTGGAAAAAAGAAAAATAGTGCAGCTATTTCTGAGCTGAAGGTCAGAAGATAAAATAGGTTTTTTGACCATGTTAAAAATATCTCAGCCGTTTCATTAAGGAGCTCTAACATTTCATAATTTGGGGCAAGTAAGATTTTGTGAGGATGATGGTTTGGATCAGAATGTGCTTTTGTCAAAGCCTTTTCAGACTTCCTCAGCTGTATGTGCCTTTAAAGGAAAAAAAGTCCAGTGTGACAGATGAGACATGTGATGGCAATAGAGGAATAAAAGGCAGCTAGCAAGGAAAGGGACATTAAGGAGACAGATGTTCTACAAGCAAATAAAAAGCTCTATAGGAAAAAGAGCTGTTGTGGGTGGTGTTTAAAGATGGTGTTTCAGAGGAGGCATTGAGCTGGAGCAAGCAGCTTGCCAGTTCAGAGCCTCTGTAAACCCGGGGCAGAGGCTGTGTTTTGGCATTGCAGTAGAAATCCCTTCCACAGCAAGGAGTTCTTTCTTTGGGAGTGGGAAAAACAATGTGAAAAAGTGAGTTTGCCGTAGTGGGGCCTTGTTGCCCTTTGGTGCTGCAGCTGCAGGCCATACCCGAGGTGTGGAGAGGGGACACTGAGCTGGGGCGGGGTTTGCACTGCTCTGAAGAGGCAGAGTGAGCTTCAGTAGGGCAAGATTTTGGTGAGGTAACCTTAGAGGAAACTTGCCTGGTACCTGCCAAATGTCTCAGCCTCTGCAGAGGCTTTTACTGCCAATGAACTGTAGATGTGGCTGTAAATGAGTAATTTCTGGGGATGCTTTAATTCCTTGGTTCTGGTGTATTGTTCCTGAGCTGGGAGCCCTGTGTGGTGCTGCTGCAGGGCTGGTGGAGCTGGGTCAGGGGCTGTGCTGGGGGATGAGCTTCCAGGAAAGCTCTGGAGTTCTAAGCTATCAAGTTCACGTGTAAGGCTTTGAGTACAGCTGTGAACTTCTGCTGTGAAGTGACCAGGAACAGCTGTACAGCAGCTGGGATTCTTAGAAAATAAAATTACTGCCTTGTGGCTTCTCGAAAAAGCAGACTGCAGGAATGATAACAGCAGTTCCTAAAATGGTGTGGGGGAGAATAAGAAAGAGGAGGTTTGTTATGGCTGCTGGGGCAAATGAAGGACTTACCTGCTGAACAAGTTCTGGAGCGTGGAGCTGGTTTGTGGTTAGGTGTGCTCAGCCTGACAGACAGAAATCTCCAGTCCAGTTTAAGAAGTTTGGATGTAAATACTTTAGCCTGTTTGGTATTGACCAGTGCCACTTCTGTGCGTCCAAACTCCGTTTAGAGGCTGGAAAGCTGCTCCAGACAGGAGCAGCATTCCCCAGACCCCACTGCTCTGCTATTCTGCCTGGCCAGCTCAGCTCTTAAACAGCTTAGCATCAAAGTACAGCTGAGACACTCCAAGGTGAGAGACTATTAGAGTAATGCTGCCTCTTAACAGCTTTTGTTTCTATTGTTTGCTGGCTTTCCTCTCCAGACTGTGGCTTTTAAATGACAAAAACCTTATCCAGGGAATGCCACTCGGGTGTGCAGCTGGAGTGGGGAGTGAACATGCCAGCCTTGCTGTGGGGAGTGCACTGCTGGCTCCTTCCAGCCCCTCTCTGCTGCTTCCCCAGCTGCTCCTGGGACCAAGGCACGGCTTGGTGCCCACGCAAAGCCCCGTCACCGGGATCAGGGGAGCCTGGGGTGCACCCTGGCACCCTGCAGCACCCAGGGCACAGCTGAAAACTCCATGAAAGCAGGGCCAAGGGGAAAGGGGCTGGGGGTGAGGAGAGCTCATCTTCACCAAGTACCCTGCTTGAATCAAACAGAACTGATCAATCGAGTGAGCTGTGCCTGTGTTCTGCCCTTTGTGCTAAGGGAGTGATGCTCTCATCAGCTTGATCAGCAGATTAAAGATGGAGTGCTGGCATCTTCCCCAGGTGTTCCTGCACTGGGACAAGCTGCCTACTGTCTCTTCCTCAGTCTTGGACTAAATGAGGATGAGAATGGAGGTTCTAGGCTAAACATGCTGTTTCTTCATTGTAAAATGGGGAAATGTGAGGTTTCTCTTGGGCATGGGGGCAGAGCAAGTCAGGCAGCTTTGCAGAGCCAAAGACAATCCTGTGCCTCCTGAGGGCTCCTGGTGCATTAACCTAAAGAGTGACTTGTACCTGTCCTACTGAGAAAAAACAATCATAGAGCAATGACTGGTTCCCATTGTTGTGGGCATTAAAATGCAGTGATGGGCTGAAATCTGCCTGCTCCAGGAGCAAGGGTAGCTCACGGGTGAAGGCACTGCCTCCTCTCTGCCCGTGCTGTTGAGAAAAACCATCCTTGTTGGTTCTGTGGCATGAAGTGCCCTCAGTGTGGTCCAGACTGATTCAGAGCTTCAGCAGCTTTGGGTCTGTACCATGACCTGTTCATTTACCTCAGAAAGAAGCCCAGGGTGGGCACTTGGTTCTGCTGCCTGGCTGGCACCGACAGCTTTTGACAGAAATTACTTTTCTTGGCTTGTGACATCAGAGGTAGACACAAGACAGGCATGTAGGAAGTGCTGTCATCATTAACTGAAGTTTCCCCAAATGTACTTGATTGGAATTTAATAGTTACTGCATCTTAGATAAATATTGATTGCTGAGGGATGACACACTGAGCCTTGGAGCTTCACAGGGGGCATTGCTGTGCTGGTTATCAGTTTCTTGACCCGTACTGCAGCAGAGCAGGGTTGCACTGCATGTCAGAGCTGATCAGCCCGGGCTGCTGCACTCGGAGCACAAATGCAGCTGTGGAAGGTCAGGGGTTTTCTCTGAGCACCTGACAGCTGAATGGGAAGGCAAAGTTGAGGAGAGGTCCCTCTGCTCTTATCTCTGTGTCCTGTTAAGATTATAGTCACTGATAAAGCTTAACCCCAAAATCCTTCATCGTAACATCCTCGTTCTCCTACTGCAAAGTGAAATGCACCAAAATGCATGAGCATGTTGCTATAAATGGACTGTGGTGCAGCAGGGAATTGGTGCAGAGTTTGGGATGGTACGTGTTGTGTGCTGCAATCCTGGCAGCCTGCACGCAGCCCGGGCACTGGGGCTGCCAGGCTCTGCACTGGTGCTTCTCCTCATCCTGCCTGCTGCAGATTAACTCTCTGTTCCTGCCTTGTAGGCTCCATGGCCTTGGAGCTGTGAAAAGCTTCATTAAATCGGTGTTTCCTAAGCCTTGGCAAAGACAGGTGACATTTCAGGGAGATATTTTTGCCATTCAGGGGAGTCTCCTTGCTGCAGGTCTCAGGTGCCACGGTGGGGTGGGCTGGGAACATCCTGCTGTGAATGCTCCCTCTGCCATGCAGGAACTGCAGCAGTGCATTGCTGGCAGCAGGAACTGTAAGCACAATGCTGAGTACCCAGCTTTGTCTCTCTGTGCTCTTCTGGGGTGGTGTAAAACCAGGATTATTAAGCATCCTGTTACTGTAAGCAACAGGTATAGAGAAGTAAAAACTGATGCAGATTTCTGCAGAGGGGGACGAGCGCAGTGCTGGGTGCAGACCTGAATCTCTGCAGGCAGGGAACGTGCTTTGGGCTGTGCAGGTGATGGGTGTGAGTGGTCCAGGCAAAAAACTAATCTCCAAATGGAAAAGCAATGACAGTGAAAGGGCAGAAAAGGGCTCCAGGGCAGCACCAGGACTCTCTCAGATGCAGATAATCAGCAGATCTGAAAACTTGATCTGAAAGCTTTCGAGGGGGTAGCAAAAAGCAGGAATAAATTGAGATTGACCCTGAGGTACGCTCGGAGTTTTGCTGCGATGCATTGGAGGGTGTAGATGAAAAAGTAACGTGTTTCAAAATTATCCCTTTGCAACTGTCAGTTCCAGAGCCAGCACATTGCAGGGGTCTTGCCCAAATATTTTAAATGCTGTGTGTCCCCTGGAAATGTCCTTCAATAACCTTGAGCTTAAAGTGGTTTCCCCTGCCTCAGTCTCACTGAAGACCAGAGCAAGAGAACCAGGAACCTCTGTGCTTGGTAATTCCAGGATGAGAAGTCAAGTGTCTTCTCTGGACACTTCTCTTCCCTGGGACAGAAAATGGACTGGTGCCTGTTGTCTCTGTGCTCTGCCATGGGAATGGGCTGGATCCCCAGGGTCTGCACAGCATTGTTGGCTGCAGCCTTCCAGGGCCTGAATCAGTGGAATAGCTGGGGATGAACTGTGCATTTTGTCAAACCAGTAAGGGGCAGGAATTAAATTACACAGGGCAGAAAGCATTTTTAGGCCTGAGCTGGTTTAAAACAATGTAGTTTAGCTGAAATTAGTGACAGGTCTGTGGATGAGGTGTTGCCCTGTTGTGTGTATCAGGAAAAAAAATGTCAAGTGCTTGGGAGATGCATGAGCTTTTTGTTCAGGGTGTTTGTTTTATTTTTTTTTCAAATTTATTATTTATACTTGCAGCTTCTGTCTGAATTCTTTATGTGGCTAAGAACTCTTAGCAATGCCGTGGGGGATGAGATTTCCCCTGTTCTTTCTGTCACCCCCTGTCCTCTCTGGCACAATTAAAGAGCGTGTTCCCTGCATTTCACACCGGAGGAGACACTGCTGACTCCTGAATGAGCTCCAGCCTGCCCCCCAAATTGAGACCAGCTCAGGTGGGAGCAGAGTGCATTTGGGAGGCTTCTGCAGATGTCTCGTTTGCCTTTTGCTTTTGCTCTTGGAGGAGGAACATTGCCAGGTGAGAAAACCCGGCAGCAATCAAAGGTCTGAGTCCCCACCTTGTTGGGAAATCCGGCTGCACACGGAGCCAGTGCCGGCGTTTTAGACCCAATCCTATAGGATCAGGGTTCTTGCAGTGTCAGGGATTTAAGACTTTTTAACTCCCCCTCCCCCGTTTTTTTTCCTCGCCTGTCTGAGCAGCTCCGGGCTCTCCCGGCATCACTTCAGTGCAAGCACCCGTCTGACACCGCTTCTGCCAGGTCCTGCCTCCCTCCCGGAGAAGAGGCTGCAACTTTTGCTGCTCCAGACGACGCTGCATCCCTGGGCAAGCAGAGCTCCTCAGAGCGGATTCGGGGTAAGATGAGACAACTTGGGAGGGAGAGGAGGTTTCCTAACCCGGTTTAATGGGAGCTCTTTTCTTTGCATGCTCTTTTAGGAGGGGAGGTATTTTAAAGAGGCTGCAGTCCTTCCTCCTGCAGGGCTGTCTTTTATGATTGATAAAAGCTTAAAAAGTGCAACTTCTGCTGTGTGCTTGCTAATTAAACTTCATTCAGTTTGTTTCCTTTCTGCCTTTTAAATTCTCCTAGGAACCAGTATGAGGGAAACTGAATCAGTGGAGGCTTTTTATTTTTTTCTCCCCATTCTGCTTTTTTTAAAACAAGCTCACAAAACCATGTAACAAAAAAAATAATAATAATTAAAAAACCAAGCCCCCCGAAGCAAAGCCAGTGGAAGGAGTGGCGAGGACCTGTGGTTTGGCATGCCGGTCCGCAGGCGGGTGGTGGGATTTTCCCGGCTGGCTGCTGGTGCAGTTGTGCTGCAGTCCGAGCCCTGTGCTGGCTGCGGAGCTTTGCAGGAGTGCAGCAGGACGCGCTGCCGCTGCTGCAGCGCTCAGGGACGCGAAGTTCCCGCAGCTGCCCCGCCGTGCTGGCACTGCCCCGCCCGTGTCCCCGTGTCCCCGCTGTCCCCGTCCCCCCGGAGCGGGGGGCGCGGGGGGAATGCGGCGCTGCCGCTTTAAGAGTGCGGAGGTGCCCGGGCGCTTCTCCTGCGAGGGATCCGCAGAGCAGCATCCTCGGCCAGGGATCCCCCTCCTGCGCTCGGGGCTGCAAAGCCCCGAATGGGTCCCTTTCACCCCGCGTTTCCAAGCAGCAGGGTAAAAAAAGATGCTGTGTCTTGAAACGTCCGGGCTCGGAGCTCAGCCCCTGCAGCCTCCTCCCAACAGAGCGTGTCCTTGTACCTGCTGGGCTGAGCCCCGAAAGTGTGTTGGGAGAAGCTGAGAGGAGCAGTCTCATGACCTCCAGGCGTTCCTGCCTCTCCACAGTCGTCAAAAGTTGAATTTGCATGGGAATGTGTCAGCAGAGCCTCCTGCTGCAGAAGTTTAACTTGCGTTTTCTGGAGGCATGTGCAGTCTGATTTATTAATGGCGCAAGGACTGGTTGGTTTATTTTAACTATAAGGTAAAAAAAAATTCACTTTGACATAAATATCTGCTAGCAGCTTGCAGTTTCTTAGTGTAAAAATATCTATTAATTGAAGTGTAGCTTCTTAGCAATTCCAGAGTCTTGGGAACTGTATGGGGCAAGGGGAAAAAATGCAGTTTGAGCAATTATCAATTCTGTTGCAATAGCAGTGAAGTCAGCTGTGCTGAAATCCCTGCAGATCTGGGTTTGATATTCCGTGTCTGGGGGAGGCTGCTCAGCAGTCAGTGCTCACAGCACACCAGAGCCTCGCTGCAGCCTGCAGTTGATGCTGGGTGACATTAGCAGCATCTGAAATGACTAAATATTTGACTTCCCTGTGTTAGTGATGTCTCCTGACACCAGGAAGGGTGTTCTGGTCCCCGCTGAGGCTGAGGCAATTACTGGTGTCTGCCACTCTGTTTGAGAGCAGTAGTGCATGTTTACACTGATTAGATCTGTAATTGGGGTGGGCTTTTATCGTGTGCTTGCACAAGGACTGAGAAAAGTCACTCAGATCCGTAGGAAAGGTGAGTGTTCTCCCCAGCACAGAGTGAAGTGTGATCTCTCAAGGTCACACAGTGCCAGCTGATGGCAGAGACATCCCTTGGCACCCTCAGCTCCCGGCTGTTCCTTTAAATCCAATGAAACTTTCATATCTTCCTTCAGAGCTGTCTCTGGCCCCAAGTCATGGAGGCACAAGGGGAGTCAGATGTAAGGCCAAACCCTTGAATTCTGTGTGATTTAATGCAGACTTTGTGCAGCACACTCACAGCCTGTTACTTCTCTTCCTTACATCATCATCTTAATGAGCAAGGAGACTCGAATTCATTTGTACAGTACCTGTGCATGAGTTTGTGGCATTCATGGAGAACTCTTTAACTGGTAGGATAGGAACAAAGGAAAAGTAACTGAGTTAAGAGCAGGCTTGGTGTAAATCACTGAGGTGCAATGAATGTGCCAGGGTGTTCCCATGCCTGGGTGTTGGGGAAAGGACCTCTGTGTAAACAAATATCAGTCTCTGCCCGAAGGAAAAAACACACAGCTGCTGTAAAACTGAACAGAACAGACTCCCCAAAAGTGGGGGGAGCTGCTACATCCCCTGGAGTGCTGCTCTCCAGAAATGGGCAGAGAAAAGCCCCTTGAAAGGGCTCTCCTCATGTCTCTGCACAAACCAGGTGTGATGACTGTCCAGCAGAGGGAAAACAAGCGTGACTGTAGAGGACAAGAGTGAGGCAAATCAAACAACTGTGGGTTTCAGAGAGAAGCCCCTGCACTGAAGTGTCTCTGGCCTGGTAATCAGGTGGTGTGTAACTGGTGCCCTGCTGCTGTAGGGAAGTTCATGGCAAAGACCCCTTGGGTGCTGAGCAGTGGCAGGAGGAGTCCCAAAAGACAAAATAACTGCAGAGTGCAAAGGGCAGGGAGGATGCACTTCATGCTGTTTCTCCTCTTACATCCTCTGCTGCTCAGCGATTCTTGCTTTGCACACCTGGAAAGGCACCCTCAGCACACATTAAATATTAACAGGAATTCACAGCACCTCCAGTGCCGCCTTAAACTCCTGTGCTGTGCCTTCAGCAGCCCGTGATAGATCCCCAGGCAATGTGAACACAGCCTCAGCCAGGTGCTGAGCAGCCTGAGTGCAGAGATTCAGTGCCTCTGACACCTCGACTGTGCTGTGCCTGATGAAAGGCCATATTTCAGCTGATCTCTTCCTTTAATGCCAGTCTCTGATCTGGAGAGCAGTGATCTTTTCCTGGCTGCCATAGCGAATTTTAGAGTGAGTTTTAGCATTTTGGGCTGCCTGGGGTATTTGCTCCTGCTGGATTCTTTTAATAAGAGTAAAATGTCTTGAGAAGGTAGTAGCTTTATGAAATATAGGGAGGTTTATTCCTGGTGCTGATGAGTTTGCACACAGAGATGCCATCTGAAACCCTCTGGTTACAGCCAGCACTGCTACCAGAGCCTCAGATGACTCTGCTTCACCACATGTTTAAGGAATGGGACTTAAATTGTGGCTTGCTTGTTGCTACTTGACTTCTCAGTTCTGTTTCCAGGGGCTGGTATGGAAATGTTTTTGAAGGGCTGGGTCAGGTGACAGCATGTGTTTTTGGGGAAGGTCAGGGATCCTGTGCCTGGTGCCCCACTGCAAAGGGCAGAGAGCCATTAAGTATCTGGGTGAATTTGAACTCTTTGGTGCTGCTCAGGCAGAGGCAGTGCAGTGCAGCAGCAGGCTCTGTGCTCGGCTGCAGGGATGGAGCTCCTTTCCAGGCTAATTTGTGCTCCTTATTCCCTCCCTTAATTTACGACAGACTCTGTGGGTATTGAGCAGCACTGCAGCAAACCCACGTGCTCCAAGTTTTTCTTCCAAGAGCTCTGGTGTTATCACCAGTGAAGAAACACATGAGTGCTGTGAGGAAGGGTCTTCTGTACAAAATGGGATTTAAGAATTGCTCCTGTGCCCAGGTGAAGGGTCACTGGCAGTGCCTGTTCCTGTGAGGGATTGGGAAGATGCACTTTTCCTTCCTCGTTCATGTAAAGCAGCTTTGCTCACTTTCCTGCAGACCTGGAACTCTCAGGTTGGGGCAAGGAGAGAGGCTGCTTCTTGCAAAGCCTCTGCAGGTTCTTCCAGTTGGCTTTTCCCTGCAGAACCAGAGTGATCAGGAGTGGGGAGGTTTGTTGGCTCAGTCCTGTGCTGTGATGCACCACTATATTAAAAACCCTCACCAGCTGCTGTAAATTGCTTTCTGCCCATCCCTGTCTGCCACGTGAACACAAGAATTCCCATGTGCTGGGAATCTTAATGTTTCCTTCTCCTACCTCTGTGCCTGGGTATAAATGTCCTTAAGATGTAATTTTTCCAGCTCAGCCTTCAGAATTTCTAATTATGCCGGGAGAGCTGAGCTGCAGTGGGGCTGCCATCCGGCTGCCCTTGTGCCTTTCCCCTGCTTCCCAGACAACTGAGCTTTTGAGAAGGGACAGCCCCTGCTGCTGAGTGAAGGAGAACTAAAATTTGGCAGATCTAAATGAGTTTTCATTTGCGTCAATATTCTGCAGCAAATAACTTTGCACATTTGTAAACAGAGGGCAAACTTACCACGTTTTAAGAGCTTTCTTGGGATGAATTGGAAGTACTCTGCTCTTGTCTGAAAGAAAAAAATTCAGTGAGGGATGTGCTTATCGAAGATGCCTCTCGCTTGGTTTAGCAGCAGAATCTGAGTTGAATCCCGTGGAAACAAAATAAGGTCCCTGCCCTAGAAAGCTCACAGACAAGAGCTTATTGAAGAAAAGAGTGGAAATGGCCTTGAACTGTCTGTTGACCTTGAGTTGTTGGTGAAATTTTTGGTTTTAAAATACTGGTGAGTTGCAGCTGAGCATCACTCATAAGCCCTTTGCCAGTCCTGTAACTCAGAAGGGCTTGGCTGGTTGGGTACCACTGGATTAAAGGCAGGGAAGTGATGTGGAGAGCCCTTTCCCACCCTGAAGGTCACTGTCACTGGGCAGAGCAGGGAGGAGGTCGGTGGCTGGGGCCTCCCCTCAGGTGCTGTGTTTGGCCCCCGTGGAGCTCCCAGGCTCTGGAATGTTTCCCCACACCCCCTTCTCCCAGGGGACACCCGAGTGTGCCTTTGCGCACACTTTGCACACACTTTCCTCACTGTGCCAATGCAGTGGCACTGCCATGGCAGGACGTGTGCCTTCACCTGTGGGCCTTGCAGGGTTTGTACAAGTGTCTGACAGCGCTGCTGTGCCTCACAGAGCACCCCAGGCCTGCTGCAGGCAAACAGGGCCTCAAGGAAAGGTCCTTGAGGAGAAGGGCAGGAGGAACCGGGCACTGGAGGCAGGGGAGCAGCCTGGGCTGTGGAGCTGTGTGGGTGGGAGCAGTGGCTGCAGTCCTGAGGAGCCAGACCCGGGGCTGGAGATGTTCCTGGAGCTGGGAAATGGGCGTGCTCTGCAGAGGGGCTGTGGCACAGGGAGGGTGGCACGGAGCAGGAGCCTGGGCAGCTCCCGGGGCTCAGGATGGTGCAAACCAGACCTGCTCCTCCCGGGAGGCTCGGCGCTGCCCCGCGCCCCGCACTCGCTCAAGACTCGGTGTCCGGTTACCGAGCATCAGCTCCCGCGGCTGGGGCAGAGGGGAGAGCAGGGAACACGCTGTGGTTTGCTGGCAAGTCACCCGCTCTTTGATGCACTGCAGCAAAAGCCCGGTCTGGAAACTCCTCAGCAAAAAGGACATTGCAGGGGAAGGGGAGGGGGGACGATGGACGCCCAAAGATGCTGCTGCAAGTGCTGTGACAGCCAAGCCTGGCCTGTGCTGCTTCCCCTGCAACCATTTAGTGATTGAGTTGGCCAAGCCCATTGCCGTGTGTCTGTGGGTGGAATGCAGTGTCCTTTCCCTGGATGTCCTTCAGGTGCAGGAGGGACAGGGCTGCGTGTTGCGGTGTCCCCAGGGGCTCAGGGCAGCGATTCAGGGACCTGCCAGGGCCAGGGAGCAGCTCCAGGAGCTGAAGTGAACTTGGGTGAGAAGCCACCACTGCAGCAGCCGCTCCGCAGTCGCCTCAGCCGGGCTGCTCCAGCCTTGTGGGGACAGAAGGGACAGATGCAGCGCATTGTGGAGCAGCAGTGCTGGCAGGAAGGGAGCTGAGCACCAAGGAGAAGCCTCCTGCTGATGCAGTGCAGGTGATCCTTGGCTCAGTGTTGCAGTGTGTGCAGGGTACCCTGCCTGTACTGCAGGGCAGGAGTGAGATAAGGGCTGGTTCCTGCTCTTTATCTACTGGGGGTTAAAGCTCCTCTGTTGGCAATGGCCCTTTCTGGCCCCCAGTTAATTCCCTATTGCTGCAGATGAGGCCTGCAAGCTGCAGGCCACCCTGTCAGCTGATCTGTTCTGCCCCTCCTGGGGGAAATACACCCAAAGTGACAACCCAGGGATGGAGGAAGATCCCTCTGGTGCCACATCTGGGCAAGTGCAGGGCTGCTGGCCACAGTCTGCCAAGGAGTGCTCAGAAGGGTGGGCATCCAAGGGTGGGCATCCAAGCTGCTCCTCTCGGCAGCACAACAGAGCAGAGTTTGGCCACCTTGCTTGGGAAGGAGTTGCAAGGGAGTGTGGTAGGGCTTTTAAACTTGGTGTTTCAAAGTGAACCTGTTATCTTAACTCCTTTTACTACAGAAAAATTGGTGAGGAAGAGAAGGCTTGCTGATGTTACCTGAGCTGCAGCTTCCTGTGGTGCCACTGACTGATACTTTGGCATTGGAGGAGCAAAGTTTGCAGGAGCCCCTGGATGCAGGAAAACTTCACAGTTCTGCTCCTGCTGCTTGTGTGCAGTGCCACCTCAATGGCCTCAAAGCTGCTTTTCCCCAGGCAGGAATGGGCAGGGAGTTTGGAGAAGGGTGATTAGGAAAAGCATTTATTTTCATGGCTGTCATTTCAGGAAGAATCAAGGGGTTGCAGTGGCAGGAGGGGAGATGAGGGCAGGTGAGCAGCTTTCTGCTGGCCTTGCACCATCCCTGGGTGCAATGCTGCTGCTCAGACTTCCCTCCCTAAGCACCTCTGCGTGTGAGGCACTGAACCTGACCCCTTTTCTTGATGGAAGCTCTGTTGGTTCTGCAGATGTGAGCCTGGAAGAAAATAAAAATACCTGCAGTTTGCTGGGCATGGGGGAGGGAAAAAAGCTGACAGCAAAAAGCCCAGTTCTCTTAAACTGATGGACCTAAGAGACCCTTTGTTTCCACCTCTCAGCCAGAGCTTCCCCTGGATGTCACTGAAGGAGACTGTCCCATCTGTACCCCCCTGTCACCCTGAGAGCCTGCAGGGGCCCTGCGTGGGGAATGTCTCTCCAGCAGCTTGGAGGAGGCCAGGAGATGTCATTCCCAGGACAAGGTGTCCCCTCTGCCTGGCTCCCAGCAGAGGGAAGCAGCAGCTCACCAAGCTGCAGCCCTGAGCTGCCCTGTGCTCCTCCAGCCTTGGTGTCATTAAAACAACCAAACAAATCCCCACAACGCCTGCCCAAGTCAAGGTTCATTTCTCTCGCTGCTGAGCAGTAAAACTTTTGAGTAGTAGGGAATTTCTACCTGTAATTGCAGCAGCTAATCCTACCTGCAAGCTCTGTCCTTCACCTCAGGTGCTGTTCTTAGTTCAGTCTCTGCTGGATTCTTGACAGAGCAAATGCTGAGGCTTGGTCTGTGCCTTTGGATTGATTAGTGGGATGAGTGAATTGGGAAGGATCTTCCCTTTTATTCTCCATTGTTCAGGAGAATAATGGAGACCCTGCTCTTCCGAGGGAAATGAGTCCAGTGCTGATGGAAATGCTCAGAAAGTGGTGGAAATGCAGATGGATGAATTTGGTGAACTGTAGCTGGCCCTAACTCAGCCCAAGGGAGCAAACGGAATGACTTCAGTTTCTTGTGACTCTTTGCTCTTATGACCTTAGTCCAAAAGTCTCTCTTTTGTCTTTTTGCCTCTTTTTGATCTGAAACTGGGTCTCCAGCTAGCTGCTCTCCATGTTTCTCATCAGCTAATTGGCAGGATCCCTGTGCCATCCCGGCCCTGCTGCTGTGGGTGAGTGACAGTATCCCCCCTGAGAGGAGTGACACAGCCCAGGAGATCAGCAGCTGTTTAAGGGGTGTCTACTTGGTACAGGGTAATGTGGCTGCCACGTCCTCAGCAGCATTCTCCCTGCCAGGACTACAGGAATACATTTTTCCATTGCAGAAAAAAAGCATAAAATCTGTTTAAGTCCCTCTACCTTGGGCTTTTGCAGCCATGTGGAATTCAGTGTCTCAGTTTCGCAGTGGTCCAAGTCCTGTCTAACAGGGCAGCAGCAAGACATGGCAGTGTGTTGAGATGTACCTGCACCTGGCAGCTGAACCTTCCCAGGGAACAAAAATCCTCCTCTTGCAACTGGTGCATGTCTGAGCAAGACCAGGCTACCAGAGAGAGGGAGGCACTGGGTCTGAGCAGCCTGATATTTCACTGGGAGCACTCTCAACTGCCTGGAACATCACCTCTTGCTCTGTGCTTGATCTGGTTCAGTTCCTTGTGCTGCTCCTTCTGTTTCCTGTTTCTGCAAAAGGGGAAATGCTCACAGGCTGTTCTGCCTGCAGTGTTTTGGGAAAGCCTTTGCCAGCGATCCTGGGGCTCCCTGATGCTGGTTGCTTTGCTCTGTGTTTACACCTGTGCAACTCAAGAGACTTTGTGCCCATCCCATGATCTGTGATTTGCCTCTACAAAGTGTGTGTGCAGTTGTGCATGGCTGCAGCAGAGGTGCCAGAGGAATCTGCAGGGGAGCCCTCTACCTTGGGCGCTGCAGCTGAGTTTTCCAGGCAGCAGGGTCCTGAGCAGCCTGAGAACTTCTGTGCTGCAGCTCCAGTTCCAGCTGATAAATGTGCCTTGGTCCCGGGCCCTTGGCCCCTCACTGCTGCCCGTAAAGGAGCCAGCTTTGCAAAGTTGTGGATGACATCCCTTTGCCAGGAACCTCGCATTCCTCCCCCTCCTGTGGTCTTTCTCAGTGAAAGAGATTGGATTCAGCCCTGGCACCGTGTGTGGCAGTTCAGGGTGTGTGAGCTCCCCTGGCCCCGGAGCTGGGCAGGAGCTGGGCAGGAATCCCGTGCTGTGACAGGAATCCCGCGCTGTGACAGGAATCCCGCGCTGTGACAGGAATCCCGCGCTGTGGCAGGAATCCCGCGCTGTGGCAGGAATCCCG
>VZTB01010309.1:1803-28437 GCA_013397245.1 Thryothorus ludovicianus | reverse complement strand
TTTTTTTAATGCAGAAAAATAGAAAATATGTGCTACCTACTTTTAGTGCTAATTCCATTATTTTCATGACATTCATCCTTCACTTCAGTGTTAATGAGGTGACTGGCAAGAGGGCCTCTGATGATCCAGACTGCTTTCCCACTGCCTATTGAGAGGAATCCTCCTCCCATGGGACAGACACTGTTTTGTTGATTGCTTGAATATTTGCATAATTATTCACTCAAAAAATAGTGCATGCTTGGATTTCAACAGCAGAGTAGCAGGTAACATTAATCAAGTTCTTGAATAATGTATTATTATTTACTTATTTTAAATATTGAATTTTAACTGCTTAAATGAAAGTAATAAGAATGTTATAAGCAGTGAAATTATTATAAACAAACAGATCTGCTCTTCAGGTAAATTCTGCTTTCTCTTGCTGTGATAAGACCTTTGGATTTAACCAAAATAAATATTTTGCCTGGCAAAGCCTTTTTTTCTTCTTATCCTGGATTTTCTGTTTCAATTCAGTGTTCTCAGGATAGTACAGGTAAGGAAAAAGAATTCTCTTAGCCTCTAGCAAAGCATAATTTAGTGTACAATGAGTTAATTGTCCTCATCTTTTACAGCATACTAGAAATCAGCTTTTGAGAGTGTATTGATAGAAATATCAGTGCTTAGATATTAAAAAAAGAGATCAATAAATTTCTTCAGATTATCTTCAGCACTTTTTTAGGAATAATAAGACAATACAAAGTGAATTCCTCTATAATGGTTAAGCTGTAAACCATTTTAGCACGTGATGGCTCTCCTTGGATGTTAATCATCCTTACCTTTAATGCAATTAGTCACAGTCGTGGTCTGTCAGAAGTAGTAGGATGTAATCCATAATTCTACCTTTTTCTAAGGAAAATGTGGAACAAATATTTCAATATGACCAAAAATCCCAAACAGATAAATTACAAGAGGGAAAAGTGTGAATTGGTCAGGTGCTTGGGGACAAAAACCAGAACTATACCTGTTATTTACATTTAAGATGGAAAGCTGAACAGCACAATGTTGCTAGAGACATGTAGAGACATCACTGGGGTCTGTGGCAACATGGCTAAAGGAACATGTGAGGGATTCCATGAAACAAGTGAGAGCACTGAGAAGCACAACTACTGCACTCTGTTCTTCACGCAGTCATTGCATCCAGTGTTTCAGATTCCTTGGCTTTTTGGCTGATGTTGACAGGAGGGGTTGGATATTTTTGCAAGGGAGACAACTGATGAGGGCTGTGGGAGGGAGCGTGTGTTTTGTCAGGGTATTAACACAGTTCAAGTTCTCCTATCACAAGTGTTTATGGTGATGAGACAAATATAGAGCAATTACCAGTGACTGGATAATAATTTGGCAACCTTTTCAAAGTGGTAAACAGAAGTGACTGGAGTAATATATCAGTTGGGGCATCATCCCAAAAACCTATCAACACTAATTACAGATTTGGTACAACAGGTGATTGTTCAGCAAACATTTGTAGCTCTTATGCTTTTTTGTTTGTTTGTTTTCTTGAGATGAGATGCAGTCCTCATCATGGGACTGCAGCTCTTCCCTGCTAGTGTCCTCCACTGATTTCCCTGTTTCCTTTTGCACATGGATTTGTCATGGAAATACAAGATGTTTGAGAATTATCTGGGCTGGAGAAAACCAGCGGCACCTCATGGGCTATCTTTCAAGGGTGAAAATTATACTCTTAATAAGTCATATACATATTAATATTTCTATTAAGGATAAAAAGGAATATATTTAATTAGGAATTGTACATAGGACACTTGAGATCTGTTCTCAGCTCTGCCAGACTTTCTGTGTCAATATTAGTTATTGTTTGAGGTTACAGCTCCTGCTTTTAAAGAGAAAGGATATTTCTGTATGAGGGTATCAAATGTACCTGTGACTGAAGGCAGATACCTCATCAATAAGGTGCATATAAATATCAAGAATAGATGTGAAACTGTGGGACAATATAGGTCAGAGTTGTGCTTAGGGACAGCTTTATTTGTAAAATGAAAATACTCAGTTCATAAATACACTGACAGGCATACATCCTTAATGAATAACAGGGGGGAGGGGAAGAGAAAAATCCAAAACCCCAAACCTTAAAAACACAACCAAAATACACCCCCAGTCCTAAAAGACAAAAGAAAAAAACCAAACCGTTACAAAAAGCCAATGAACCAATCAAAAATCACAACAAAGCACTACAATATTGAATATGGCAGTTCTTATATTAAATCTTTTAAGCAAAGTTTTTTCCAGCAGACCGACCAACCTCATTTTCAGCTTGCTGCTCCCATCTTTTCCCATGCAGGACAACTCTGTGTACACAGGTGAGCTCAAGCACAGCAGAAGCTGCACTGAAATTAGTGAGGCTCTACATCAGCTTATTTGCAGAGGCTGCAGCTGAGCTGAAATGGGGATGCATTAAAACTTTTGATTGCTTTTTTTTCTCCGGGTTTCTTGGCATCTTTAAACACCTTTTCATGGCATTCACTCCCTTGTGAAAACAGGGAGTATGGTGACAATATTGTAACTACTTCAGATTTATATTCTTACATGCATTTTTAACACAGGAATAATGTGAAAGGAGCTTTCAAAGGGTGAAAGAGCTGTACTATGAGTTGGATCTTTCTTCTCAAGGGGATTTATTTTAAAAAAATATTTCCATTTAATGACTGTGTTACTATACTGTGTGTACTGATTTCTGAAGGGGAGTTTAGTGTTCTTGTACTTTGGTTGGTTTTCCCTTAAATTATGGATGGAATGATGCTGGTGGGAATGCTACTGCTTGAAGGAGATAAAGCACTAGTCTGGCATGTTTCACTTCAAGTCTCACATGGAACCAGCTTGATGGTCTGAGCTCTGGCTGGTGACAGTCTTTCTCTTGTGGTGCAAGGCCAGCCCTTCCCTCTAACAAATGCCACAGACACTTGTTTCAAGGCTGTCCTCACTGTCTAGGGCCTTTCTACACCACTGGAACAGCCTATTTAAGAACATGGTCTAAATGACTTTCTGTTGTGTGATTTGCACAGTCTCGTTAACTTTCTGATCAAGCCTAGTCCTGATCACTGCAGTCTGTAGCACTTGTCTGCAGGGTTTGCCAGGGGAGCTGACACTGCAGAGAAACATTACAGCTTCGAGTGCTATTGTATGGCTTACTGTTAAATCTGTTTTCAGTGCTTGCATAAGCCTTGCTGAAGGTGAAAAAAATGACATAACTTGTAACATGCTGTCATAAATCCGTGATTTTTTTTGCATTTGTAAATTGGTAGGTTTTTAGGGTAAAAGAATATTAGCTGGATAGCCCCTGGACACTTCTCCAGGCAATGTATTTAGTTGAATCCCTGGGGCTTTCAGACTTACTCAACAAAGTGTCAAGATTTTCAATTTATGTTACACAGTTTAAGAATTTTCTTTCCTTGAAAGTGAAATAAGAGCCAGGATAGTAGCCCAAGCAGCTGCCTTCTCGGGGTAGCCAAGGATGTTAAGGCATTTGACCTTAACTTCATATTCCAAACTGCTGGTGGTGTCTCACCACAGTTTCTGCAGGCTGTCTGTATTTATCCTACCTTCTGGGAGTAGTGGAGTGGTGATACGAAAGAGTTTTTTTGGTGTTAATTTTGACATTATCAAACAAGTTTCAATCTAAACTGTTAAAGTTGGCTAGTTGTTTAAAACCCAAACATACTACTGAGTATTCCAATTAATAATGCAGTAGTTTCCAGTGAATTGGGAAGACTTGCACTTTTAGACCTTCAGTAGCCCATGAAGTAAGAATAAAAAAAGATTTGCCCACTTAGCCTGGGTCCTTGTGATTATTCTGGCAGTTGTTTAAATCACTGGGTTTTATACATGCATAAAAAGCAACAGCCCTGTAAGTGCCAGAACTCTCTGCTAATGAGTAGTACAAAACATTTTTGTTATTTTCTTGTAACTGCAAGAAATACAGTGTGTTTCCATGGGTAAATATTGTTTTAGACAAGTCTACCTCTTTTTGTTACTAATCCTACCTATGTCCTGATTCTGACTGAAATCTTCTAGGCTCAAGTTGTTTAACAAACGCTTCTGGCTTTTATCTCTTGGTAACCAGAATAATTGCATATTACCAAATACAGATAATAACTGGAGATTAGCAGTATCTGTAGAAGAGCTTCTGCTTTCCATTAACCCTAAATGTGTTCCTGAGAGCAGGAGAAAAGCAGTGGTAGAGAGTTCCACAGCCAAGGGTGTGGCCATAAACTACATCAGAATTATCAGCCCTAAGGGCTGTTTTTGGGTTGTTATTTTGTTTTCTTCTTTCTTTTTTTCTTTTTAAAGAGAGAAATTTTGAAGGCTGGAATGGGAGTTTAAATATTTTCCAAGAAAGAGTGGCAAAGAGGCTGAAAGGTGCTTGGTTTTAAAGAAAGAAATGAGAATGTGAGACGAGGAAGTGCAGCACCCAGAGGAACACAGGAGTCGTTTAGGGCCCATTTAAACAGAAGCTCAGAAGTTTTCTTTTAAAATTCCTTGGTGGTTTTGTTATACCTGTACTGTAATACACAGTCATCCCACACACAGCCCAGTGTTGCTGTGTTAATTGAAGATTTAGTCATCCAGGGAGATTAGACCAGTGTACTTCTTGAAAATTGCATATCATGTTATTAAACTAAAATTAATGCTGGACAGTTTGTTGCAGGAAGTTAATAATTTTGTCCCCCGAATTGTTGGAGAGCTGTAAGAAAAATTATACTCTTTTAAGCCTTTCTCAGAGTGTAGTCTGCATTTTATTTTTCTGGTGTTAATGAGTGTGCATTTAATCCTTATGGTGGTGTCTTTTTGATTCTGTTACTCCATGACCATTGTAAAATATGCAGCAGCAAAATTCATTGAGAAAGTGCTACTTTTACCAAAAGCTCCATAATATATAAGCCAAACTTTGCTATTAACATTCCATGAGCAAATATTAATAAAACATTACACAATTAAATATTTCATATTATCAATTGCTTCTGTTAGCAAGCTCATGAGCGGTGTGGAAAAATATGATAGGTTGAACAGTCTTCAGTATTTCATGTGATGCTGGAAGGGCAAACCTACTACTTTAGTAAGTTATTGATGATTTGGTGCAAATCACACGTTTATTTAGCAAGTTTTTTCTTTTAACCAAACTAATAATAAACAATTGTTTTGTCAGTACTTGTCAGTTACTAGTTTATACTTTAACTGGTGTGTAGAAAGTATAATTTTTTCAATTGGTTGCTTCCTGCATTATTTATTTAGATAATTTTTGGCTAAATAATTCTCAAATTGACCTGGAGGCGCTTTGTTGGCAGGAAGACAGTATTTATTGCATGTGAAAAGATTTTGTTCATGTTTTCTGGCTTCAGAAGAGCTGTTTCATAAGACACATATCTTTAGAAAGTATTTATGAGGCAGTTACATAGTATTTATTTATGCCCTTATGCACCAAAATAAGCCAGTTTGTAAAAGGCTTGCTCAGGCTACCAAGGAATAATTTGCAGGAGTGGATTGAGCAAAGATAATCTGACACCACTAATGTCACTTCTAAACACTGTCTCTTTCCCCAGTGATGAAGATTTTTCTCCTCTCAGTGTGTTTTTTCTCTTCGTTTTTAAAGGCTTTATTCTGGTACTGGGAGAAGCCTAGTAATAGAGAGTTTTACTAATTGAAGCACATACTCCTCTAGACACCTTTCTCTTCCATTTTTAGCTCTGAAATAATACATCTCCCTATTCAGAATTCTCTCTTCTCTGAATGCTTTCAGTTTTTGCTGCTTAAAAGGTAGATATTTTCATGAGTCATATATAAAACTTATCTTTTATGAATTGAAGGGGTTTTAGATTTTCTCTTTACAGTGAACACTGCAGAAAAGACCATGTCCTCTCACAGCTTGGCTCACTTGGGAATTCAGTCACTTTTCTGGGATTTTATATGGTCCCCTGTGGTATTTGATGATCATTCTTTAAATAGCAATGTATTCTGTCATCCTCTTATGATACCTGAAGCTACTCTGTTTGTCCTGAAATGCTCTTTTCTTTGTTGTGGAAATTCTCAGCTTTTCTGAGAAATGGTTTGGTAAAAAAATGTCTTTATAGAAATTTTTCATCTGTTGACAATCTTGCAACACCACAGAGCACAGCAGCAGAGGGAGGGTGTCGCTGTAGACACGGTTGTGACACAATCACTACAAAAATTTTCAAGGCAGAAAAAAGCTTTTATTTTAGCTGCATGTTTCCTTTTATACATTCCTTTCACCAAAGGCGTGCACTTCACTCATTGGTTAGTAAAAGGTATTTTGCTTGTCCATCAAATCTCTCTATTCTTGGTTAGTTTACATATTTTGTTCCCTGACTCCCCTGAGACAGATTTCTTATTTACTGCAGGTGCAGTTATTTTTCACCCAGGAGTAGTTTGTGTTAACGAACTCTCATTCCCAAGACTGTTTTCACATGAGAACTTGCAAACAGCTTCACATAGAAATGACAAGCTAGCTATTAATTTAGCAGAGCAAGGCCTGATTTTATGAGGGCTTTCTTTTATAATTTATCTACCTTTCTACCACAGGAGGCCTTAGGTGGAGGAACACATCTCAATGAAATTAAAGGTAACTCAGACTGTCCTTCCCCCTGCCACACTGTTCCTATAATGGTGCTGTACTCATCCAATTTGTGCCAAGTGCCCTCAAATGCTAGCCTGGGAAATGTTTGAAATAAGGTTAACAAGCAAAAGATGAAATGTAATTGCTGTCTGTTCTTTCTTCTAACTTTTTTATTTAATAGAAATTATTTTCAACCTTGATAGGTGAAGAGCCATTTAGAATAAGTAGCAAGTCTTACTCAGGACCCATGAAGTATTTTAATTTTTTTTTTTGCAACATCTTTTAGCCAACTGATACAATGTTAAACTTCTATCACAATTATATCATGATCCAAAAGACGAATTCAGTACAGCTCTTAGTTCCCCTTGTTTACTTAAAACTGTGAGAAGTGCAGTTGATGGCAGTGTAAGAAGGAAAACACCTGAGGGTAATTGTTTCAAAAGCAATCATTTGGGAATATCTGAAATAAAATTGTTTGAAAGGGAGGATGAACAAACATTTACATATGAAATGTAAATTTCATACACAATAAGAGTGCTCACAGTTAGAAAGCTCATCTGCATTTAGAAGATTATGAGAGATGAGAAATAATTTTTTGCATAAATGAAGTATGTCAAGTAAGTGCAAACAAAGAAGGGCAGAATTCACTGAACTCAGAAGTTATGAAGGGAGAGAGGGAAAACTAGTTGTTTTCAAGCCAAGTTCTCATTCATACTTTAAGATTTTTCCTGAGAGAAGACACTGACCAAAAAGTAAGAGTGAATTTTTTATAAAAGGATTGCACAGGGAATTTTGTCTTTACAGAGGCAGACAAGAAAACAAAGGAAAAGGGAAAAAAAATCCAAGTTAAGTTGGATGCTTAAAACACCACCCAAAGATGTGTGAAGGAAATAGACAGTCTATTCCCAGTCATGACACCCATTTTACCTCTCATGAAGCAATCCAAGAGCCACTGCCTGAGAGTGAACAAGCAGGAACAGGACTTTCCAAGCCAATGGTTAGAGGACAGAGAAATTCTGGTGCCAGAACAAAGGCCCTATGCAATTTTATGCCCACAGGAAGAGCCCAAGAGGGTTCTCTAATCCAGGATTCCCTAATTTCTGTTTGAGAAATCAGCATGTGCTTGAGCATTATGTGTACAAAAAGGCTGATATGGATGTAGTGTGTTGTATCTACTAAACATACCCTACTAACTTGGCCATCCATCTTGAATATAGGAAGGAAAAGAATACTTGTTTTTCACATGATTAAAAAAAAAATAAAGAAGAGTCGGTGCACAGCATGTTAAATGTCTTTCAATGAAAACCAGTAGATGATATAGTTAAAGAAATTCTCAGTTTATGTGTCGCTGGGTACTGGCCACAGTAAAAATATCTGTGCTTGTGCAGGCACCTGAGACCCTTCATGTTGTTATAACTGGATACGCCAATTTAATAATTAAAGAAATTTATTAAGTAATTAAAGTATAAATTCGGAAAAATTCACAAGCAATTCGACTCCGAGCCAGGTGATCAGAGTCAGGGAAACCCGAGATTTTGGCCTCTATCTCACCAAAGTCCCCATGGGTCTCTGAAGATCACTTCCAAGGGGTTAATTTTATACAGTGTTTTGGGCTCTGGAAGGGGGCTCTTTGTTAGCTGATTATTGTAGTTTTTCTTTCTTGCTGCCGCATTTCTCAAAACTGGTGAAAAATTGCTGAAATCCTGTCAGGTGAAAATCTTCTGGGATAAACTTCTGGTGTTGAATATTATCTTACTGATGTCTATCAAATGCNTCCCTCCCCTTTTATATTAATTTATTAATTTATGCTTTTTGGGACAAGTTTCACCTAACTCGTTCATTACACATTTTCAATTTCATTTCTAACATTTATAAAGTCTAGCAACAACATTTATTAAATTAACAATCCTTGATATAATAGGTTATTCTAATTTTCATCATTTTAAATTTCTATTACCACTTGTATCTTAGAATGTTAGTTCTATTATGAGGTAGCTTAAGGTCTACAACAGCTCTTTACATGTGTTTTCTATGTTTGCTAAAACTCATCCTTGTAGCTCTCCCATGGTAACTGCGTTCTATATATTTCATAATTATCTTTGGCTTGACTTATCTGGGCATCAAATTTAGCTAAAGCTTTTGCGGCTCTACTTTTCCCTATCTTCTTGTCTTAGTTTCATTATTTTAGATACTTTGGGCCCTTTTGCTAATTCAGGATCTACTGGCATTTCTGCTATCTGCATACTTTGGACAACAGAGTGGATTAACCAGATAAAACACGGTATTAAACAGAGTAAAAATGGTAATTCAGCTATTGAACATAGTATTAAAAATCCTATCTTCTTCCACCAAGTTGCTCCTCCAAACAATTGATCTCACCATGATGCTTGGAGGATGGAATTCCACTTTTGGATTGGTATATGTGCTGCTCTTAATCTCTGCAGCAAGGTTGTTTATAGCCTCCCTATAGTCATTAATTTCTACTCAACATTCTGATTCATTGAATTTTCCATAAACCCCTCTTTCTTCGGCTAACAAGTAGTCCAGAGCTATTTGATTCTGGTATACAAAGGCTCGCATTTGAGAGTGCTGTTTGGCTAATAATTGTAGAGCTTCAGATGTATGATTTGACACGACTTCTACTAGAGCTTGAAGTCTTATTAGTCGATTAAGCAGATAAATTGGGGTTCTATATTCCCAGCTACCATCTTGAGCCCAAGTTGCCGGGCCATAGTATGCTATTAGCTTCTCTGCTGGCCACTTGTCCTCTCCCCATTTTTGATCTCCTCTTGCTCTTGGGAATTCAAGTTTCAACTCTCTCTTTATCTAGATTCTCATATAGAGGTACTCCCAGTAAATTGCTCTCGGACCTAGGTAGTACAAAGAAGGAGAATCTTATCATGCCTAAAGTACAGGAAACTTTCCATCTAGGGGTTAATTCACTGTATGCCTTTTCCCCACAAATCCAATATATTCCATTAGGGGCTTTCCACGGGTCTTTTACAGCCCCTAGTTTTCCCCAGTAATTCTTTAGGGCCTCCATGGATTGGCAAGGGTTAGCTCTGAAGCTTTTATACCAGCACAATCTAATTTGGTCATCCCAGTCACAATTTATTCTTTTGGTTTTACCCCAATACCCAGCAGAAGGCTCCAGCTGCCAGGTCTATGTATTATTGTTTGAATTTACTGCTAGAGTGGATACACAAGAAGTATAACCCACAATTTGTGTATATCTTTTTCCTTCCCAGCTTACACAAATTGTTCCAATTATTTTATGATCCAAAACCCACCTTTCAGGCCGTATTATTGTTTTAGAAATTTCGGTGTAATTCCATTTCAGAAGTTGCTCGGGAGTTAAACTCTCACCCTTCCATAGCCATTCTTCAGCTGATTTGAGCCTTCCACGAATCCAACAGTTGGATAATCCTAATTCCATAGCAATCTCTTGCATTAGATTTAGGAAGAGGTTTTGTCATGGGTTGCAGTGTAAAATATAATCAGGGTTGTGTTATTCTATTACCATCTGGGATGGGGGCAGTGATGTGATCTTCTGTTGATAAGCCAGTTGATAAGAAACCATCCAGAGCAGTTTCCTTATCTCTTCCCCCACCCATCCTCCCTCCAGGGATAGGTCTTCTGCTCATGGGCCATTGAGTCACTGATAAACTCACATCATCCCATTGGGAAATGCTCCAGCCAGGGGGGAACCAAGCCCCTCTACCTGGATAAAAACCTGAGCCTTGGAACACCAAGGCAGCCTTTTCCACTGCACTCCAGAGGAAGAACAGGCCCAGCCATCACCACTGCACCTTCAGCAGAGGCTGCACCTTTCTCCAGGATCACTGCTCCAGCAGAGCCACAGCTGCTGCTCCAGNCATAAACAAATTAGATCATCATCCTCTTTTGGAAAATTAAGTAACACAGGTTCTTTACTGAGAGAAATGATTTTTCTGTGTTTTGTATTTTCTCCTACCCAGTATGTCTTTCTCCCCTTAGTCCACATTCCAACTTTGCTGGGATTTTAGCATGTTGGACCAGCTTGAGCATGTGCCACAAAGGTGGATTTCATCCTTTCTCCAATCCATACTGTATGATTACACTGATCACAGATGGGGATAATAGGTTTTAACCCAACATCTCTTTTATGTTTTTATATTTTTTATAAGTTGCACTGCTAACCACTGATCCTTAGGTGTCGCTCTGGGGTCGTGACAAATTATTCCTCTTCTGATTGACACACTTTTGATTGCCATTATACATGCAGCTTCCCCTTTCATTGCCATTATTGCAATCAAAGTGATTCTGATGCCATGATTTTTGTAACCATCTGTCCTTTTAGGGTGATCTTAAGGCATTGCTCACAGTCTTGGACTCTGTCTCTCAACATTGAGGTGTTTCTCAAGGACCAGGCTAACTATCCTGTCTATCATTAGGATCAGAACTGTATTAGAATCATTAGGATCATAGTTCTCAACAGGCATACCCCTCTGCATTTGCCTGTACCTGCTGGGTTGCCATCAGTGGCGAGGTAGTCCATCTTCATGGCAGCAGGGTTATTCTTCAAGGGACTCATAAGTGGAACGAGCTGCCCACTTCTCTTAAAGGTGTCCCACCTTGACAGTTTGACTGCATCAGCATACAGGGTACTTTGTTTAACCTGCGACGCTCGATTGTAATGGCCTGTGCTCTGGAGTTCAATTTACTTCTCACTCCTTCCTGGAATAACTTACACCGCTCTATATCCAATTGCAGTGTTTGTGTTAGTGGCGACTACTAAGGCAAGGGTGGTTACAGCGTGTTCCTCCTCCCACAGGGTGGACAAAGTCCGTGAAGTCTATATCCTCTCTTACAGTGTGCAACCCCAATTTCTTGACAATAATAACATTTAAAATGAATGAATGGATAACTTCCACACCTATGTACCAAAAAACTTACCTTATCCCCTTCAGTCATTAGTATGCCAGTGCAATTTTATCTTCAAATCTCCTGGAGGAGAGGTCACTTTCAATTCTGGTGTCCTCCCCTGATGTTTGATTCTTTTTACTTGGGAAATGTGCATCCAACCCTTCTCAGCCATTTGTATTGCTGTGTCTGTGCTTAGAAGCACAATGAAAGGACCCTCCCAGTGAGGTGTTAGGGAGCTTTCCTTCCAAGTTTTAATTAATACTTTATCTCCTGGTTGTATTTTATGTGTGGCAAACCCCAAAGGGGTGCTTTGCATTATTAATCCCTTCTTTCTTAGCTCTTGCAGATTCTTATTTATTGCTATTTAATATGGCTGAATCTGGCTGTCTTCCAACTTGGGATGTCCAGCTGGCATCCCATGTTCATATGGCATTCCATAAAGGATTTCAAAGGATGATAGTCCACTTTTTGAGTGAAGCATAGTTATATTTAATATGTCTAAAGGAAGCACTTAATCTGTGACATTTTAGTTTCCAACATCAATTTTGACAACTGGGCTTTTAGTGTCTGGTTTATCCTTTCTACTCTCCCTGAACTCTGAGGGTGCCATGGAGTATGATATTCCCAGCAGATTCCTAGAGCTTCTGCTTAATAATTTTTGATGTAAAATGCATTTCCTAATCTGAATGTATAGAATTTACTATACCATGTTGAGGTATAATATCTTCTAACAGTCTCCTAGACACTGTCTGAGCTGTAGTCTTGGTACTTGGGAAGGCCTCTACCCAATGTATCAATTAATCTGCTATTACTAACAGGTATTTATACCTTCCCACTTTAGGTAGTTAAGTGAAATCTACCTGAATCTTTTCAAATGGATGATATGCCAACGGCCAGCCTCCCAATTGAGTGTGCTGTAACCTGGCCTGATTTTTCTTTTGACAGGCCTTGTACTTCTTGTTTAGCTAACTCATAAACCCGTCTGTACCCAAAAAATTTCAAAAACTGTTCTGCAAGTGCCTGTGCCCCCCAGTGGGTCTGCTGATGAAGCCTATTTAGATTTTACTTGTGTATCCCTTGGATAATAATTCTCTTCCATGAGGCAGTTTCCATTTACCTTCTTCCCACTTGCCTCCTATATTCTCATACCATTCAATTTCCTTCGAGGAGGGCCAGGAGGAATATTTCTGGCTTTTATCCCCTCTGACTTCCAGAATATTCATTACCAGTAATGCTGCTTTCTTAGCTTCCCTATCTGCCAGATTGTTTCCCCAAGTCTNCTGTCTTCTCACGAACTTCATAGGGACTGGCAGGGCTATACTAGGTACCACAAACATATCTCTCCAGCCTGAATGAGCCCAGCACCCCCAGCTGTTACTTGTCGTCCTGATTTTTCAGGTTTTCCTGATGTACTTTCTTACTTGTTTTCACAGTATCTAGCTTCTTTCTCACGCTCAAGAGTGTCCTTGTCAGAAGTCTGTTTGATAAGAGGAAGTTGTTCATACTTTCTCTTGTGTGGAAAACTGATGGCAGTTGTCTTGACCAACGGGATGGGAGAGGTGTCAGCCTTCTTCTCCGATCCCTGGTCTGTGTGGAAATACTATAAATATGGTGTCCTGTGGGACACACAAGGACACACATGGACACTTTCTCTTGAGAAGGCTAAAAATTATTTATTAAAACATCTGACTCCATATTTATAGTATTTCCACACACACCAGGGATCAGAGGAGAAGGCTGACACCTCTCCCATCCTGTTGGTCAAGACAACTGTCCATCAGTTGTTTTCTATACCAAGAGAAAGTATGTAAACAACCTTGTCATTGCAAAAACATACTTCTAATAATAACACCAGTGTGTGAGAAAGAACTATGAACTATGAAAAACATCAAGTTAGAAAGTGCATCAGAAAACTTGAAAAATCAGGACGACATAATACCGTGTAGAATTTCTTTCTCTGTCTTCAGGAAAGCACTTTAATATGAAAGTTCCATGAACTTCAATGTGACATATTCACTCAGACTTGTACACATGCTTTAGTTAGGATTCTGGAATGCTTTTGGCTCTTTGATTGATAGATGGGACTTCTTTTCCCTGGCTATTATAATTGAAAATAAAATTTTCACTAAAAATACTCTAATTCAAATGTAAACCAGATACTAATATAGTAATGTGGAGGGCAGTAAGCCCCTGGTCCAGAAGTCGCCTGAGCTTCTGTGGAGGAGTGAAGTTTGAAGATGGAAAATCTGAGACACTCCCTAGAAAGGGAAGCCCTTAAGCTATTGTTGGGTGTTGGGTTGCTTTCTTATAGAATTTTTTTCCCAGACATTGCTAGGAAGCTGATTGCTGGGTGCTTGTGTGTACTCATGGATGCTTGGGAAAGACAAAGGAAGTAGCTAAGTCAGGGAAAGATTGGCACTGGACCACACTTCTCTTTTGGGGAGTGTTTGCTCTCAGAGGGAACAGCCAGTGTTCAGTTTTTGACTGCAGGGGGATCTCATCGGCCCTCACCTGAAGCTCAGCTTGGAGTGATCTTTGTGTGTCCCCTGGGAATTCAGACTCTGGTCTCTCCCTGCCCTGCTGGGAGCTGCTGCCCGTTGCCCTGCACCTGCTGTTTCTTCAGTTTTGCTCTGGATTTTTCCACACCGTGTCCTGCACCCCCCTGTCTGCTGGGATGTTTTCTACAGCTCCAGCTACTGTCACTGAGCTTCAGATATAACTCATCCCCCAGGACTCCTGCTCGCTCTGGCAGTTTGTGATGGTAAGGGTACCAAGGGTGCCAGCGGCCAAAAAAGCTGTGACTGTTTCCCTAGTTCTGTTTGTTAAAGCTATAGTTATTGTTGTAATTTTGTTTATCTTGTTAGATGCACTAGTAAAGAACTGTTATTCTTACCCCAATTGTCTGAGATCGCCTTTAACTTAAAAAATTACAGCAATTCACAGAGAGGAGGTATGCATTCTCCATTCTAAGAGGGGCTCCTGTTTCTCTCTAGCAGGCACACCTGTTTTCCAAACTAAGACAGCAGTTAATGTCTTTTGTTATGGTGATTCTATAGGTTTCTAAAGTTTCTCCCAGCATGCTTTGCATTGTTATGTTAATCCCATGTATCCCATTGGTCCTTTACTCCATCTCTGCCTTTCCTAAGTAATTCCTCCTCCATCAGCCTTTCCTTGGAGCTACCATCCCTGGCACACTTCACAGAGTTGCCCCTGACAATAAAGGCACTGTTCTCTGTGAAATGCCAAACGAGGCTTTCCTCTGCATCACCTGGAGGCAAGCGGAGCTGACATCACTCCCGCGATATGGAGAGGTGCTTGTGCACTCGAGAGCTCATCTTTCTAAAAGATGCTTCTTTGGGAAGGTCACGACACCTCAGCCATCGCCCACTGTGACATAGTAAATTCTTTCCTGTGGTATGAGAATGGTGTTTTTCAAGTACTACTTTGAGTACCTATAAATGAAAAACCTTTTCCATTGTTTTAAAATTAAAAATAAGCATTTGTAGAAATTTCTGAAAGAATTTTGGAAATACTTCACAGCTTGAAAGCATTTTGAATCCAATCTACTAAAAAATATTTGGTTCGTTTCCCCTCAAACAGATTTTGTTATCAGTTAATTAATCAGTTAATTGTTTTCAATTAATTAATTGACAATGATTTTGGGCAAAACACATTTCTCTTCTATATGAAAAGACAGTCATGAGAATTGGTTAGAATTTCTCAGTATTCAAGTTTTTATGCTATATTTATGTCATATTCAGGATTCTGCTTAAATATTTTTCCAGCTTTATCAAGCATTAACTGTTTCCTGACACAGGCAGCCTAGTTTGGATTCATACTGCTGACCTGCAGATGAATGACCCCATATCCAGTACAGCTGGAAAATATCTGCAAAAATATTACTCATATAAATGATTGATGAATTTTTTCCACAGTTCATTGAATAATTTATTTTCATGACTGGTACTCAATAAATTCTACAGCCAACCTTAAACCTACCCGTCTAAGTAGGCACTATCCATCACCTGTCAATGACCAATGCAGCACCTCTGCCACCCAGGTCCCAAAATTCTCCATTTTAAAGGGAAGAAATAGTAAGTCTGGTTACCTTTCCTTCAACCTTTAAAACCTCTTCTGAAGTGAAAATATTGCATGCTTATGCTAACCTTTCTGGCGAGTTCTTCCAGACTTAGTGGCAGATTGCCCAATTCCGCTGTGGTAGAGCCATGGCAGAGGCAGCTCCAGGTGGTGCAGCCGGTCTCCAGCTGGCAGTGGTGGTGCTGCTTCGGGGTGGCGTGGAAAGGATGTTCTGAGCCAGTCCTCTCACAAGCTGACTCTCAGTTACAAGGCTCTCTGAGTACAATTGCCCGCTTCCTTCCTCAAAAAGGTCTAGCTCCTAGTTTTGCATGTAGTCATCCTTCCCCTCCCAGCTCTGTACCTGAAAAAAGTGGAAGTGATCAGCAATTCCATTCAATAAAAATTTGTTTTTTGCATACCAGCAGTAACTTTCATGTAGGCCTTCCTTTTTCTGTCTGAAGCCGTGCTTCATTAGCACAAGTACTCCTGAAGAAATTTAGAAAGAAACGGTTTTTGGGATCATGATTTTTACCCAAAGTCATGACTGCTTCAGTTTGTGCTAATTATAGATTCCAAGACTGTTGATCTCCAGATTCCACCACCATGACTGTGGACTAAAGTCTGAGAATTTTAATCTATAAGAGAAAAAATTAAACCAGTTACCAGTTACCAGTTATGTTTTATATTGGTTCTTTTACATAACCATCTCAACCAGATGAGACTGTTTCCTGTTCCTCCTACAGATATTGCAGCTGTCAAGTGGTACCATAAGCAGGCAGTTTTTTCATGCTATGGATTATCCTCAGTTACTCATCAGCTGGACATAATCTTCTATGGTGAAATTTTTTCTCACCTTTGGAATGTCTTTTATTCTTTAGGCCTTTGCATTTTGGAATTTTAGACTTGGAAATATAATGATCTTCTGTCTAAAATGATACATGTCCTAAACTGAGACACAGAAGATGAGATAGAGTGTCTCCAGGAGCCACAGTCCATCTGTATGCTTTTAACTGTTATTTGGGTCCCTTATTTCTACTCTTCCTTTGCGTGAAATTTCTTATATGTTAGTACCTGGTACTCAGTGGTAAGAAGTATTAGGACATCCAGACTAGAATGATACATTTGTATTAATGAGGATTAGTATCACATTTAGTGTTTGAACAATTGGTTGTTTTTTTTTGTTTTGAATTAAAATTTACTCAATGCTGTGTTCATATAAAGTTAACTTTGAAATTTATAAGTCAATAATAGAAAAGTGGTTCCAGAACAATAGGGACTTTCAAAGAGGTGTAATTTCTTCTAATGTGAGTTAAGTTACACAGGTAAGACAGTTACATAATTCTGTGAGTGGACAATTTTAAAACAATGAGTAACTTAATATAATGAGAAACTTTTTTAATCACTCTGAGCTGCAAGAATATTTGTGAAAGTAATGGTCAGTTCCTAAGGTTTTTTTATGTTGCCCGTTTTAATGGGAAGAGTGGATAGATGGAAAAAGAGGCAAAGCCAACTTCTACATCCCCACAGAGGAATGGAGGTGGGAATATATTTGATATCTGATTAGCTGTGTATCAGACTAACTGCCTCGAATGAGTTTATCATTTTCATTGCCATTGCATTTGTGTATTGCCCTGTTCCTCTCAAGGGCTGTATTTGCTATGGAATGTGCCATATTCTCCATGGTGTGGGAGGTCATGAACATTTGTAAAGGTCTTAGCCCCAGCATGGCTAATCTTGAATCTGTCAAAATTCCTACACCACACCAAATCAATGTGATCTTTTGTAGCAGACTGTGGAGAAGATTTTTTAAGCAGAGCCACCAAGCCGTGCCATCCGGAGGCAGTATTGGCATCAGGAATGACTATGCAGTGGAGACCAGCACCAAGAGTGGCCCTGTGGTCAGTGCCAGGGGTGGCCATTAGGTCAGGTTTTGTTGTGCAGCAGCCACTGCTTCAGACTGGGAGTGGCCATGTCACCAGGATCAGAGTGGCTGAGGTGGTGCTTGGCAGCCACAACCACCTTAACGTGGCTCGCAATGAGCTTTATTTGCATAGCTGCTTTGAACCAGCTTTGCCACAGACAAAAAACGAAAGGCGTTGGCAACAGCCTTTCTTGTTTTCAACACTCCAGCAGAGCCAAGCCAGCACAGCTCATGTTGTGTCAGCAGAGACTGTGTGGCCAACAGAGAGGCAGGGTGAACCATGTTCCCAATGCAAAGCTTGGACCAGATTAAACTTTTCAGCATTGAAAGACTATAAGAATTCAATTGATGATAAAGCATGGGAACAAACAACCCTACGAACACCAATTCTCTCCTGAATCAGAAAAAGGAAAAAAAAAAGTGAAGACATGTAGAGACAATAACATAAGACTCTGAGGTCAGTGAAGAAAAAGTTAAATTCTAGATAAGAGGAGTAAAGAGGTGCCTTGAGTTTGGGCTAAAATTCTTTTGTAAGGGTATGGTAAAGATGTATTTGATATATCAGACTTTGTTTTTTTTCCTGTGACTCGTAGAAATACATAGAGGAAATGTAGCATTCTAGCACAACTGTGAGCCAAGACATTAGTATTTAAAGCAAATAGATATTGCTGTGATCCAATGAGAAACTTGAACCGACAGAAATAAGAGAGATGAGAAACCTTACCCTAGAGATAGTAGTGGAAAACCTGTGGTCCCAGAGATAGACAAAGAAAACCTTTGGGTTTTTGCTAGAACAGCTCATCCTTAAAATAGCACCCCAGTAAGTTGATACGGCCCATGAAAGCAGCTGTGTGAAAGCTGCAAGACATGGGAAGGACTTTCACACTGTGAACAGATTTTCCTTTTCCAGGCGGCTGATTCATTGTGACATTAAAGCCACAAAAAACCTGTTTTCTTGTAGAGAAGTCTCCATGGTATGGCAAAAAAAAAACCAACTCTTCTCCCTAAGTGAACTAAAGAAAGACTTTTTTAGAAGTGCAAACTGACTGAAAGTCCCATGTTTTGTCTCTTTATATTGTCAGTGAGAAAAAAGAGAGTGTGTAAGAGAAAAGAAGTGTTCTGAAAGGTTATTCTGATTTTATTTTTTTAAATTTTAATTCTGTAATAAAATTTTCTTTATAGCCTTTCAAATCTAGGCCTGCTTTGCTTGTCTCCTAATCCTATCTCACAGAAAAAAATAGATCCACCACATTAATTGGTACATTAGCTGAGAAATTCTCAAATTGGCAAACCTAAAGCACTATACATAATTGATATTTCTGCCTGGTTTCAAACTGAAACCACAACATTCATTGGTTTGATTAGTTAGCTAGACACCTTAGATTGCTCAGTATTTTAAAATTTATTCTACAGCAACTTCAGGTTGCTAATGTGAAGGTTGTTAGTCTTTCTCCTTTACTCTAGAAATTAATTTAGTCTTTGCAATTTAATTCTAATTGATAGACAGAATTTTTACTTATTATTTCTTGGTTGCAAGTTATTACAATCTTAGGTGTTGGCATAATAAGTCTCCCCAAGCCACATGGCTTATGCTTACACATTAGTTGGTAACTTGATGAAGCAGGTGGGAAGGGGTATGACAGGTACAGGGTTTCTGTTCAGTGATATTAGCTAAAGTCACTCAAGGTTTTCCTTTTTGCTGTGGGACTTCTCAAGTTTCAGCGGTGAGCGTGGTGCTGATCAGAACAGGTACAACAGGCTGAAGTTTATCAGGAGTCATGTTTGGTGGAACAATCTGTGGAAATGGCTAAAAATTAAAAAATAATAATACTTAAGAGGTTAAGAAATGGGTGATACAAATTAGTAGTGGGTTAAAGTTAAGGCTAAGCCTAGAAGGCTTAAAAGAGATGTTTTTTTGTGTTTTCTCTTGTTGAGCCTCTTGAAATCTGTAGAGGTTCTAGACACAATTTGATATTTTTTCCTGGAACTTATTACAGTTCTCTGCCTGTACAGACACAAGCATAACTCTTTCTTTTGGTATTTAGTGGGAAAGACACTAAAATCTGACTGGATTTAAGATTTCTTTATTAGAATAAGTGATCTCTCTTTTAATTTGGCTTGTGTTGTATTAGAAAAAAATGTTTGATAATTTGGAAATTTGATTCTATAAAGGAATCATTTTAAAAATGAATACATATATGGCCTTAATTAGTCCTTTTACTGTGGGTAGTCTCTATTCCTTTTTTCTGTTACTACGCATGGGGAAACATAGGTAGAAGCAGTAGATATAGGTGTTGTGTGGGGAGAAGTTTTAGGAATTTTAATAAACTGAACCATTTCTTTTGGGTAGTACACATAATAGCTTATAAAGAAGTCAGTAAAGTTAGTAAATAATAACTACAATAGAATTGGATTTGAGAGAATAAATAGTAAGAAGACTAAATGAATATGTAATTTTATAATTGAAAGTGAAAAGAAGCTACACTAAGTTGATTTACAAGACAGTATCAATTAAATTAACATTCTATAAGATTAAAAAGTTAAAATAAAATGTAGGATTTAGGGTAAGAGAGGGTTTTTCTTTCTAGTTTTACCTTGAGATTTTTTACATTATATTTCTTATATTATGTGAATGAACAATTTGCATGATCTGGACATTAGAGTTCTTAGATGGTAAGCAGTTTTTTAAATCTCTACTATTTTTTTAGACATTTCAATGTTTGAGCATTTAATATGAGTTTCTAATATTTTCGAGTTTACAAGTTCATTATTAGTATTTGTAGATATTATTTCTATGATGTATATAGGCTATATTATACTTGCAGCAAACAAGAATATGTAACAATTTTAAAATTGTTCAATGATTTCACATTATATTCGTGTCTCACAGTGTTGCTTTGTTGCCTTTTCTTTTAGAAATCTTGGCACAACATATAAGAATGTACATGCATGATAGGGATGCTGTTTTGAGAAAGGACAGAAGTTAAAATTTTAAACAAATGGCATAGCTGATTATGAATATTCACCTTTAGAAATTAATCCTATTTTCTGAGTGAAGCCTTAACATAGCAAAATTGGTAAAAATAACAGCATGTAAACATAGAAAAAGCTTTAACAACAAACAAAAAATAACAAAACTAGATTTCCATAGCAGTCTTTGGCAGAGGTCTGACTTTGTAAATTGTGGAATGTCTTTTGGTCTTTTTGGCTGCAGAAGTTGGTGTTATATTTGAAGGAGAACTATTTCTAAGGTGGGAACCACCATACCATTTCTTCTGCGATGGTGACTCTTGCTCTTAGGATAACTGTAATAATAGCTTTAAAAGATGCATTCAAAGATGGATCATTTACCGGCTTAAGCTGGCTTGGTTTTTGGTGTTCATTAGGGGCAGTGCCAGCGCCGTTGAGCATAGGGACTGCTGCTGTCCTAGAGCTCGCGGTGGCGTGGCTCAGCTGCGTGGATGAGCAGCGTGTGGCTTTCACAGCAGGGACTGTCAGAGGCTTCCACGTGCCTGCGGATGCTGCTTCCAGAGGTGCTGGTGTAAGGGAGATGTCAGCACAGGGTTGGGGCTGGTACAGGGCTGGTGCCAGAGCTGCTTCTGACCTCGGCAAGGACGGGCATGGCATGGCACGGCTGCGTGGATAAACTGCAGTGGGGTTCAGACATTAGCACAAGGACCACAACCATGCTCTCCAGGGACAAGAACGTGCTCTCCATGGGCACCACAAATCTCTACTTGGCTTCCCTGGCATCAGTGGGCATGGTCCTGATTTCCCTCGGAGGGTTGTGCTCTGAGGCTGCAGGGGCCGCCGGGATCGGTGCAGAGAAAGGGAACCCTCGCACTCCCCACCCCTAAGGGGAGGGACGGGGCAGAGACAGCGAGCAGGAGTGCAACAGGGACTGGGCAGAGGCAGTGAGCAGGGGTGGAGCAGGGTAAGGCACTGGCCCTGAGCTCCCCGCCCCTGTGAGGGGGCTGGTGGCTGGTGTAATTTGAAGCAGTAGAACTGGTTCTACCAGTTCATTGGCAGCCTCATTAGCAAAAAAATAGGGAGGTGAGGGGTGGGTTGTCAAAGGAATTGAAGGAGAGGAGAAGAGGTAGGCGGAGGGGAGGTGGGGGTTTGAAAGAGGAGTCCAAGAACCCAAGATAGCGTGGCCGGCACCATCTTGGGAGGACCCCGGTAACACTGGGAATGGAATACAGAGTAGCAGAGTAACTTGAACAATCAGGGCTTCCTCTGCACGCAGTGGCTTTCTCTACTTTGTATTTCATCCCAGGGCTGTCCAAATGGCTAGAAGGAAGGCAACACGAAAGGGCAGGAATAGCTAACAGCTAGCATTCTTGCATCAATAATGGGCTCTACTCTCATGTTCCCCTCCTAGGCTTAGAGGGCCTATCAGCAGACTCGAATGGTGAGGATGGAATTGCTCCTGGAGGGTTGGGAGCGGCTTGGGATGCCTCAGGGGGGATGGAATGAAGCTGGGGTTTTTGCCGTTTTTCCTTGGCTTTCGATGATTCTAGTACCACATGGAATGTGGACAGCATGCAAGGGGCTAAGGAGTCTCTTTTAGTTGTAAAATTGTATAGCCTTTCTCCCACCAAGTCCCATAAAGCCGAGAAAAAAAATTCTCTGTGAGGCAGAGAAAATAAAGCAAGGGTTAAAGCACCAGACTGTTACACGTTAGTTTCAAATGCCCCATGGATCAATCATCTCTCTGACTCCAGTGGGTCTCCTAAATTCCTTCTTTGGGGCTCCAGTCACTGTTTTCCTCACCTGGTACTGATTATCTTTGCATTCTTTGGGCCCCTAAGCTAGAAAACACGGAATCAAATTCTAGAAGATGGCCAAAAGGACAAGAGAGCATGCGTAAGGAGACTAGGTGAAAAATTCAACTGAGAGGATGACTACGAGCTTAATCCCCAAAGACCCCCAGACAGCCACAACAGTGGTTAATAAAGATCAGTGCGCAGCTGCAAATAGCCGTGGAACTGATTTTAATAAGAAGCGGGGCCAGGCAGGGTTAGAAAATGAATATGTAGTAGGCGTATCATGTAACCCTAATTTGTAGAGGATAAAAAGGGAAGAAATAAGCTTCCAAGGTGTGCATGTCTTTGAGGAGTTATCCCCATGCACCTCAGTGCTGAATAAATTCATACCTACTCTTATAACCACTCTGTGAGTTATAGAGTTTTCTCTCCACACATCATCTGGGCCAGTCGGAGTTAAGTCCCGTGAAGTGGCACTGCCTGAGGTAGCCACAGAAGCGAATGGAAAATTTTGCAATACCCATTTGAGTAAAGTTTTCAGTTCATGCTTTTTGATTTCATTTCTATGATCTGCTTAAAGTTCTTTAAAATGTCTATATACATCCCATTCTAATTTGGAAAGAGCTAATTCCATCTTCCAACTCAGAAAAACTGGTGGGATTTTCCTGCCTGGTTAGGAGCAGGAGCGATGAGGTCTTTCTCTCTCTTGCTCACCTGTTCCACTCATGGGGTCTGAGACTGGTGGTCTTCCTCTGAGGCTCGTCCGAGTTGCATCAGGCCTGACGACTTTCACAATCTCCACAGCAGAGATTTTCTTCTTGGTTGGCTTCCTGCCAAACAGGAAACCCAGCAGGTTTTTCTCGATATGAGAAGTCCCTGTTGGGGCACCATGTGTGGCAGACTGTGGAGAGGATTTTCCTCTCGTGCTGCTACATGAAGCCCAGTTTGGCTGGGGAGTGTGGCTTAAAAAACGGGACGGGTATGATGGATAGCCCAGTGATGCTCTTTAATCCATTGGTGACCATGTGCTCTCTAGGCAGCATTCCCAGGTCGCATGGCCTGGAGCTGCTTCCAGAGCGCACCTGGTTCAGAGGCCTGAGTCCAAAGACCAGGGGGCATGGCTAACTTGGCTAGATATAGGGTTTACCTGGGGGGCATATATCCAATTGTAGTTATGGAGCAGGGGCTTGATGTTATAAGTCTAAGGTTTCAGCCTCCAGGTCCCCAGGGTCCTAGGCCTATGCCTTAGTGCAAAGAACTTGGGCTGAATTTTGATTTATCCCAGCTAATCGAACTGCTACAATCTCCTTTTGCGGACTGGGCTTTGGGAAGGCTGTGAAACCTTGATTATACACAGGCTCTTCCTCTCTGACCTGCTTGTGTGGGGCTGGCTCTTCTCAGCAAGAGCCTGTTGAGTGGCCAGGAAGAGGCAAGATGTTTATGAAAGTTTTCCTCATATTGTTTTGCCCTGCCATGGGAATATTTCCTTGACTACACAATAGAAAAGGAGAGGTAAATTCTTGAGACTGCAAAAGCTGCATTAAGGATTGTCCTTCCATGATCCTTCAGTGCTCAAGATAATTATCACTGAGTGTTGCTCATTGTGAAAGTGATGCTCATTAACATTAATTGAAAAGCACAAAAAAGAAAAATTATTTCATACCTCAGGAAAAACATAACATCAAAAATTCAACCCATTTTAATTTTCTAGATTTCTAAAAAGTGAAATTATTTATTTTTTTCCAATAAAAAATCCAGCAATTTCTTAGACATTCAAGTGTTCTCAAAAATGGAAGGTTTTTTTTTTTAATTTAGGAATTGTATAGGTCAGTAAAGACACAGTTAAATCACCAGCAGTCAGATGTCAGGAATTTAGATGAATCTTCTGGCTTATTCTGTACTTGTGTGAAGGAAAAATTCACTAACAGGAAAGGGTTAAAAGGCCTGCTGCACTTCATCCTTAATTACTCCCTTGTTTATTCCTCTAGATCATGGAACTCTGGAATAGTTGTGTGTTCAAGGCAGCCAGAGCAGCCCTGGATTTGACCTTCAGGAGCTCCAAGCTACTCTTAACCATAGCTGCCACTATCAGCTCCATTCCAAGAGGAATCTTGATGCAACATTGTCAAAAATGTTAATATGAAATTAAATAGGACAGCATAGAACAAAGCTTGGAAAAGAAAACACTGTCCTTTGAGCTGTTTCTACCGTCTTCAACCTCTCTGTTATTCAAAGTAGTTAAATGTGACTTACCAAAGCCTTCATCACAAGTACTTATGTATTTATCTTAGGCTTTGCTTTATAAAGCAGTGATATTATACCATTTAGTACATATTCATGTTTAGATACTACCAAATAATATCTTCTCATTTGTTTCACATTCACTGAATGGAAATGTTATGGATATAAGCCCTTTCAACATCAAAAATGCTACAAAACCTATCGATATAGTCATATTTCACCTGTTGGAAATACTTCAGTGAGAGCACTCTATTAACTCCTTTTAGGAAAAGAGAATCACAACTGGACATTGATAATGATAGGATTAAAAAAAAATCTTGGATATTTCTATTGCTAATTTATCTTAAGATAATTAAAGATGGAAGGCACATCTTTAGGTGTTAAAGCCTCTCAGATCAAAGTAATTTTTGTATTTTACTAAATAAGAGACACAGACAAGTGATAGTAACGTAATCGCACATCGGCAGGGCTTATGCAGATTAGATAAGATGCTTCTCCTTTTGAAATGTTTGGTGTTGATCATGGCATTGGCTTATCTGGTGGAGCAAGGATGAAGCTTAAATAAAAGCTTTTGCATTGGTCAGGATGTGATAGAGTTCTGTAAAATATCAAGGTTTGAAGCAATTAAACAGAGGATAATTATTCAACATTTTTAATTATTCTAGAGCTAAGGATCACTTGGTAAAATTATTAAGCAGGTATAAATCAAACAAAGACTTTTTTTCTTTTTTTGGATGTTAATGTTTGGAATGATCTATGGAAGCTGAGCTACAAATCAGCTTCAAAAGGTTAGCCATCTCTTTTCAAAGATACCAAACAATACAGTCTTTACCTTATATTTTTAAGCGTTTTTATTTTGAAAGCAGAAAAGTCTAATTTAGCTAAGAAATAGTAATAGTTTGTCCTGTTTTCAATACTTTTTCCATAATCATGAGGTTCTGGCCACTACACCTGAGCACATATTCTCCACTTAGTGTTTGGTACATATTTAAAATGAGAATTGTTCTGCTAATTAGGAAACTACTTTTGTCTTATTATTTCTTCTCTTAAGACTGAGCTTAAAGACTGTTGAGTCTATCAAGATGATAAAAATGTCAGTTACACATTTGAAAGAGAGCAAAATTATTCTGAATGATTACATTAGGAAATTAAAGGGCTGGATGCCAAATGACAATGAAAAAGGTAATGTGTTAGTTCAGGATGCCAGAGAATTAAGAACTTGCTATTTCTACTATCCAGTTCTTAATGTGATTTTCTGCCGACATTATAGTCTAAATTTCAAGAAAGAACTGAAGGAAAAAGATTTTAATATTTGAAAGTAACCTTATAAAAAAACTAATTTAAAAAAAAATCAGAGCACCTATTGGTTATCTGAATTTGAAGTCTGTACCTTCAGTTGGCATTGTACCCAAGCATGGAGAGCTCTTAGCCACATCAGCCCAGTTCCTTGCAATAGGCTTATCTTGCTTTGATCTTCACCAGCTCCTCAGACTCATGAGTGTGATCACAGGATGATGGTCTATGCTATCACCCGAATGCCTTCTGTTGGAAATGCAGTTTGGAACTTGTCTTGGGGAAGGGAGCACCTTGTCCCAGCTAGGGATGGATGAGATGGCTGAAGATCACAAAAGATTGCCCCATCATTTTGCACCAGAGTTTGGCTCCACAGGCTCCGATTGTCAAAAGCAATATATATTTTTCCTTGATTTATGTGTTTTTAATGTCTTTATCTTCTGCTTTCACACTGCCTAATCTTATCATATTGCAAACACGATGTAATTCAATTCACTTTTTTCTGTCCCTGACTAAATTAACAATGGAGAAGAGGTATGGAAAATGTTCTACAGTGTTGGAACCCAGAAGGCAGAGAATATTTCTCTGCATGTTCGTTGAGGGTTGGGTTGCTTTCTTGTAGAATTTTTTCCCAAAAGAGTGGCTAGGAAGCTGATTGCTGGGTACTTATGGACACTTTAAAAGTACTTGAAAGAGACAAAAGAAGTGACTGTCCAGAGAGGGGGGGACCAACTCTATCTCTCTCTTGGGGGGCTCAAAAAGAACGGAGGGGGGCAGGTTTTTTTGAGTCCAGAGAGATCTGGCGAGATCTCACT